>CM066033.1:103854891-104321466 GCA_033557465.1 Ichthyophis bannanicus
GCTCATGTGCGATAGGAGGCGTGGAGGAAAGGCGAAATGAGGGCGGTAGGAAGGCCCCCGAGGGGCGGAGAGATGGGGTCAGTGGGTGGAATGTGGGAGGGGAGAGACCCCCGCACAGGAGCGTGCCCGAATTTACAAGAAAAAATACCGCCAGTGAAACACACGCGTTAGAGGTGATTTAAAGGGAAGAGAAACCATTTCCGTCAGCAATGTACAGCAACATCGTGAAAACCCAAAAAACGTGAGCAGTGTGAAACATGTGCACAGAACAAACTCGCAAATGTAACATGAAATAACCACAACCAAAGTATGCGAAAATCATAAGTCCTGCTGGGAAAACAATGCTATTAATGGGCAACAATAATAAACACTCCCAGGAAAGCGCCAAAGAATTGAAAAATGAATATTGGAAGGGTCCATGGTCCGTGGACACAATCAAAAGCACTGCAATGTAATGGAACTGTCCTGGGAGTGCATATCAGGTCATCCAGTGATATCACTGATGCACTGTTCGGTTTATTTCTGTGACTGCACCTAGTTGGAAGGCATATTTTGTGTGTGTCCTGCACCCCTGTCCCCATACAAAGAAAACGTGGCCACAGTAAACCTATGCAGAGCAGGGTGTCAGGCTTGTGCAGCCAGGTTTCCTATCTCCAGATACTGCACAGTCTCTGTGGGCACAGTGTGGTGCAGCGGACACAGCCAGTGACTGTATGACGAGAGGTTCACAGGTTCAAATCACAGCTGAGGTTCTGGCAACCCAGTACCCATATTTTTAACCACCACTAAACAGTGAGAGTTCACACACTGCTGTACTGCAGAGAACATAAGCATGGGCTCAACACCTACATTTTACCCCACACCGCACACAAACCAG
The DNA here is from genome assembly GCA_033557465.1 of Ichthyophis bannanicus. Taxonomy (NCBI): domain Eukaryota; kingdom Metazoa; phylum Chordata; class Amphibia; order Gymnophiona; family Ichthyophiidae; genus Ichthyophis; species Ichthyophis bannanicus. The sequence goes on from CM066033.1 coordinate 103,855,769, forward strand.
AGCAAATGCAATTATGTACAGGCGAGTCCCTCAAATTCCGTCCTGGAGTGCCACAACGCAATCAGGTTATATGGGTTTGCCAGATAAGGACTGCAAGCCACAGCAGACAGTGCCGTAGGCGTGTGTAGCCTGGCACCGTACACAACAACAGACAGGCACTGTCAGATGTAAAGTCATGGACTTCCCTCGGAATGCAGAATATATGTTTAGAAACAGTGGTGCAGTGTACACAGACAGTGTGTGCAACAACAGAAGGTTCACAGGTTCAAATCCTGTCTGTGGCTCCTTGCAACTAGTGCACATAAGTGTACCCTGAAAAAACCAGGCATTAAAGACTGATACTTTTCTGCTGAGAACCCAAGATATTTTGGCATATGTTTATGTTATCATCAACAGTACCCACCACATAAACATGTGCAGCACCTACAGCAGAGTCAAACAAAAGCAGTCCTGGAGTGCCCCACATCATTAAAGGGTAATGCAGACTCCAATATAAGGCCATGTGAACATGTTGACGGCAGGGGAACTGGTGACACCTGTCCACATCACACCATGGCCTATCTGTTTTTAGGTGGGTGCTGTGTAGTGCAACAGACAGGGTTAGTCTGACAAACAGACATGGATGTACCTGGAAAATGCACTGTCTCTGTGTCAAGAAGGTGGTGCAAAGCACACAGGCACTGACAGAAGAAGGTGAAGTTCACAAGTTAAATTCAAGTGTGTCAGGTCTGCCGAAACAATCACCGCAATTCACACATCCCCTAATTATTCTCAAAAAAACAAACCACCTGTAGTGGGAAAAGTGAAAACAGGGACAGTACATGTATATTGACTCTCAAGGAGTACATATAACAGACAAATGAGCATCACAAAGATCAGAAATCCTCAAATGCAGACCTGGAGGGCCACAATATATTCACATGTAATGATGTCTAAATAAAGATGTCTCTGTTCATCTGCATGTGCCGGTCCATGGTATGCAGATATATCTCATGCATATATCTGACGCACATTTGTGAAAATGTAGCAGTGTCTGTTACAACAGGAATGGAGGTTGGGGACCTGTGCCAGAGATTACCGATCAAACAGGAGGCGAAATGACCAGACACACAGGCTTCAGGACCCAAAGCCAATTGGACAGTCATGATAGTGTGCGTTGCGTCCATATCATAAAACTAGTATGTGCGCACTGTAGCACTGTCACCATAAACCTTGAAATACACCACACATATAGCAACATGTTGATCTGATCAGTGGCAGATATCAATGTCTACGTACACCACAATATGGTTATTGAGTGGTATCACACCAATATGTCTGATGTATGTGGAGTGTGTCTCAGGTCTGTTGTTTGACGATGTTCCCCACCATGGGGTGTGTCAGTAGCACGTTTTCATAGCCTAGCCATGCATGCACTGGGTCCACGACTGCTGATTTGGCATAGACTGGAAAAACTATCTATAGTAGCACAGTGATGGCATAGCTGTGGGATTGTGTGGCTGTACATCCAGTGTGTGATGTATGCAACACCTTACTCAGCGCACAATGTTTGTACTGTGTGCAGTGTTAGCTTGCCATTGTGCATAATGAGGTGCTAGGTATTGTGGTCATACCCCCGACAGGCTGGTCTCGGCAGGATGCATGAGGACAGAACGTAGGGCAATGTAAGTGAAATTGCAGTGTGTGGTCATCAGTTGCATGGACAAGGTAGCCACAGCATGTCCTCCTGGAAGGTCAGTCTCACCCTGACTGAGTAGTTACCATAGCATGGCTAGGTCAGCTGTAGTGGCAACAACATCTTTTGCAAGTGATATCTATGGGTTGCCTTTTGGAGCCCAATCACGAACGTAACTGCTCGGTGAGTGTGCAGACGTCCCAGTTTGGGTTGCACACATTGTCACCAGTAGTATGCAGTATGGATAAGCTATCAGACTGCTTGCACCTAGTATGTGTAAGGGTGCCACACTTTGAAGGGTGTAGCAGCTGCAGCTTATCTGTGTTTGCTGCTGGACAATGTCAGATAGTGGTGGTGGGCTGCTGAGCATGTCCAGGCATGCCATCTGTCTGCTGTCACCTTATTGATGATCACATAAATGCATGCCCATGCTGTAAGTTGTATTTTCCTCTGCTGGACAGAGGTTATCACTTCCCACCAGCAGCACCATTGCAGTGATGAGTCTGAATGTTACGTTTGGGTGTTGTCACATAATCCGTCTGTCTAACACACTTCTCCCCCTCCCATAACTAATGTGGCGATGACAATGGCCACCACACAGGATATGACTGATGTGGTTGCAGCAAATTGCTTAAAGGGCTACACATCACAGGGAAATAACAGATGCACAGAAGTGTAAGTGTATGTGCATCAACAAGTGCTACTCATCAGACACTGCGACTGATGTGGACTCACACCATAGGCTATCTTAGCTGAGCCAGGTGCTGTGGTCATGGTTCTGGGTCTCCCCTCTCACATTCAGGGTGAGCACAGGAGCCGCACAATGTGATGTCCAAGACTAACTCTGTGCATTAACCTAACACGCTCATTAATCATGTACCGCCGTAGGTGTTTCCGTGGCTGCATCTCGCATTGTGCTTATTTTGGTTGACTGCTTATTTCCATGTGCAGTTCATCATGGGTATGTGTGATTGAAGTCTATCGTGGTTATGCAAGCAAACCGGTCATGTGTTTGGCCCATACTCAAACTGTAGCCAGCCAGGGGTGTGTTAGCAGCTATGGCAGTGGTTCTGAAGCAGTCCTCCGTGAAAGTCTAGCCATGACATGTGTTTATGTTAGTACAAATGAAGATGCATGAGATATATATGCATTACAGATGTCTTGCCAAACGGAGTGGAGTGTGGCCCTCCAGGGCTGGCCATCAACAACCCTGACAAACATCTCTGTCATTAACGTTTGTAAGTGGGCAAGGTGCTGATGTGCAAGACATCAAAATGTTCACATAAACTGTGTAACATGCTTCTCTGCCTCTCACCACCACCAACATCTTATAGATTATAGAACTGCATGGTGGGCATGAGAATGAGGAAGTATGTCACAGTGAGTATATATGCTTTTCATGTCACTGACATCTGCACTTTGTACAGTCACACACCTAAATGACAGAGGTGTAAGACAGGGGTCTAAAAATACAGACCTGTAGGGCCACAAATCTGTGAGGTTGCCAGGGTAGCTCTGATGCCTATAGATCTCATGCATATTAATTAGGGCTATACTGATCAGCAGACTGGCCTAGGGGTTCAAGGAGGAGTGTCTCTCATACACAGAGCTATGGAGGTTTCGCCCCCTGTGATGTCACAACGTGTACAGACATAGGTAATGCCCCTGATTCTACAGTGGTCTAATCTAATATGGCTCTCTGAGGCCTCTTCCCTTTGTAATGTCATTTGGTGGTGCCACCAACAACACCCTCAATGCTGTAGCATGAAGGTCCCTCAAAAGTACCTTACAAGGTTCGTTTATTTGAACATTAGAAGGTGCTGTTGTGGACACTGCACCTCATATTGTCCTCTCTGAAGTGACTCATAGGGTACCTGATGTGCCACAATAGGTTATTGCAATGTCACAGTGTGTTTTCTGCAAAAAAACAAATCCAAAACGCAAAGGCCACAAAAAACCACTGTTGATAGTAGATAGTAATGTGCCAGCAAGTTATATAGATTAGGCTGATGGTGTGAAGGCAAACACGACGTCTGTAACATAGGTAGGTATGACAGTGAATGTGTCGCACACCCCAGCCACTCACTCTGTATGTCAGCACATCCACCTAACATCTACATCCATGTCCATCGCATGGCAATCTCAATAAGCTCAATATGTGTGCTATGCAACCTAATGTGGATGTAGCATGTGCAGATGGAAACCCCCCCCCCCCCCATGCCATCACATACATAATGTATGGGTTGACATTGAGATGGAGTAGTGAATATCATCTATTGCGACACATATCCCCATATCACCAGGGTGCCTGATAGGCCAATCTGATGGTCCCTCAAAACACCTTGTTGAAGTAGCAGTTGTAGTGGCAGTCAGTGCAATGTGAAAGGCGTAGCACATCACATCAAACAAATGCCTAAGAACCAGTGTGCAAGTGATGATAAGTTCAAGTCCCAAATGTGTCAACACCATGAGGTCATGAAATAGTTATGTGTTTTATATAAGAGACACACAGCACTGTATATTGCAGTTGTTGTGCGCATGTGCGCAACTCGTTCCGCAAAACAATGTGCGGGGCGAAGTTGAACGTCATATGTGTATAAATTGCGCCAGTTGCGGGACGCTGTGGGACGAAATATTTATAAAACATGCAGCAGATGCGGAGCGCAATGAGACGTGTTACGTCGCCAAGGTGCGCCAATCTCTGGGGCGCAGTTTGGACGTCATACGTCGCTAAACTGCGCCACTTGCGGGGCACAGTTGCACGTAAAACATTGGAAATGTGTGGCATTTGCGGGGCGCATGCGCGTCAATGACGCTGCGTGCAATCAGGTGATAATATCTCAAAATGGCGTCCAGAACAAGAAAGCCTGCATTCACTCCTCGGGAGCTCCGCACCCTGTCTCGCCTGATTGCCACAAGGCAGGAGAAGCTGTTCCCCGGGCAAAACAGGTACAGGGACAGCAGAAAGGTCCGCAGGGCCTGGGAACGGCTACAGAGACGCTTCAATAGAGAAGCTGACTTCCCAAGGGAGGTAAGTGGATGGGGACAGGTCATTAGAAATAGACATATATATCTAGAGGCTGTGTGCATTGCAGATCCTCATGCTGTTGGGGTCAGGTATTGTGTGTCAGTAATGTGCTGCAGCTGAACATACATCCCATATTGTCTTTGTATAATATGTGACAGGTTTGACCTGTACCCAGGTGGTGATGGATATGGTCACACAGGTCATGATGCTAGCCCTATTACCTGGCATTTGCTGCTGTGGACGTGCCAACACATACTGTAAGAAAAGCAAACCAATAGATCAGCTTAATTATATCCAAATCACATCATATGAATATGGTGAAATGTGTAGCTGCAGAAAATAACCTTTCCGTCCACAGAAAGGGTATGTGAAGCAAAGCATTAATGGTATGTCAATCACCCAGGTGATCTGGTTGTTTTTGCCAATGTTGTGCAATATGCCCCCCTATCCCCAGTGGTCCTGAGAGCTCACCACAGTGGTCTATCAGTCACCCTGGAGATACGGTTGTGTGTGCTCAAGCACTGTAATACATACACCCTATCACCAGGGGACTAGAGAGGCCATCACACTGGCTCACCTGTCATCATGGTGATATTGGTCTGTGTGCTGTCAAAGTACAAAACAATATCCCTATCCCCAGGGGTGCTGTAAGATCATCACAGTGGCCTGTCATGTATCCTGGCGATATGGTTAAGTGTGCTGAAACAGTTCATTACATCTACCCTATTTCCAGGGGTCCTGAAAGGCCATCCCAGTGGCCTTTCATGTATCCTGGAGCTATGGTTCTGTGTGCTCAAACAGTTCATTACATCTTCCCTAGTTCCAGGAGTCCTGAAAGGCCATCCCAGTGGCCTTTCATGTATCCTGGAGCTATGGTGATGTGTGCTCAAACAGTTTAAAATATCTCCCCTAGTTCCAGGAGTCCTGAAAGGCCATCCCAGTGGCCTTTCATGTATCCTGGAGATATGGTTCTGTGTGCTGAAACAGTTTAAAACATCACCCCTAGTTCCAGGAGTCCTGAAAGGCCATCCCAGTGGCCTTTCATGTATCCTGGAGCTATGGTGATGTGTGCTCAAACAGTTTAAAATATCTCCCCTAGTTCCAGGAGTCCTGAAAGGCCATCCCAGTGGCCTTTCATGTATCCTGGAGCTATGGTGATGTGTGCTCAAACAGTTTAAAATATCTCCCCTAGTTCCAGGAGTCCTGAAAGGCCATCCCAGTGGCCTTTCATGTATCCTGGAGCTATGGTTCTGTGTGCTGAAACAGTTTAAAACATCACCCCTAGTTCCAGGAGTCCTGAAAGGCCATCCCAGTGGCCTTTCATGTATCCTGGAGCTATGGTGATGTGTGCTCAAACAGTTTAAAATATCTCCCCTAGTTCCAGGAGTCCTGAAAGGCCATCCCAGTGGCCTTTCATGTATCCTGGAGCTATGGTGATGTGTGCTCAAACAGTTTAAAATATCTCCCCTAGTTCCAGGAGTCCTGAAAGGCCATCCCAGTGGCCTTTCATGTATCCTGGAGCTATGGTTCTGTGTGCTCAAACAGTTTAAAATATCTCCCCTAGTTCCAGGAGTCCTGAAAGGCCATCCCAGTGGCCTTTCATGTATCCTGGAGCTATGGTTCTGTGTGCTGACAACTTTAAAAACGTCACCCCAATTACCAGGAGACCTCAAAGGCCATACCAGTGGCCTTTCATGTATCCTGGAGCTATGGTGATGTGTGCTCAAACAGTGTTAAATATCTCCCCTAGTCCCAGGAGTCCTGAAAGGCCATCCCAGTGGCCTTTCATGTATCCTGGAGCTATGGTTCTGTGTGCTGAAAAAGTTCATTACATCTACCCTATTTCCAGGAGCCCTCAAAGGCCATCCCAGTGGCCTTTCACTCATCCTGGAGATATGGTTGTGTGTGCATAAAGAGTGTAAGAGATCCTCCCTTTCCCCAGGAGTTATGTGAGGCCATCACAGTCGGCTATCACGTACCCTGTTGATATGGTTGTGTGTGAATAAAGAGTTTAATAGAGCATCCCTTTCCCCAGGAGTTAAGTGAGGCCATCACAGTGGTCTATCACGCACCCTGGTGATATGGTTGTGTGTGCCTAACCAGTTCAATACATTCTCCCTATCTCCAGGAGTCCTATGACCTGTGTAAGGTCACTTGTCTATGATCCCACTGCAATGGGATATGCAGCTGATGATGTGTGGCACAACACGCAACCCCCATGGGGCCGTACGCCACATTGCATTGGTGGGTATAGCAGTCACATGTTGGGGTAGTTTATGACAGGTAAGTTGCACCTCTCACATAGTCTGTGAGGTCACTATCTCATCACACATGTCTGTGATGTATCACGATGAAAAGCTATGTGCACATGTTGATGTGTGTATAGGTACAACATCCCCATGACCTAGGCAAAGATATTCCCAAAGGCCGTAACAGAGCCATAGTCCCCTCACTTTATGCATAGTTAGGTTACCCATCCTCACACCTCCTACAAATCCATTACCTTGTAGCAGGTGAACAGAACTGATGTTGTAGGAAAGCTACAGTCACCTCTTGTGGTTGGACACCACAGACACAAGCAGCCACATGAGCACAGGTGGCAATTGCGTAGTGTGTTTGTTTGGTGTCTGTCCATGGTTTATCAAAATACACCTGCTGTCATCATACAGGTCATAGGTCATAGTGCCATTTCCACAAGATATAGGCCAGCCGACATGGGCACGGTAAGCTCAGATAAGGGCACCTGCAGTTGTTGTATGTTTGTTTAGGCTGCTCTACCAAACATACCCCATACATACTACACCCCAACCTGACTCTCACACAGGATGGCCAGCCAACATGGGTGGAGGTACAGACCCTCCACAGCACATGATCAGTTTTGTAACCCTTTCCTGCCCTCCTCATCCCACTGTTTCCCACATGTGTGACTTAGCCATGTTGTTAGCTGCTGATAGCATAGTTCATTGCCTGTAACAGGTGGTCGCCAGACACAGCAGGATGCACAAATTAACAAACATCCCTGTCCCCCTTGGGTTCTGTCGCATTCAACAACTGCTCCAATGTATCCCTTCACCCGCTCCTGGTGTGCAAAACATACACAACAAGAGATGCAAATATTGGACAGCAAGTAGCATCACGCAAGCACCATGGCATGGCTCCAGAGACTGACATATGTGACGATGACCAACATTGGTGAGTAGGCTCAGTTGGTAATGGTGTTGTCCACATGTGATAACACATTCCATGTGCCCATGATGATCCCCTGTGACAGGTGTTGAACTATGCTATACATGAAACACACATCAGTGTAGCTGAAGTGTCCAGACCCAGGACACACTGTTCTATGTTTCTGTTGCCCACCCACCAGACGTAAGTGCTCACTCATGCTCCCACCCATATTTTCTCACACACACAGGTCGAGGATCTGAGAAAGAAAGGGAGGGAGCTGCGCCTGCACCATGGCGCATACCTTGAGCGCGTGAGGAATGCTGAATCATCACATGGTGATGGTGCGTATTGATGACATGGCTGCCCACCATCAGAGGTCACAGTGGCCCATCAGTGTGCATGGTACCTGCATGGGTACATGTGATGTGTCACACACATCTACGTGTGCTGATGACTGTCATCTTCCACAGATCATGATGACAGTGACGAAGACGCCCGTACCTCTGCCTATGCCCTCCGAAGGCCCACCTCCCGCGCTGCCGTGGAGGTGGTAGTCCTGGACACCAGTGGGGAGGAGGCAGAGGGTCCTGCAGACGACACAGCGGAGGGGGTCATGGGGGATGCTGGGACGGAAGGTGTGGGTGCCAGGGTCACAAGGGGGGGTGAGGGCGCAGGTGATGTGGGTGGGGGGGAGGTGGTGGGGGTGTTGGGGAGGAGTCAGGGGGGGAAGAGTGGCCACAGGGTGTCTGGGAGAGTGACATAGAGGACAGTGCAGCACAGGGCACTGTTGGCTCCCGCCATCAAGGGCAGGTGGCTCCAACATCCAGGGCCCCACACACAGTGCATGCAGATGCCACCACACAAACACCAGGAACAATGTGTGTGTGTGGTGGCAGATGTGTTGTACATCTGTGTGAGGCTCTGGATGCACTGGAGCAGCGGGTGCACCGGTTGGTGCACCTGCAGGAATGGATGGCGGGAGCCATGGAGAGGGTGGTTGCTGACATTGAGCATCTGCCATGTCAGCAGCCACCCCCTGAAGGGCGTCACAGGCATCATTGATGGTGCCTGTGACGTCCACACATGTGCCCTGTGCTGCCCTGTCCGCCATCACGGGGCAGGCTGAGGGAGGGTGGGGTCATGTGGGGGTTCGGGGTTAGTGTGTGGGAGTGTGGTTATTGCGGGTGTGTGTGTGCGGGGGTGGGGAGGGTTTGATTTGGTGGGTGGGTGATGGCATTTTCCCCCTACCCTAGATATGTATATAGTTTTAGTTTTGTGTGTACATATTAAAGTATTTTTTCTGAACCCTGTAATGGTCACGTGTCTCACGTAGCATATGCCTATAGATGCCAGCATGTCATATGTGTGCAGCCACATACATTCCTGACGGGTAAACATGCGTGTGATACCTCAATTGGCACCACATGCAGTGTGTCGGGAAACTCATGTGTGTAGGTGTGTGATAGCAGGGTGCTGCATTACATGTTACCATGTAGTGGCTGCCCCACAGACGTACTTGCCACAGGGATGCATATACATGACCCACATGTTCTCACATATATGAGCCGGCAAAATATGCGGCTCACAAATGTCTGCCTCTGTAACATGCATCCCTATGGTGGGTTGGGGTGCATGTGACCACTTATATAGGTGAGGGCACAGGTCACACATATGGCACCAATGTGTCCTGTATGACGGGTTGCAGATGGTGATGTGTATGGAACATAAACAGGCCATTTATAACACAGTACCCCTGTGTCCACATCAAGGGTGGTGGACCGTGGTTCTGTAGAGCCGCAGGGCAGTCAGGTGTTGGAAATATTCCTAATGAGTGTGGCAGAGATATATATGAATTGGAGATATCCTGTCAGCGTGACTGAAGTTTCGGCCCTCCAGGGCTCGCTTTTGAGAGACCTGGATTACACCTCTGCCATTTTGGAATGTGAGTGGGCAAGGCGCAGATGTCCCCGACATCACACATGTTACCTAGAGTGTGTCATATTCCTCCTCACCTCTCCCCACCACCAACATATTGCCATTGCCACCACCCGTTACTGCTGGTGAGAAACAGGGAGCAATGTTACGCATTCCAAATAACCATCCGATGTCTGTGACATCTGCACCCAGCCCAAAATAAATCGTACATGACAGAGGTGTAAGGCAGCGCTCTCAAAATCCAGTCTTGGAGGGACACAAACCAGTAAGGTGGTCATGATAATTGTAATGGTGAGATATATATCGCCAGCATATACATTAGGGATATGCTCAGAACCTGACTGGTCTGCGGCTCCACAGTATCACGGTTCCACACCCATGTCGTACATGGATGTCTGTGCACACTGTGCCGCTGCAGCGCAGAGGCTGTGGTGACACATTGTGCTAGTGAAACATCACATATGTGTGGATCATGGAAATAGTATATGTGTGTGGCAAAGTAGCTTATGCAGTGGACATGGTTGCAGATCCTATGGTCCTCCCACCCCCCTCTCAGAGATACACATGGGACCAAATGGACACTCTTTGGAAAGAGACAATGTATCTATTTTTGGACAGCTGTTTATTATCACAGCAATTCTCTCATATAAAACTATTGTTACAAACATGTGTGTAAGACATATCAAAGATCCCCCCAAGCCAATTACATAACACACACAACATACTAATCACATATGTCTACTTTCACATATAACCCAAACCAAGCCGCAATAACAGAATATACTATGTACATAGTTGCTAAAACTGAACAGTGCAACAGAGAGAAACCTTTGGTTTCGTGCTGTACATTTCTATATTATCATAGGTTACTGACGGCGTGGTCGGCCACGCCTGCCACGTCGGGCCCCTCTCCCTGGCAAGGCTATATCCTCCTCCGGATACATTGGTGGTGCAGGTGCAGCTCGGATCAGAACATCACGTATGCCCTCAAGGGCCTCACACATGCGAGTTAGTGGCATGGCTACGACCCCCTCATGTAATGTCCGTAGCGCAGCACAAACATCCCTGGTGTTCCGCTCCACAGCACAGCGAATCCGCTCCAGAACACGTCGATTGGCTGTGAATGGGACACAGGGTGGTCAATGAACTACCTCTCCACGAAAACACCTTCATAAAGCAACATGTCATACACATACCACACTAATGCTAATGTGATAGTGCTGAGTCATATGGGAACATGGTTAGGGGTATAACACATATATCGCAGTGTACTACAACTAATAGAAACACAGAGAACACTATACAGGAAGAGGATGTGGGAGGACAACACAACAGTCATACAATAGCTTCTGCATACACACCCACATACTACTGACGTGGCAACAGAATTGGGCAAGGACAGTCATCTCATATCCATTATTTAGGTCAGGTGCAGCATGCAGCAGCCATAAACACCTCAGATGGCCAGAAGCATTGTTGTACCGAGGTGTGTTTGGGAATGTCTGCACAGGTCATGTATGGGTCCAGGGTTTTGCTATATGTGGCATAGAGATGCACATGAGCTGTTGGGGCATGTTACGACAGGAACTGTGTGTTATGTGTTTATGGAATTTGCTATTCTCCATGAGATGTTTGTACTGGATGTAGCCTCATGGGATGCCATATATTTGTGTAAGACTGTGTGACGGCAAATCAGGTTTGGCCTGCCCTAATGATTGTTTTATGACATGACAATGTATGGTCTGATGGGTTACATTGTCAGTATGAGGGCTGGATGTGGGGATGTACACATTATCCGCATGTGCTGGTCCTTGGAATTGCCTGGTGCAAGGACTACACTGATATGTATGCTTGGTGGTGTACAAAATGTACGTGAGCTGATGTTGGGGAATGACTAGAATGTGATGGTGCTGACAGACGTTAATCCCGTGAAGCATTTACGTGTTTTGTGGGAGTGGGTGATACCTTATGAACATAGCTGCTTATGTGAGTGTAGTTGAGGATAGACATTGGCATGCTGACTACGTCATTGATAGTGTGGGATGTCAGAGACCTACTACACGGAATAAATGGTTATGTTAAAGCAAATGTGACAATGTAGAGTGGATAAAACAGTACAATAGAGCTGTCTGGACACATAAACATCAGACTATGGTGAGTGAGCAGAACTCTTGCACAGGCATTGTGAACGTGGATGCAGCAATTAGGACATGGAAAACAGTCATAACAACTAGACAACATATGTTTTCCCCTTTCTCATTTGACATAGCATATGGATCCTTACAGGCTGAGCTTCAGTATGTTTATTTTGTACCCTGCTGTAAGGGATAATGTATGTATGACAGTACAGATTGGTCAGATATCTCTATCTACCCACTGGCCAGTACCTATACAGTGTTGTGTCAAATTCCCTAGTTGCCTTTTGTGTCTCCAATAACACATTTCGACTAGGTAATGTATTTCTTTGGTTGCTTGCTCTATGATGATGTATCTGGTTATTTTGTAAAGGAGATGAGGTCTTCAGTTTATGTTATTTCTCATTGGGCTTGACAATTGCTATCATACACCAGTATGTTATGTGAGGTCTTTGTGTAATGCTCTAATGTTTGCATTCGGAAAGGAGGGGTGGGGTGATGTGCCAAGTCTGGTAATGTTGTGTGGATACGTGGTGTATGATATGGTCTCAACATGGCAAGCTTATGTTGTAGTTAGTCATATGTGTTTAGGTTTATTTTGCAGCACAGTAATTGTTCACGGATTTGGTCCTTGTTTAACCATTTGTTGAGAAATAGACATGCGTCATACTCATTACTGTATGGTTGCATACAACACATATTGCAGGTATGACACGTATGATACTGGGGACCATCACACGGTATGGGGACATAGGCCCACAATTTAACTGGGACACACATGCTCACAGCCTATGCAATCTGTTGAGGGATTGTTGGCCTTACAGTAAGGGGACATGGTGTTTTCCTTTTCTGTCTGGATTACAGTCTATGTTATGTCTTTCTGTACAGAGGAAATTGAGGAATGTTCTCTCCAAACAAGCCATCAGGTTCATACTGTACGTTTGAGACCCCTCTGTAGATCCGTATCTATGGTTGACCTGACATATTTTCGCACCTCTCTCCATATGCTATGTAATTTGACACCTGCAGATGCAGACTGTGGGGAATGCGTTCTTTGTGCTGTTACATCACAGAGGAGGGTTGCATTGCTATATATATGGTATGTTTGTTTCTTCAACTATTATTTAGATGTCATGCTGTGGTTTACCAGACATCTGGGTGTCTGCAATGAGGTAGACTGTTGCAAGGGCAAGTGTTGATCTTTCTCATGACAACAACATGGTGGCCCTTATACAACATTCCTTTTAGGCCTGCATCTGTGGGTGTCAACTGACCTTCGGTGATTCTGTTTTGCGTCATAGTAACACCATATATTATACCCCACACCATTCTTTCAAGAAACAATATCCCACCAACATGAGCCATACATGTGATATATGTGGTGGTTATGTTGCAACATTCACCACACAAACACCAACTAGTGACTATTGGTGTTTATTTTGGAATTATGACTGTCGTATGTCACCCACCTTCAGCATCGCGATGTGCAGATACGCCATGGGACCTTAACTCCGCCATCATCGCCTGAGGGTCAGGGCTCTCGGTGTATACTTGCAGCCTGGGTCCGTCGATGTTCTCCCTTGATGCTGCCCCTAGTGGTGATATACTGGGTACAGGTGGCTCTATGGGCTCATCAACAGCACTTGTGCTGCCCCCTGAGACAGCAGGTTCATCCTCCAACACACTCATTGGCACTGTGATGTCAAAGTCACCCTCTTCCTCCACCTCCTCCTCCTCCTCCTCCGCCTCCGCCTCCTCCTCTTCCTCTCCCATTTTACTGTAGTCACCTGCATATTGAACAATAACAAGGAAAACACATATGTTTCAACATAATCATATCTATATATGTGTGGCACAGACACCACAGAGATGATGGGGTGGGTATGTGCGTGTGTGCTGCGTACCCGACCCATGACACCCTCCCATACATGTTTGTCTACGTCATTCAGCTGTTTCTGGGGCACATGTGTGTCGTGTGGCCATGCACATGTTGCATATTTTCCATGTGTATATTTGGAGTGCCATGCCACATGTGTCCCCCATCACATCCCTCCCCCTATCTGTACAACATATGTCCACACATGTGTGAGAATACATCACCCTTACACTTGTTTGGACCATACATTGCCTGTTTATGTTTAATTATGCATTTGAAATATTGTCTCTAGACATACTATATGCTCATTGTTGGATATGTTTGGCTGTGACCCATTGTGCCGTGGATCCCATGTAGCCAGCACCTGTGGCCCACTGAGAAGCACATGTAGCACTGTGCAAATAGTATGTCACACACACGTTACCTGATTAGTGTGCCACAAAATCATATGGTGCTTTGCAATCACAGATGTGCAGGTTGGATAGGAATTGTTGTGTGTAGTTTTGGAAACAGATGGGGAGGTTGCTGTTTTCGAGGGACACATATGTAATATTGTGACAGGGCATGGCAACAACACAGTTTGTGCATGGCCATAACACACACATGTGACACCACTTTTTAAACATGGTGTGGATTGGGTCACAGGTATGGGAGTGTCTGTGCAGCTGAATGATGTGTACTGAAGGGACATTGTGAACCTGGCAATTACTATACATACCTGCGTCAGGATGTGCCGTGTCAAGGGCCTCCGGCAGTCCACGGAGATAGATGTGGCCCAAACGTGTTGCCAGCTCTTGTTCCAATGGTGTGAGTGATGGGATAAAAGGGCCCCCACCACCTGTGCCATGCGCATGTTGTCTTTCAGCCACCATGTGCTGGCGCACCCCTCTTTTTATATCCGAGTACCTCTTTTTGAGGCTTTCAACATCCCTTGTGGGGCCCCCTGCCTCTGCAATTGCAGCACGCACCTCCTCCCATACTGCCATTCGGGTGGCCACTGTTGTGCGACTGCTGAGCCTGCCAAATAAGAGGTCATAGTTTTCAATTACATGCGAGAGTAGGATATAGTTCTCTCTATCACTGAAGCGTAGAGCTCTTTTTCGCTGTGGACCAGGCACAGGTACCCTTTTTCTCTTCCCAGTTTGGACATATTGTGCAGGCTGTGGCCCAAAAGATGGTCCTGCATGTCCCTCCCTAGGATGTGCAGTCTGTAGCGTCGGTGTATCACCCACCACAGGTTGGGACACATCCTCCACACCCTCACCCTCACCCTCACCGTCTCTCTCCCTCTCTCTCTCCATCTCTGTATGTTTTAAATGCTCCTTTCAACAGAACAGCACTCACTTAAACAAAACAGAACAATACACAGCATGCAATACAGACTTACAGAATGTTACAGTACAGGACACAGTAAAGGACACATTAACAAAGGGAACAGAAATATTATCTTAGCACAAGGTGAGGAATCTACTCTGCTCCTGACTATCTTACACTGCCTCTCTCCGCTGCCGTACTCCCTGGACTGACTCTCTCCCTCCTTCCTCTGGACTACTCCCACCACAGCCTCTCTACCTATAGATTTTGTTATCCCTCACTGTGCTTCTTTCCTGTGCAGTAGTCCCACCACTGTCTCTGTTTCAGACTTTATCTATGACACCCTCTCTCTCTAACTGTGACTCCTTTCTCAACCCTCAACGTGATGCACGTGTGCAGGCCTATTTATAGTGTATTGCCATGTGTCTTCCATTGCACATGCGCAATTGGCGGGCGTGACGCTCGTGCGTTGGGCGCGTGCTCGCCAACGCATGGGTGGCCGTACGCGGACAAACGCACATGCGCCCTGAGACACTGTACTGCGCATGTGTCGCAGTACGCATGCGCACTACAACGACTACCGCATGGGTGTCTGTGTTTTGTGCGCATGTTCACGCCGGCGCACATACGTGTGGGCACGCACTGACCGACGCCCATGCGTAGAGTGGCGCACGCGTGCCACCAACGGGCATCGCATGCGATCAACTGCGCATGCGCAGTGTGCGCAAACCACACACCCCAGAATAACATATATTACCATCACAACATTACCCACGTTGAGGGTTGTAGAGGAAGAGCAGGAGGAGTGTGGTTGGTGTGGAGAAGAACGAACGTCTATGCAGTTGTACTAGCGGATTGTATTGGTGTTTGTATTGCTTATTATATTGTGTTGTGTGTGTATTGTCAGTTGTTGTTTTTACTTTTGGATACTGTATAGTGTGTTTTGTGTGTTTGTTAGAGTTTGTGTGGTTGTTAGAGTGTGTTTCGGTAGTGGGACGGGAGGAGTTTATGGCAGCAATATATGCTTATGCATGTGTCCTGAGTGGTGGGCAGATGCTGCGGTTGCCGGACAGGGGAGATGGTGTCCACGGGGCTGCAGCACAGGGCATGGGTGTAGTCCCGCAGCAACTCAGACCTGCAGCTGTGGAGGTGGTCCAGCCATGTGCTGTGCGTTCACGGCACAGACGGCGTGCCGAGGTGCAGGCTCGGCAGCCACGCCTCTACAGGCCCAGGGCACAGCTCCAGGGCATGCGTGAGGACCAGGTCATCTCCCTGTACCGACTGAGCACAAGGGCTATTAGGGAGCTTTATGAGGATTTAAGACCTGACCTCGAGCCCCTGACTGATCGGTCCCATGCAATACCAGGTTTAGTCAAGCTCCTTGCTGCTTTACATTTTTTTGCCTCTGGCTGTTTCCAGTCATCTGTGGCTGCAGTGGGTGGCATGAGCCGCCCATCCTTCTCACGATGTCTCCACCACGTACTGCGTGCCATGGTCAGCCGGGTGGGGAATTACATAGCCATTCCCCACACTAGGCAACAATGGGGGACCCTGAACCAGGCCTTTGAGACATTAGCAGGGATACCACACGTGATGGGAGCTATTGATTGCACACATGTTGCCCTGGTCCCGCCTAGAGACAGGGAGGTGGCGTTTCGCAACCGCAAACACTACCATTCCCTGAATGTTCAGGTTGTATGTGATGCTAATCTGCATATTCTGAATGTGGTCCCTAGGTTTCCAGGGTCCACCCATGACTCCTATATCCTGCATCACTCGGCAATCTTCACACAATTTGAGGGCGGACGTTATGGGGACTGTATTTTGCTGGGTGAGTATGTCATGTGTCGTAATGTATGTATGTGTTTGTAACTTTCTTTATGTCTACTCACATAGCTAGCAAACTCGTTTAAAACCATAAACTTAGATCAACATATGAGCAATGTTTGTTTGGGGACTGTTGTATCTTTAGATTATTACAGGGGTATAGACGTACACATACAGCAGCTACAAACAAACATAGACCATCAGACTCCTAGCATTATATGATCCAGACATTCACATGGTGTGCAGGTGACAACACCCCTGTGCATGTGGCTAGGCTGTTGCACAATCCCTCATAGTGTGTGGTAATATCAACTGCACACATTCTGAGGGGGGGGGGTTTGGCCCTCATATGCACGTATCATGATGGGTCATTGCCAAATAATGCTTGTATGTCATTTAACCTTGTGATAATTGCTCATCCATACAGGTAACCCTTCTCATGTGTGTGTGGGGTTCACACACTCACTCTGGACTGTTGTTGCTACCCAGGAGCCAGTATATAATATGAGGGGTTTTTTTGGGAATATCTGATGTATGCTTTTGCCCTTTCCAGCTAGCAGCACTCGTGTGGATATGTATGGTCACGCATTTGGCCTATGTCACAGCAGGGGTGTAACGAAGTATATTTGGTGCTAGTACCTTGGCCTACTGTAGATGATCATGATTTAGCCACATATTGGCCAGTGATCCTCATGTAGTTTAACATATTGGAAAGGGGATGCCTGAAGCTGTGGGCTATGTGTGTGCATACAGAGTTGTATTGTTTTCAGCTACACATGACGGTAATGTACCGATGTGTATCTCTATGAGGTTAAGACATGAGTAGTACAGTGTGCAGGTTTGCAGACCCCACCTTCAGTGGGATGTTCCCAGGATAGACACAGTGCACAGGATTGGTATTTAAACAATTTATGTTTAGCAATATACAGCATAAGGACACAGAGTATGAGATCTAGATATGTTGCCCGTACAGGACAGGATGCATCTAGGTGATATGGTTCACATTATCACCAGCCTCCATGGCATACATGTTCTGTTTTTTTCCCACCCTCTCATGGCAGCATATTTTACCTAGGTTACTGTTCAGACATACAATATGAACATGTGACACGTGAATCGTTACTATCGTCTCTCATTGGCAGGGGTGCCAATGTGGACAGTCAATGCATTACAATACCCATGTCGCGCACACACACACACAATATGTTACAGTATAGATGGAACTGTTGGGGTATTTCCCATGAGTGTACTTACTTTCTAGGCTATGTGTTCCTTTTCTAACAGCATATGTGTTTTTTACAGCTCATTAATTGTTCGGTTATATGTTGATGTCAGGATTTGTTTTGTGTAGGGTTACTACATCTTAACATATGTCAGTTATGTTGAATATTGACACGCACATTTCTTTTTATTTCCAAGGTGATGCAGGATATGGGTGTCGCCCCTGGCTGCTGACCCCTGTACGTCAGCCACGGACACGTGCAGAGCGGAGGTATAATGAGGCCCATGCCTCCAGCCGCTCAGTCATCGAGCGTACCTTTGGCGTGTTGAAAAGTCGCTTCAGGTGTCTGGATAGGTCAGGCGGGGCCTTACAGTATAAGCCAAGGACTGTTGCAGAGATAATCATAGCCTGTTGCATCCTGCACAACATTGCTCTCAGGCACAATATCCCTGCAGAGATTAATGAGGATCTGGAGCAAGATCCAATGTGCCCCCCTGTACGTGCCAGTGGTGACACACAGGATGGCACAGCAGTCAGACGGAGGTTGATTGGAGAGATCTTCTCATGTGCGTATTACCTACCCACACAGCTTTTTAATCCTATGTGTGTTATGTTTACAGCAGTTACAGTTTATGTCAGGATATGATTTGTATGTGACACCACATTAGTATTTTAGTGCTAATTCACAACTCACATATAGGCATGTGTGAGGCACAAACAATGTGGCCAGTACACAACAGCATTTGGTGCCAGATGATGTGGGTGGTTGCTCATACGGCTGTGTGTGATTTTTAAGGTTAAAATTACAGTTAGTGGCTGCCTGTGTTAGCACCTGTTGTTGTTGTTGAGCACAAATGATGTTTTGTGATGATATGGGTGGATAACAGTGTTAGCCATATGGTGAGATGTTCACAGTGTGAGACCAGTCCACGTTTGGGGACATTAGTCCAGTGGGTTGAATTTATATGTTTCACCTTTGGGGTGTACATTTGGTTCTTACACTCCTGTCAGCTGGCTATGTGTTGCTTTGTTATTATGGCCGTATCAGGACATACATATCACAGGACAGATGCTTAGTAGTAGTTTCTGCGGATATTAGGGTATCTATGTGTAGGGTGTTAATGTCACCCTACAGTGTGTCGGAATGTATACTGCACCAGAAAGCCATGACATGGACATGTTATAGGATGGGGATCTGAGCATTGTCCAGCCAGAGAGGTAGTATTGCCACATTTACATGTAGGCGAATTGACCTTAGGTACAGTGCTACATATGTACACAGATACAGAGGATAACCTACCCCATATCAGCGAGGGGTGCGTTACAGTGGGCAGGATGAGCACAGAATGTGTTGGTGGCTTATGGTTGTGCAGAATTCTCAGGGAGTACATGGCATATCTTGCTGATAAATTCTCAACATATGCCATCATGCCTCAGCTACAGGCTGGGTATGTGAGCAGTGTAGGATAGTACAGTCCACATTACATAGATTGCATAGATAGTCGGACAGGGAAGGGGAGGATTATGTTGGCAAGGAAAACCAGACATATGTGAGAGTTGTTTCTCTGAGGTACACATATTGGCTATCCATGCGTTGACATTCTCAATGACACACAGTGTGATGGCATGCAGCCATCATGGTTTGCGTAAAAAATATACATGCCATTGGTGTTTTAATGACATGACGCACACATTGACAGCTATCTGTGGAGATCATCAGCAAATAGCTGTCACTATGATTCAAGGTATGACATCTACACACCAGGATATGTATTTGTTCCCTGCATACATGAGACACTCGTGCATATTCCATATGTGTTTCCAGAATTGTAAGCGACTTTGCATTCAACATTGACACACCCCTACACAAAGATAGGGGGCATTGTTGCCAATATAGTGGATCTGTGTGACTCGTCTGTACTTTGTGATGAGGTGCAAACATGGTGGTTTCTGACATGTCTGTTGATCTTTCTGTACAACAACACAGAGGTACGATGGGGACAGGATTGATTATGGACACCTGAGGATAGCCTCCTACAACTCTGTGCTGCCTCTCACATGTGAGAGATCTATACATTGTGATAGGGAGCAGTCAGACATTAGGTGATGGTGTGGGGTATGAGAGTTGTGGACAGGAAGGTGCAGTGTGTGATACTCTTGTAGAACATGACATGTTTGTTACTGTTGTGTTTCCCAATGCACAGGACATAGTTTATTCAGATGCTGTTGATGTGTTGGATTGGCATGTGACTGAACATCACCCAATATGCTTTGCGTTGGGGTAGGTGGATGTACAGGGAGATTGTGTGTGCCTGGGGTCATGTGGAAAACATATCTTCATTGCTCCATCATATTGGGCAGATGGTGTGTTGTTTTGTGTTTCACTTCAGGCTCCATCACCCATCCCTTGCTGTTGTCACACATATCCCCATGTGTTTGTGTTCAGCATGTCCTGTGCCACACTGTATATGTGACAGTTACAGCATATCTGCATGTGTGTGTATTTAAGGTTTGTATTTGGTTTGCCTGCACTTGCTCCCTACCCCAACATTGTACCATAAGCCAACAACAGGGTATTATTGCCGGTTCACGGGGCCTTTATATGTCTAAAGGTCCACTTGGACACATACAGGCCATGTGTTGCAGCTGGACTGCAGAAATATGCATACTTTGTGTGTGTGGGATTACAGGTTGCCTGTGTGATGAGACACTCTTCAGGCATAGTACATTATCATGTACTGTGAGGGGACTGTGCACCTGGGGGGCAGTTGTGACTGTGGTATGTGTTCCGTAGTGCTGTTTACCTTATGCGTATTATCAACATGTGTTGTGTGGTGTGCGACAAAATGTGTCTTGTGTTCTGAGTCACCACTGATGTTCACCTTTATTTATTTTCAGATATGACCATAATGTGGACATGCATCAGCAGCGGCTTGACCTTTTGTTTGTACACGGACTGCTGAGATTCTCTGCCTTCACTGTCACCTCTTATTGCTGTGTAGTGGTTCATGGGATTGCTGACATACACCTGATGCACACACAAGGTAAGTTGCACATTTGTTAATTGCAGATTTGTATCTATGTTTACCTGTTGATGAATCATAATTGTCTTATATGCATATAATGTTTCCTCTATGTGCACATAAACAGATGCATGTCGTGTGTAGCTGTGACACACCTGTGTGACACGAGCATGGACATGACCATACCCATGTTTTACCCATGTGTGTGTTTCGGATTAATGATGTCATGACCAATGTTTTGTGGAGTAATGTACTGTGTGGTTTCACATACCTTTCTTGTGCATTTGCAAAGGTGTAACGGTGTGCATTGTGTGGTGTTTTTCATAGGTGGCTCACAAGAACATACGTATCCTCTCATGACACAGGGCTGAGTACATACCGGACACATCTATTACAGTGCATCTGGTGTCACCATCACCCACCTTTTGAAGAAACAACACCATAGACATTTTACACCAGAAAGTGCCCCATTGGATGTTTTACCTCTGCGAGTGAGACATATGACTGCGATGGACAGTATTACTATTAAGCTACTTAATTCTCCATTACAGAGGTGTTCTCTGCACTGTTTGTGTGATGTTTCTGCAGGGAGTCCTGCTCATTGTTGAGAACACACATGAACTTTCAAAGACAGTGGAATGTTGACATGTCACGCTTGACTATTCCTAGCCATATTTGGTGGAACACTATTAACCTCACCTGTTGGATTGCACATAGTATTGTTACTTTTGGCAGTGTTCCCCCCGTGTGCAGCAGCAAATGACATGGATAGTGCAGCTGATCCATTCGAACACAGTTTTAGTATTGTTACGTTTTGGCCCTGGGTGTGACATGCCACCCAGGATACCCTCATCTTTTTCTTCCTAATCAAGCATACACCCATGTTTGCGCCATACAGCCAACGATGGAGCACTCCTATTGTGTATGTCCACCTGCTTTCCACATGCACATGCTACAAGTGTAACCTCAACAATGATTTTGGACACACGACCATCTTTAATTAATGTGGTCAATGTGACAAGGGTGTTTACGTGCATGTGTGGCATCACTGTCTCATGTTGCACTGTGGATGGTGCTTTTGCATATGACGGACTATGTTTGTGAGACAAAACATGTGGACCTCAGACTTCTTTGTGGCTCCGTATAGGATGTTTGGCCCTCATTTCCTTGTTCAGATGCTGCTTATTGTGTTTGTTGGATGTGCAGACGTGACAGTCTGCATGTATGTCAACACCTTGCATTTCCCATGTGCACAGTCCAGGCTATGCCCTGTGGTAGAGACACTCACATTGCGACATGATGTTTGCAGTGTGGCAATGTGGGTCACCGTTGCACTTCGTCAATTGTGCATTCCATGTATTATGTTATATGTGGCCAAACACTGTCTACTCTGAAAAGGTTGCAGGGCCACCTCCTTCATGGTGGTATATGTATAGGTTTGGGAAGGTAGTTGAGTTTGTATTTTGTTTGTGTTCATGTGCCTGTCCTACCTGTTGCATATACTCATTGTGATTTTGAGGAGAGTTTGTGTCTACATTGTTGCAGCTTTGATTCCTAGCTCAGACATTATGTGAGACCACACACATTACTTTCCCAGCGTGATTTTCACAATAAAACATTTTCTCAACATAGGCTTTTTTGGTTTGGTTGTCTCCTGTGTTGCAAGATGGATATGGTTTGAGGGACACATGATGTGTGTTGTGTCCTCAATATGCAGCGCCAACTCTCTACATGCACTCATATGTGCATTACACCTTTGCAGCATGCAGAATCAGGTAGGGGCTGGGGGTCTGCTGCCCAGTGCATTGTATGCAGTGGCTGCACATTATATCTCATGCTCTTCATTTGTGGTGGTTGAATTAACTTTTCTGTGTGAGTTAGATTTATGCCCTATTAGAGGGGTTTCAATATTCCATCAGAGATGCACTCACCTTCATATTATGATGGCACTGACTACACTATTTGTGATGTGTATACCAAATAAAGATATTTATTCCACATACATGTGGCTCTTTTGGTGATTGAGCAGGGTGATACAAAGGCACACATTGCATTGCCTGTTTCTCAGTCCTGCGTCTTTGTGACCCAGGGACTGCATTGTTTATTTTGTCAATATCATTGGATGAGGATTAACTGGTCTTTGTTCCACGGTAATGAGGGGTTACATGACTTGACCTAGGCCACATGGGGTGCTAGTGGGAATTGATCAGTGTTTGCTTGGGTCCAAGGCCATTTTGTTAACAGTAGGTTAGTCCTTCTCTCTTTGATCACATTAACACTTGTCTGGGGCCATTTGCCACACATGTACATGTGCCACCTGTGCTCGCATCCTTGTACAGTGACAGCTGTGTATCTGGCAGACACATGTAACCTCACTGGGTATTCACGGTTGCCACACAGTGTGCTTAGTATGCTTGGCTCAGTGTGCTCAGTGTGTTACTGTGTACTCAGTGTACTGTTTCTGGGAGTGGCTACAGTCATGTGTTTCTACTCTGTATGTTTTTGTTTTGATTAGCACATGTGCTATATCCTTTGTTTTCTAATCTGCTGACTGTACCATGAGGTAACAGCAGGTTCCTCACCTCTACATACACCCTTCTCTCTCCTCACTGTACGTCAAGGTGCATCCTGTGTGCTGCTTAGCCATCACATATTATTTCGTTTCAGAGGTGTCCCACTTTAGGGTGTTTACATGGCAACACATCAGGGGGTTTTGGTTTTCTGTGATTCAGGTGTTGTGTGTTACACCTGATTACATGTGGAACTTTCTCATGTCCTGATCCAAATTATTAACATATTCCACATACCGTCCTCTGTTGCCCTTGTGGTATATTTTTCCCCTCTTTTGCATGCTGTATCCACTGCAGAACATTTCATTGTGTGTGCACATGTGCACCACATCACAAATACAGACTGCAATTGTATGAGTAATTAGCAGCTCTGCATGTGCATTTCATCATGCTTACTTTTTGGTGTTTGTTTGTCCTGACAGTCAGCAGGCGGTTTGTTTAATGGACTGCACTCTTTCTTTCTGCAGTCTTTGCTAAGGAGCTCACATTGTTGGTGTGGCATGCCGGTTTAGCCATTGTGATTTGTGGTAGTGGTCATTAGTGTGCTTCCTGTGTGGTGTCTTATATTTGTATGCTTTTCCATAAAAGGTGTTTAACATTTGTTTGAGGGTCATATATGTACTGATGTGTGCTGTGAGCATATTGTACCCTCAACTGGGTTGTCCATTTTAATGGGTGCCACATGGGTTGGGGATGATTTCTGCAGTTCAGCAACTGATCTTCATCCCTCTTTTACTTTTGTATTGTTTTTGTGTTTTAGCTCTGTGCAGTGCTTGTGTTACGTGTGGGTTTGCCACATACCTCCTTTGCCATTCCAACTGAGGGATGTTAGTGCTACTGGGTTACGTTTCTGGGTTCATCTCTACATCCTTGGGGCATCTTTTGCCATGCCTTTGATTGACACAGCTTATGGGTTACATACAATAGTGTCTTGGGAGTTGACAGCCTTTCCACATGGCCTTTGTGGAGAATGAGGTTTTCATTTCCTAGCAACGTGTGTGCCTTCTGAAACACCATAAAAGGTGCATTAATATCTGGCACAAGGGGGTAGTTCTTTTGAGACAGCATCACAGATTGCTGTACAGTTGCACACAGACAGTTGACATACCTCTGCCAACCTTATTCACTGGAACATTCAAACCATGATCACCCCTCCATCATTCACTATCTGCACAAGTTGTCAGCATTCACAACAGAGGAGTATTGGCTTCTTCCCCAGAGCATGAGTTTAATGGAGCTGTAGTACTCCAACGGGAATAGGGCAGTTTACAAGATAAGATACACTCTAATCCCCTGTTCATATCAGTCGCCTGCCCCTGTCTGCAGCCCCTCCCTGCCAAATCAGGTATGGCAGACCTTGGTCAACACACCGACTTACATTTCCCATACGTTACAATGCACACTGCTGCCATCTGGGACAGTGCTCTCACCTTACCCTGCCTCATATAGCACACTTGGCTACACTTTCACCAACATTGTAGGGTGCCATGGCGGACATTGCATTTTCACATGTGCCCTCTGCATTAACCTATGGGCGACGTTCTGTTACACTGCTTTGCGAGTGTATTTGCTATCGGTTATGATTCTACATATATACAATACGGTACTCCTAAAACAATATTACCCCTAACAGCTACTGCCTCAGCCAGCTATCTTCATTTTGCACTGTTGGGTATCGTACCCCTGATCCCTGCAGCATTGGTTGGTGTGGTAACCATTGTGCTGCAGCTTTGCTCTCTGATTTGCACATCAGCACGTCACTTATGCCTTTCAGTATTGACATGACTCAGAAAACAGTAGCGCAACGCTCTCTGCCCAGCATACCACCGCCTTATGCCACCCATTATATATCAGCCTCCTAACATTACACAGCACACAGCAGTCTGCATTAGTCACTGTGGGGATTGAACCCCTGATCCCTGCAGCATTGGTGGGAGCTATAACCATTGTGCTGTGGCTCTGTGTTTCTGTTTGCACATCAGCGCCCCACTTATACCTTCCATTATGCGATTGCCGCCGTAACCGGCGCACCGCCTTCTGCCGCCCAGTAGTAATATGCCGCCAGATAACATCAGCGCGACGCTTTATGCCGCCCAGCATTCAAATGTCGCATAAAAACATCAGCGCGCCTCCTTATCCCGTCCAGTTTTGATGTGTGCCAAAACAAAGCTCAGCGGGCTGCTTTATTTGGCCCAGTATTCCTCTGCCTCATAAACTAACACCTCAGCGAGCCATTGCGCATTGTGTGGTTTCGAACCCCTGCTCCCTGCACCATTGGTCAGTGCTTCAACCATTGTGCTGTGGCTCTGTCCTTCTGTTTGATCAGCGCGACACATATGCCTCCCGTTCGGCTCTCATTTGCGGTAAGGTGCGGAGCGCACACGGGCGCCGCGCACCTTAGCGCATCTGTCAATCACGGCTTTTCTTCTTCAGGACGGAACGCCCACTCCTTATACGGCACACTCACTCTACCGCGACCCGCACTTTACCGGCCTGTTAGTAAACATGCCCCTTGGTATTTTTATATATATTTATTATTTCTTAATGTTTATATATTTTACAATATATTTTTATCTATTAGTGTGTTTTCTAATTAACTATTATGAATTAATAGTTTGTCCTTTAGATGTTTTAAGTGAAATTTATGGTTTTATTTATTATTTCATCAATATTTTATTGATTTATTTATTGATGTAATACAATTTTTTTATATTATGTGTTTAACTTATATGTTTATGTTTATTATTTTTGAGGTGTGTTCTCTAAGACCCCCTGAAGAAGGCCGGTGGCCGAAACGCGTTGGGGCGTAATAAACAAGGTTTACTATATCAGTCCAGGCTCCGCTTCTGTGTTCTCTCTTATATTGTGCGGATCCTTAGCTCCTTTTTGGTACTGGGTTCTTTCATTAATACATTACATCTATGGGTGAATTTTAGCAGGCAATGAAAAAGGTGACTGTACTCCGTACCACAGTGTACCCCCTCAAAAAAGCCCAGATCATGCCATCTAGTGCCAATCAATAATTGCGCCTCCACGTTTTATACCTTTTGTAGCAGCCATAAAGATTGAGCCATAAGCCAAGAAAAAACAGGGTAGTACAATAATCTAAAGAAGATATTACCAAAGACTGAAGAACTGCATGAAAATTGGAGGCGTCTAAATAACTTTTCAATCTTAGTAGCTGAAATTTATAAAAAGCATTCTTGACCTGATTCCATATATGGGACCTAAAAGAGAGTCTAATAAGACTCCAAGATACTGAACCAGTTGTACAATATTGATTTTATAGTAACCAACATTCCCTGCTGCTGGTACATAACAAATAATTTTGTTTTAGCATTATTCCATTACGAGCCTTGTGACAGCAACCATGTTGCCACCACCTGTATACAATTTGCCATCTCATGCAAAACTAACTCGATTTCATTAGAGACCACTAAATACGATATTCAATTTTCAACTACTTTACTACATCACTCAGTGGTTGAATATAGAGATTAAAAAGTATCGCCAAGAGGGCTGAATTCTGTGGAAGGCCACAAATCAGCCTAAACAATTCCGATGACCGATTGTCTACAAACATTTTTTCTTACCTATTCAGAAAATAGCACCGAAACCACTTAAAACCTGAGCCATGTATCCCTAGATTTGCCAACCAATCCAACATAGCAAGAAATGTGTAGGTGTTTGTATGGGTGGAAAAGTGACAGCTAGAAGTATAGGGATAACGAAGAAATGGCTGCAACAGTAGAGTTGCATATTTTCTCCATTGTTTCAGGGCATCTTGATCTTGCCTTGCTTTTAGCCCATCACATGTGTGGGCATGTAGTCCTGCTTTTGTTTTGGAAATCAATAGGGAAATTATAACAACCCCATTCATGCAGTGGGATAAAACCAGGACTGGATTAATCTGCCCTAAAAATATGGAGCTAGCGATTGATGTTGTGGGGAAAGGTATAGAGGAGGGAAAGGTGGTTGTTCACTGGAGCAACAGCTGGAGGTGCCTGAGGTCAGAGGAGTTAGATGAAGAGGTGCCGGGAGGGAGGAGCAATGGCTGGAGAGCATTGCTAGCACCAACATTGCTTTCTGATCAACCCTCTAACACTCAGACCATAGACTAGATTAGTGGTTCTCAACCCAGTCCTCTGGGACCTCGAGGCCAGTCAGGTTTTCAAGATATCCACAATAAATATGCATGAGATAGATCTGCATACAATGAAAGCAGTACGTGCAGATCTATCTCATGCATGTTCATTGTGGATATTCTAAAAACCTGACTGGCCTCGAGGTCCCAGAGGACTGGATTGAGAACCACTGGACTAGATTTCACTCCGATCGTCACTGAGAGAGATAAATCTTGGGCTACATTTTGGCACTGACAGAAAGCACAAGTCAAAATGTCTGCAAGCATGTTGAGCTGGAGGGTTTGCAACTAAGGAAGTCATTAGCTAGCGTCCACTAATGCCATTTATCATGTGTTATTTGCCGCAGAGTCCATTTTATATAATAGGCCCTGTGGTAGATAGCGCAAATTAATACCATTAGTGCTAGCTGTTGGTAAATGAACACAAAAGTAACTTAAAAAGTAACCTAGCAAAAAATTAAATAAATCCTGCTCTTTACAACTTTTACTGTTAAGATATGGAGCATAATGAATGAGCAGAGGGGACTTCTCCTTTAAAACTTCACCAATTATTCACTGCTAAACCTCTGAATCCTTAGTTCTGAAAAAGAAATTTTCATTGTATAACAAATAAAAACATTTTTTTGTGGTTTGGGGGAGGGATTGTTGGAACATTGCTATAAAGGCAATACTTTCAGTTTGGTGGTAGAATCACATCTCCTATTCTTTCTGTATCTGTTTTATGCTAGTAATATTTAGCACAGTGTTTTAACTGCCCATATCCGCAGGCATTCATAAGACATTCACTGTGTATTTGGCCTTGATGCCAAAAGAGGCCAGACAGGGTGGGGATGCTCTTAATCACAGCTTTTATTTTACTTCAGACAGTTTATTCTTGTCTTTCAAGGGTACAAACTACCACCTCTTTTTTCCTTTAAAGCATATTATATAAGGGAGAAAATGTCAGCAATGATAGAAGCATTGCGTTATGAGTTTATTGCGAACCCTACTGGGATAATATAATCCTGTTTGAAGAAATCCCAGCAGAAACCTGCAGAAGGCTTTGAAATCCGATTATTTATTTCCACAGAATGCTCATAACCTCCATATTAGTCAGAAGCAGACGGTGTGGATGGACTCCTGGTAAGCGTATTTAAGGTGCTGCCTATTGACTGCTAAAATATTGTTTTATACATAACTTTTGCTGGGATGATAATTACATTTCAGCATTTATATATCAGTTTCTTGATGCATAGCATTGAACACCATCAACACGCTTACAAAATGTTCTTAGGAAAGAATATTTGTTGTGTTAGAGAATGTCAACCTTAAAAATAATGAACCTTCTTTCAGCATAGACTTAATCCAGGCAGCTTTATCCCTCTCCAATGAATGTCAAAACCTGTGCTAACCTTGTTCATACTATACAGTATCTAACTGCTGAGATTAAGGTATGCAATTAATAAATCAAAATGGGTTTCTGTTTTTTAATTTCTTAATGAAAATTAATAGAACCCCCGCTGTTACCTGGATGTTTGAGAGAAGCAAATTGAGCTTTAGAGATAAAAGTTGATAGAATGGGTGACTTGCTAATCTGTATTAGCTTTGTGGAAACTGCTGCAGTATTTCCAGGGTAGTCGGTTGCCCATCTGCTAAAAAAGATGGAATAAAAAGCAAGCAGTCCCACAATGAATAATACATCTCCTGCTTGTTAGAATTAAAATGCTTAGTCTTACATTCCACATGCCAGGGTGCTGTCCGCTGCTGCTTAACGTTCCAAAGAGATGTAATTACAGTACAGAGACTGCACTTAATAAATGTAATAATAATAACATAAAAACTTAAGATATGCCATACTGGGTAAGAACAGTATCCTGTTTCCAACAATGGACAGTCCAGGTCGCAAGTATCTGTCAGGTTCCCAAAAGATAGACAAATTCCATGCTTCTTATCCCCAGTCCATTTTCATAATGGTTTATGGACATTTCCTCCAGGAACTAGTCCAAACCATGTTTAAAGCCAGCTGCACTAACAGTGATCACTACATCCTCTGGCAACAAATTCCAGAGTTTGATTATGCTTTGAGTGAAAAAAATATTTTCTCCAATTACTCTTAAATGTGCTACATTATAGCTTCATTGCATACCCCTAGTCTTTCTACTTTGTGAAGGAGTAAATAACTAATCTACGTGGAATGGGTAATCAGGGGCAGCTCTATAATGAGGCCAAGTGAGGCGGTGGCCTCAGGCGGCAACTTTTTGGGGTCGGCAAAAATTGCCCTCAAAAAGACAGCCTCAC
Organism: Ichthyophis bannanicus; assembly: GCA_033557465.1. NCBI lineage: Eukaryota > Metazoa > Chordata > Amphibia > Gymnophiona > Ichthyophiidae > Ichthyophis > Ichthyophis bannanicus. The sequence goes on from CM066033.1 coordinate 103,885,963, forward strand.
TCGGCCTTCAAAAAAAACCAAACAACAAAAAAAATGAACCGAGCCGCTGCCGCTGCCACCGCAACAGCAGCAGAATAAGTGCCCCGCGGTCCCCTCGCCTCCACGGCAGAGCTCTCCTTTCAGCACCACAAAGGGAGAGTCCCTTTCTTGCAGTTCTGTTATTTGAGCCCGTCGGCGCTGATGGGATGCTGGGGAGGCGGGGGGACCATGGGGCACTTTATTCTGCTGCTTCCGTAGTGGCAGCGGCTCTGATCTTTTTTTTGTTTTTTTAATTTCCCTTTGAAGGTCGGGCTGGGCTGCACTGGGGGGGAGGGAGTAGCACTGTAATGGGTTGATGGAGAGGGTTAGGACTGGAAATGGGCTGATGGGGGGGGGCTAGGACTGGAAATGGGCTGATGGGGGGTTAGAACTGGAAATGGGTTGATCGGGAGGGGGGCTAGAACTGGAAATGGGCTGATGGGGGGATTAGAACTGGAAATGGGCTGATGGGGGGTTAAAAATGGAAATAGGCTGATTGGGAGGGGGCTAGGACTGGTAATGGGCTGATTGGTGGGGTTAGGCCTGGAAATGGGCTGATTAGGGGGTTTAGGAAGGAAATGGGCTGATAGGGGGGCTAGAACAGGAAATGGGCTGATTGGTGGGCTAGGAATGGAAATGGACTTATTGGGGGGGTTAGGACTGCAGTGGGCTGATAAGGGGGATAGGACTGGAAATAGGCTGGAACTCGAAATGGGCTAATGGGGGAGGGGAGGAGAGTGCTGCTGCACTGGAAGAAAACTAGGGGCTAGGGCTACAAATGGGCTGATGCGTGGGGATGGGAGAATAGGACTGGAAGACAGCAGATACTGAGGGTCTGCCAGCGAAAGGAGGGGGCAGGAAGGGAGCTGACATGGGGGAAGGAGGGGCTGGAAAGAACTGATATGGTGAGGAGAAGGAGGGGGCTGGAATGGAGTTGGCACCTGGGATGTACTGAAGGGGATTGGAAGGGAGATGACACTTGGGGATGGGAGTGGTAGGTGGCTGGGTAATGGGGAGGAGGCTGGAAGGGAGCTGACATGTGCAAATGGCACTGGAAAGGGGATGGACAGAGGATAGGGTGACTGGAAGGGAGCTGACTGGGGGGTGGTGGCACTGAGAGTGGATGTGAGCTGATACCTGGGATGGTATTTGGACTAGAAGGGGCTGGGCAGTGGGGAAGGAGGGGGACTGGAAGGGAATGGACACCAGTGGCAGTCGTGGGAATGCAAGGCGGTTGACATTGGCAGGTACTGGGAGGGGAGGACTGGAAAGGGAGTCGATACTGGGGAGGGTTACTGGAACTGGAAATGGGCTGATGGAAGGAAATGAAGAAAACAAAAGAAGAGATAAGAAATGGCAGATGGACCATAGACCACAGAAAGAGAGATGAGAGAAGACAGGAAAGCAGAAGCCTCAGATCAGGACCAGCATGATCAGAGAATAAAATGGTCAGACAACAAAGGTAGAAAAATAATTTTATTTTATTTTAGTGATTGGACTTTGTGCTATCTTTATATTTTACACAGTATGGGGTAACTGCATCTCTTATTTATCTGATATTGCACTGCATGTGGAGTCTGGCTTCTTGGGGTTTCAGTTTAAATTTTGTCTACATATTTTTATTTTTACTTTAGATTGTGGTTACTTATTCTGTACTTGGTGAGGGTCTGTGTTCTTAGAGTGTGACTGAGGTCAGGTGTTCTGTTAACATGGAGTTTGTACATAAAGATCTATACTGTACTGTATTAATTTGACTTGTTCAGCTTTTCAAATAGGTGTATGGATGTTCCTGGACCCACTGAAGTTTTTACAGTGACCTTTTTTTACATAGGCTCTTTATGTGAGTTTTGAAAGTTGGTGCTGATATGGTATGGTAGATGTGCTCTTTGTTGTAGGGTTTTGTATTAGTTCACAATATGCCTGGTACTGGAGAATGTTTGTTGTTAGTGAGATGATCAGAATCAGATTTTTTTTTAAGATATTGAGTTCTGTGGATGAATGTCCTGGTTCTGCTCTGCACCCACTGTGGATGCAAAATATATGTTGAAAAAGAAAAAGCAAGAATCATAATGCAGTTTATAAAAACAAAATAAAAATGAGTTTGAATTTGGTTTTATAAACTGTGCTGTTGGTTCTCGCTCTTTTTTAGTTCCTTAGTGTGCAAACATCTTGTATTTCCTCCATATAATCTAATCGGCTTTTTGGTTTGGTTCAGTCCCTGATTGGAGCTCTGAAAAACACTCATCCTTTGCCTCAGGCAGCAGATTACCTTGAGCTGCCCCTGACATGGATTAAAACATCTAAAGACTATTTAGCAGGAATGCACATTCATGAGTGTGTATTTGGTTCACTGGATGCCTAAGAAGTATAAGGAAATCTTTTGTACACTTATATACTCAATATACAATCAACTTATATGTTTAAAAAAGTTCCAGCATGCATAAAATGTGTACATAAAGAATGCATATATGAAACAAACATAGAACAATGCCTGAAAATTGGGAAAAATTTCAATTTAAATGAGAACAAACTGAACTTTCTTTTGGCCATGTGCATCCCTACTATTTAGATTTTTGATGTCCTGGTACTGTATACATATAAAGCAAAAATCAAAGCCTTTTCTCTGAGTAGTAAAGCATTATCTCCAGGAACAAGCAGGAATGTAGTCTTCACATATGGGTATCGTCGGTACCGACGGAGCCAGCGCGGGAACGCTCCCCAGCGTCCAATAGGAACGCTTTTGGGAGCATCCCTCAGCACATGCACACTGCCTTCCAACTGTCCCTCTTCAGTTCTTCGTTTTCCGCGGAGCCGACAGGACACATACCCTGTCACCGCAGAAAATTTATTCTTTAAACTTGCTTTTATGTGGTCGCGTCTGCCTCCGCACGACACCTACTGGTACCGCCGGTTCTTTTTTCTTCTTTAAAAAAAAAAAAAAAATATATATATACTTTTGAACTGTTTCTCTTCAAAAACTTTTTCTTTTTGGTGCTAGGCGCCATTTTGGGCATTAGGCCCCATTTTTCCTAAAAGATGGAAAAACCAGCTAGTGGTTTTAAGAAATGTTCTAAGTGTGGCGGTACCATCTCCGTCACTGACACCCATGACTGGTGTCTAAAATGTTTAGGCCCTGACCATTCTCCCTCTGAGTGTCTCTCTTGTATGGGGATGACTAAAAGAGGAAGACAGAACCGAGCTGCAAAGCTCGGTACCCTCTTTTCTTTGGATGCCAGGTCCATTGCATCAACGTCTTCAAGAGCCTCGTCTTCCTCCCATGGATCTCAGGCAACTAAACATAAGAGCCAGTCCTCAAAGGGTAGATCTCCTTCAAAGCATCGAGAGGCCATTGGCATTGCCCTTGAGGAAACTACACCGGCAAAACAGCCCCAGCGGGAGGCTTCGGCCTCCAAAGCATCAATGGGGTTCCAGGATATTCTCGAGGCTTCGACCTCGGCAGAACTACTGACGCCTTGCTCAGTGGTTCCGGCCGCTTTTACTGGTACCGATACTCAGGCATCGGCAGCGTCGATAGACCAGAGATTCCTCGCTATCGAACGCAGTCTCGCAGCTCTCCTTACAGCTGCGGTACCATTGAACCGGTGGTTCAATGGGCACCGGTACCGATGCCGGTACCAGCACTGGTACCGATACCGGTACCAGCACCGACGGTACCGGCCCTGGTGGGAATTCTTCCCATGCCGACTTTTTCTGGCATCGACAGATCGGTACCGGACCAACTCGATACCGACTTCGATCGATACCGAGACCGTGCTTTGCATGAACATCGGGATCAGAGATACTTCGAATCCTCTGATTCCGATGACTCTGATAATTCTGCTGGTACCAAAGTGTTTCTCCCGGAAGACTCCTCTTCTCTCCAATGCAGAATGTCTCCTCCGGAAGACATGCCTTTTCAAGATTTTATTTGTGATGTGGCCTGAGGCCTTTCAATCACGGTAGCTCCTGAAAAAGAACCTAGAGCAAAGGAATTGGAAATTCTCCAATACCCTAAGGCTTCCAAGGAGGCAGCCACTCTGTCCATTCATGAAATTCTTCATGATTTGATGCTCAGAATGTGGGAGACACCTTTGACCACATCTCCTCATTCTAGGAGACCCGATACCATGTATCGAGTTCCACCATGTCCTGGTTTTCAAAAGACTCAGCTGCCACACCATTCAATGGTAGTGGAGTCAGCCATGAGTAGGATGAAAAGTGCAAAAAGACATGCATCCAATCCTCCAGGTCGTGAATACAGGACTCTTGACGCTTTTGGGCGTCAAACATTTCAGGCTTCCATGCTTTCAGCTAGGATCAGCTCATATATTTTATATATGGGAATGTTCCTCAAAGAGGTCACAAGAGATTTGGAACTTATGAGCCCCCTTCTCCCTGATGACAAACGACAAGACTTCCTTACTCTTGTCAAGCATGCTCAAGATGTCTTCAAGTTTGTAAATCGTGCAGCCTTTGACTGCTTTGAATGCATCAGCAGAACCTCTGCTATTGCCATTGGTGCACGTCGGATTGCCTGGCTTCAGGCATCAGACTTGGAGATTTGGGTACAGGATAAATTGGGAAACATCCCTTGCACAGGAGAAAATCTCTTTGGCAAGAATTGGCAGGAAAAGGCCAGACACCACTTGGGGCCTGATCCAGCATTGGGGAGTTGAACTGGAGGATCGCTCCTCCCCGATCAGCCCTCCAAGGCCAATTGGGCCCAATGCCAGCACCAGACCACGCCGGACACCACTCGGGGCCTGATCCAGCATCGGGGAGTTGAGCGGGAGGATCGCTCCTCCCCGATCAGCCCCCCAAGGCCAATCCTGCCCAACGCTAGAAATTAAAACACTCGGCGCCCTTGGCGCGCCCGCGCCGGCAGGCCCTCACCTGAGGGCTTCGCCAGAGGGCCCTTTGGCGTGGCCCTTAGGCGGGGACCAAAGCAAGAGTAAGGCCTCAGCAAAAGACACCAGATGAACAATACCATAACATGAATAAGACAAGAGAGACAACCATCCATCCAATGTCGCTCCTCAGTAATGAACCGTCTCTACAGATTGTAAGTGGAGTGGAGGAGTGGCCTAGTATTGGGGCAAGGTACTTCAGGCTGGAAGGTCGGGGGTTCAAATCCCACTAGAGGACAGCAACCTTGGGCCGGAAGGACTGGGGTTTCTAGTCCCACAGGTGCTCCTTGTGGTCTTGGGCAAGCCACTTAACCCTCCATAGCCCATGTTCACTGTAAAAATAGTTATCTCCAAGTTATAATGCCCTGTTCAATGTAATTTCAGTTTGTTCAATGTAAACCACACTGATGCAGAATAGCACAGTATATAAGAGAATGTAAATAAATAAAATAAATAAAAAATTGCACTATCAGTTTCTATAATTTATTTATTTATTTACAATTCTTATATACCGCACTATTTATGATCAGCGCGGTTTACAAAGAACAACAACATCCGACAATATACAAAATGTCTGGTCATTACATTGAACAGGGAATGAAACTTGGAGAGAGAGGGTAACTATATACATAGGAAGTTAAATGGGGGAGGAACCTGTTTGGTGTTTTAAGTATTTGAGGACGAGCTATTCGAGTGTGACTGGGGTTCAGAGCCGTTAGTAAGATATTTGACAAATAGGAAGTGTTTCAGGGCTTTCCTGAACTGGCTCAGGTTAGGGATTGCTCTGATGTGTGGTGATAGGGTGTTCCATAGCGCTGGGGCGCAGAGACTGAAGGCTCGGTTGGATGTTGTTTTGGTGCAGTTTGTCATTTCTTTTGGTATTGATAACTTATTGGTCTCGGCGGTTCTTCTTTGTCTGGTGGTGGCAAGTGGTTGTATGAAATCAGATAGAGAGGAGGAGGAGAGCCTCTTGATGGCCTTGAACGTCAACAAAAAGGTCTTAAAACTGATCCGGGCTTGAATGGGGAGACAGTGCAGCTGTTTCAGGAGGGGTGTGATATATAATACTACATTTGTATACTATATTGAGTAGAATTCCACCAGGACAACCCTGCTACATGTCTATATATTGCGGCATGTCTGTACAACCTTGCTACATGTCTATATATTGCTATATAATTATGTCTATATGTTGCCATAAATTTGCTACATGTCTATATAATGCTACAAGTATATATATTTGCTACATGTCTATATATTGCTACATGTCTATACATTGATAATATAGCCAAGCCCGGATAAAACAACTCACGTGGCATAGCCTATTAACTCTAGTAACCCCACTAGACTACTAACCAACGACAAGTAACACAACACACAGAATAAAGACACCACTACCAATGCAGAACTACACATATAGGACCCACAGAATTACACCTACATGGCCCAACTCATGTTGAGCCCAGGTTAGTAAACCATAAACCTAATCCCAGGCCAGTAAAACACAAACCACAAAATGCCTCCACTACCCACTACCTCATGATTTACCTCACACTCCTACATATGTTCGCACCCTGCACACATAGCATCAGACTCAACGAGCAAATCCCCTTGTTCAACATATATACCACCCAACCCAGATGCACACCAGCATCACACCTATCCAAAGAATGCCAACAACTAAAGCATACAGCCCACAAACCATACAATGCCACACGTAATACCCCCACACACCACACAAATAATGAACATACAAACCCAATCATAACAACAAACATCAGGTGTGCTCTTCTAAATGCCAGATCTATCAGGAACAAACCAAATACTATCCTTGACCTAATCCACGACAAGAAGCTAGATATAATATGCATCACCGAGACCTGGCTAGACGACTCGGACCAGGTCATATTAAACCAAGTAACCCCAACAGGATACTCGGCATTTAACTGTATCAGAGCACAAAGGAGAGGAGGAGGAGTATTAATACTTACCAGAAAAGAATACAGATTCAAAACAATCGACACCACTAACACAATTGAATCCAACACACTCACTATAGCTAACAAGTACCTAAGCATATCCCTCACATACAGACCACCTGGAACAACAACTGAACAACTATCCACAGTAACTGAAATGATATGCGCACATAACAGAAGACACAAACCTCTCATTGCACTAGGAGACTACAACCTAACATCCACTCCCACCAGAGAAACTGCAACGTTCTTAAAAGCCATGGAGTCATTAAAATACTGCCAATTAACATCCCAATGCACCAGCATGGTACAACTCCGGATTTGGTCTTCATGCCAATGCAATTAGTGGAACAGAACAAGACCACAAAACCAACAATCACGCCAGTCTTCTGGTCAGACCACCACGTAATTGAATTCACCATGACCCTGAATAACCCCGCCCAACACAAAGAAGATGAAAGAATAATCAGACGGTTCAAAACATTTAACAGAGACTCATTCATAAACAAAATCACTCCACAACTTCAACAGGAACACGACACCCTTAACCTAAATATAGAAGAATGGAACACAATAATATCCAATGCAGCATCTGCCACAGCTATCAAAGAACCACAAACACGCAAGAGATCTAACACCCCATGGTACTCACATGAAATCAGAGTTGCAAAATGCACACTCAGAAGACTGGAAAGAAAATGGAGACGGAACAAATCACACAACCTCCTAACCCAATACAGAGACAAACAACGGGAATATAACAATCTAATAAATGAGCGTAGACAGCAACACCATACCAACTTGATCATGAAAGCTACTAATAGACCAAGAGAACTCTTTAGCATTGTCCAAAAGCTCACCAAGGATGACACGCAACAAAGCAACCACCATCTTGACCTACAAAAATATGTAGACTACATGAAGTCAAAAAACACTAACCAAACATGCTCTACTACACCACAAACAAATGATCACACAATAAATAAATAACATCAAACATGGGAGAGCTTCAACATACCAACAAAGCAGCAAGTAGAAGACATTATATCTGGACTAAACACTACAACTTCACCGTCAGACCCATGCCCAGTAACATGGCTCAAAGCTACAAAAAGCCAACTCTCTCATCACATTCAAAAAATGGTCAAAGATTCACTCCAACAAAGATACATGATGCAACCCCTAAAGCATGAAATGATACGACCAATACTTAAAAATAGCAATCTGAGCCCCTCCGAACCAAAATCATACCGTCCCATCTCCAGCCTGCCATTCCTTGCTAAAATCTTGGAAAAGGCATGCAAAAGCAACTTCAAGACCATATTGATATTAATGCCCCACTGAACATACATCAGCATGGATTTAAACCCCAACACGGCGTGGAAACACTACTAACCTCCCTCTTTGGCAACCTACTAAGAGGCATGGACAACATTTATTTTATTTATTTATTTATTTAAAGTCTCTTCTATACTGCGCTATTCAATATCAGTGCAGTTTACATACAACAGTATCTTATACAGTGCAGACAGGGCTGCTCTTTATTTACATAGAACAGGTACTATAACTTGGACAATGCTGGGGTAACTATTTACAGAGTATATATAAATCTTTACAGAGTGCGAGAGTATATACATGCTGCTATTTACAAGATGTGCATAATCAAGGCTGGCCCCACTACTACCAGGGTAGGGGTATATACATGCTGCTATTTTTTGCATTTACAAGTAAGCATAGTCAATGCTGGCACCAATGGGTGTGGATGCCTCATCGTGTGCTGTGTGTGTTGGTGTGGCGCCAATGGGCGTGGATGCCTCATCGCGTGCTGTGTGTGTTAATGTGGCGGGCCTGGTGGTGGGGGGTGGCTGTTAGTGCACTGTCCTCCGAGTAGTGTTTGAGGAAGAGGTGGTGCTTCAATGCCTTTCTAAATTGGGCCAGGTTGGAGATTGCCCTTATGTTGGGTGGAAGGGCATTCCAGCATCTGGGCGCATAGAACCTAAATGCCCTGTTTGACATTGCCTGCGTTCATTGTGTTATTTCCTTTGGGATTACCAGTGTGTTGACTGCTGTGGATCTTCTGGATCTGTTAGAGGGTGTAGGATGGATAAGCTCTATGAGGGAGGTGGAGGAGAGCCTGTTGATGGCCTCGAAAGTCAGTAGTAGGGATTTAAATGAGAGTCTGCTGTGGATGGGGAGCCAGTGGAGATGTCTTAGGATGGGTGTCACGTGATCCTTCCTGGAAGCACCGTGTAGGACTCTGGCTGCAGTGTTCATTGCGAGCTGGAGTGGATTAAAGGTGGATTGAAGGAGCCCTTGTAGAATTGCATTTGCGTAATCGAAGTGCGGGATCACCAGCGCTTGGAAGATTGTCCGGAAGTTATCAGGCTCGAGCAGGGAGCCTAGGTTCCTGAGTGTACGGATCTTGTGGTAAACTGCTCTTACTGTGTTGCTTATGTGGGCCTTCATGTCCAGGCGTTGATCTAATGTGACTCCTAGGTAACGGATTGTGGATTTGGTTGTTAGTTCTGCTTCCTTGACCTTTAAGGAGGCTGGGGGGGGGGGGGGGTGAAGCTTTGGTTCCTCGTGATAAAGAGGACTTCTGTCTTCTTGTGCTGTATTCGAAGGTTTTGAGTCTGGAGCCAGTTTGATACGGCGTCAAAACAGCTTGTCAGTGGGGAGAGGTCCAGCTGGTCGGTTGAGAATAGCATGTATGTCATCGGCATATATCAAGCATTCAACATTGAAAGATCGGATAAGGGTGCAGATGGGCTGCATGTATATGTTGAACATCAGGGCGGAGAGGGAGGATCCCTGTGGTACACCCTGCGGTACACATAAAAAAAGGCTACCTGCTAGTGTTCATGGACATCTCGGCGGCCTTCAACACTGTATCCCACACCAAGCTATTGCAATGCTTACAACAGATAGGACTATGCAAGAATACCCTGAAGTGGTTCACATCTTATTTATTTATTTATTTAACAAGTTTTCTATACCGCCTTTTCCTTCAATCAAAGCGGTCACAAGAAATACATCATACTTGGAAGAGCGAATGCAACAAGTCAAATGTGACCAAAAGAAATCACTACAATTCCCCGTCACACAGGCAATACCTCAAGGCTCAGCCCTATCATCAATGCTCTTTAACATCTACATACAGCCCATAAGCAACATCATCAAGCACCACAAACGTCACTATCACATTTATGATGACGACATCATGGTGTATGCTCCAATCAGCATACTAGCACTAAACACAACAACAATAACCAAATACCTCAAAGACATGAATGACTGGCTCAGAGCCAACAACTTAACGATCAACTACGATAAACTGAAGCAATGTTCATCACCAGGAACCCCACCTTCATACCTCCACAAACTATCAGCATCCTAGACAAACACATAGTAGTCAAAGAAGAAGTTAAGTATCTGGGCATCACACTAGACAGAGCTTTAAACCTGAAATCCCACATCACCAAAACCGTAAACAAGGCCTATCAATGATTGAAAACAATCAGACAAATCAAACCAATGCTCTGCCAGGACCACTTCCGCACAGTGTGCCAAGCACTCATCACACCACTGCTTGAATACGGAAACTCACTATATCAAGGCCTACCTCAGAAGACACTCCACCCACTACAGATGGTACAAAACACCACAGCATGCATCATTACAGACACACCAAGGACCGAGCACATCACTCCCGTCCTACAGCAACTGCACTGGCTCCCAGTGGTGACAAGAGCTAAATACAAAACAATCATGATCATCTTCAAAGTCATTCACCATCTCTCAGCAGGCGTACTCCAAAACGTCATAACAAGAGACATCAGCAATAGACCAAGAAGAACCAATAACGACAACATGATCGGCACACCTGTAGGCTATCACAAAACCAAACAAACAACATCAAAAAGAGCACCATCACTACTGGCATCCACACTATGGAACTCCCTTCCAACGAGCCTGAGAGGATTAGATGACCTCAAAGACTTCCGCAAAGACCTCAAAACATATTTATTTATAGAAACATATGAGCATCCAGGCAACATCCCATACCCAAACTGAAATACCACCTACCCCGCCAACTAAACACGCACCCATCCTATCCACACACACAAGTTTATCATACCACGTTATTAAATACCCTCATGTTAAATGTTACCTTTAATTGTACTTTCTAAATGCTGTTATGTAACTGTACTGTCTAAATGTTTACATGTACCCTAAGGTTAATTGTAACCTTCCAATTGTGATGTGACGTGACCACCTTGATTGAAGGATAAGGAGTGGAGGAGTGGCCTAGTGGTTGGGGCAAGGTACTTCAGGCCGGAAGGTTGGGGGTTCAAATCCCACTAGAGGGCAGCAACCTTGGGCCAGAAGGACTGGGGTTTCTAGTCCCACAGGTGCTCCTTGTGGTCTTGGGCAAGCCACTTAACCCTCCATAGCCCCTGTTCCCTGTAAAATAGTTATCTCCAAGTTATAATGCCCTGTTCAATGTAATTTCAGTTTGTTCAATGTAAACCGCATTGATGCAGAATAGCACGGTATATAAGAGAATGTAAATAAAATAAAATAAATAAATAAGGTGGTATACAAGTCTGTCTAAATAATGAGATAGATGCTGACAATATCACTTTAGATAGATTGTCAAAATCTACAGACACTCCAGCCCAAAAAAACCCTATAAAAAAACCTTTTTTCAGAAAAAGAGGAAGTTTTATCCGTCCTATACCCAGCAAGGGCAAGCTCAGGTCGAGTTGCCCAGAAAGGTCAACAACAGCAATCCAGACAAAAGAAGCCAAAAGGCCTTAGAGCTCAACCAGCTCCACAGGCCCAGCTCCCTCAAGAGTCAGTTGGTCCATTAGATGATAAAGGGGTTAAAGGAGCACTAAGAGGCGACAAGGCGATAGCGGAGAGACTAAATGAATTCTTTGCTTCAGTCTTTACTGAGGAAGATGTAGGGATGTTACCCATGACTGAAGTGGTATTTAAAGGTGTGGAAGAATTGAAGGAAATATCGATACATCGGGAAGATGTCTTACAACTATTAGATAAACTGAAGAGTAGCAAATCACCTGGGCCGGATGGTATACATCCAAGGGTGTTGAAAGAACTGAAATTTGAGATTGCAGACCTGCTATCAGTAATCTGTGAACTATCATTAAAATCATCTCTAATACCTGAGGATTGGAGGATCGCCAATGTAACACCAATATTTAAAAAGGGTTCGAGGGATGATCCGGGAAACTACAGACCGGTGAGCCTGACATCAGTACCGGGAAAAATGGTAGAAACCATCATAAAGAATAAAATTACTCAGCATGTAGATAGTCACGACCTAATGGGAGACAGCCAACATGGCTTTAGACAAGGAAGATCTTGTCTTACTAATCTGTTATGTTTTTTTGAAGGAGTGAATAAACAGGTGGACAAAGGTGAGTCGGTTGATATTGTGTATCTGGACTTTCAGAAAGCCTTTGACAAGGTCCCTCATGAGAGACTTTTGGCAAAACTAAAGAGTCATGGGATAGGAGGCAGTGTACTATTGTGGATCAGGAACTGGTTAAAAGATAGAAAGCAGAGGGTAGGGCTAAATGGCCAATTTTCCCAATGGAGAAAGGTGAATAGTGGTGTACCCCAGGGATCTGTGCTGGGTCTGCTGCTTTTTGACATATTCATAAATGACCTGGAAAGTGGAATAATGAGTGAGGTTATCAAATTTGCAGATGACACAAAACTATTTAAAGTTGTTAAAACCCAGGAGGATTGTGGAAAATTGCAAGAGGATCTTGATAAATTGGAAGACTGGGCATCAAAATGGCAGATGAAATTTAATTTGGAGAAGTGCAAGGTTATGCACCTAGGGAAGAACAACCCAAACTATGGTTACACGATGCAAGGTTCCACATTAGGAACTACCACCCAGGAAAAAGATTTAGGCGTCATTGTGGATACCATGTTAAAACCCTCGGCCCAGTGTGCAGCGGCGGCCAAGAGAGCAAATAGAATGCTAGGTATGATAAGGAAAGGAATGGAAAATAAAACAAAAGATATTATAATGCCTCTATATCGTTCCATGGTGAGACCGCACCTTGAATATTGTGTGCAATTCTGGTCGCCGTATCTTAAAAAGGATATAGCGATTTTAGAAAAGGTTCAGAGAAGAGCCACCAAAATGGTAAAGGGGATGGAAGGCTACTCCTATGAAGAAAGGCTAAAAAGGTTGGGGCTCTTTAACCTGGAAAAGAGACGGCTGAGGGGAGATATGATAGAAGTCTATAAATTAATGAACGGAGTGGAACGGGTAAACGTAGATCGATTGTTTACCTTATCAGAATATAGAAAGACTAGGGGACATGCAATGAAGCTACAGGGTAAACTATTTAAGACTAATAAAAGAAAATATTTTTTCACTCAACGTGTAATCCAACTCTGGAATTTGTTACCGGAGGATGTAGTAAAGGCTGTTAGTGTAGCTGGGTTTAAAAAAGGTTTGGACAAGTTCCTGGAGGAAAGGTCCATAAACCATTATTAAGAAGGGACCCAGGATATCAATGCTTGAACCAATACAAGCATTGTGGAACCTGTGTCCCTTGGGGAAACTGCTAGGTACTGTAACCCCTATAGTCCCAGCAGGGCTGTGGCGTAGGCAGCTAGCCGAGCTATTAGGGCACCTGACCTTTATATTGGAAATAAGTGTAGTTGTGAGTCCAAGCGGTCAAGGTTTAAAGGATTTTATTTCCCCTCCCGGGGTTTTCGGATTTCCAAAACAGCAACAGAGGAAAACTTAGGATACAAAAACTGATGAAACTTAAAGGTAGCAGACTTGCTTTTAACTATAACAGTCACAGTAAATAGTTATCCCAGGCAGCGGATAATCTCTTCTTATCTTCTATCCCAGTTATAAACCCACTGGTTTGAAAGTTTCACAATAAAGAAGGATTCTCATCAGCTATCATTAGAGAGCATTCCATGTCCTCCAAGCCTAGATTCAAACAGCTATCTTCTGTAATCATTGGCTCTACATCATTATCCTGTGGATAGAAAGTCTGTGTATATTTTAACTCTGTGTCTTCTCCAGAGTTTCTCAAACAGTCTTCATCACAACCAGGCAAGTAACTACCATCCGTTTTATATTGGCAAGGCAGAGAAACACACTTCCTGGAATAACGTTTCCCTTTGTCAGCTTTAAGCTCTCTGCTCCTCCCATTCACTGGTAGCTCACAGCACTGATCCTTATAGCAAACAGATTTCCCTTTCATCAATCTGTGCCTTGGCTTCTCTAGCATACCGTTGTCAGACTCATCCATACAAACATCTTCTATAACCCAGTCTCTCTCAAAGTTTGGAGACTGTTTTTCATAAGCCTGCCTCTCAGGTACATACGTCTTTCTCACTGGCTCACGTCTCCCACACTCAGCCTGGTGCTGGGGAATTTCTCTTTGTATCAAAGCTGGGTATTTCTTTTGACTAACCTCCCAGGTGAAACCTTTTCTAGTTCCTGTTGTAGAACTCCTTTGTGGTTTCCTGGCTGGAACTTTAGGTGGTTCAAACTCCGTGTCTGAGAAATCAGAGCTTGCCTCAGAGTCAGTCAGCTTTCTTCCCTCATGGCAGCTCCTCACGTTACAGCTCCCTCTGTAACCTCCTCTGAAGTCTCCCGTGTAACTTCCTCTAGAGTTTCCTGTTCCACCGGACCTATCAGGCTCTCCAGCTCTACTTCCTGTTTTCCCTAAGCATTTTTTATACTGCTTTTGGGGTGTGTCTTCCCTCACGTGAAAGTTGCTTTCTCTTTCTAGTGAGAGCTGTTTCTTAACTAGGCACGGCTGCAGATCTCGTGCCTGCCTAGGTTGCTTATGGCAACAGGGATGTTTTTGATCTGTCTGCCTGTCAAAACCCAGCCTGTTTTTATCATGTTTTTGTCTCTCTAAGGCAGGGGACAGATCTGCTGTGTTACAGTACGTATGACCTAGATTGGCCACTGTTGGAAACAGAATACTGGGCTTGATGGACCTTGGTCTGACCCAGTATGGCATATCTTATGTTCTTATGTTCCTTCATAGCCTTCCTGCCTCTGAAAGGTCCATAACCCCTAAACATTCCAGGCAGGATGTGTCATTTTGCCAACAGATGGCACCAAATAACAGCAAAAAATTGGACACTGTCCATTGTGGGAGAGGGGTACAAGCTTCATTTTCACAGTATGCCCCCTCCTACAATCGTAAGACAGTTCAATTCCCAAACCTCTACAGACAATCTACTGGATCGAGAAGTCTCAACACTCCTTGCTCAAGGAGCAATAGAGGAGGTGCCCATTCTTCAACAGGGTACAGGGTTCTACTCCCCCTATTTTCTTATTCCAAAGAAAACAGGAGGACAGAGACCCATTCTAGACCTCAGAGAATTGAACAAATATCTGTACCGAGAAAAGTTCAAAATGATTTCTCTGGGAACTCTTCTGCCATACCTTCAAAGTCAAGATTGGCTTTGTTCTCTAGATCTAAAGGATGCATATACTCACATTCTGATCCATCCAGATCACAGGAAATTCTTACGATTCCTTTTCAGGGGAAAACATTTCCAATACAGGGTTCTTCCCTTTGGTCTGGCTTCGGCATCAAGAGTATTCACGAAATGCATGGCAGTAGTAGCTTCATTTCTGCGAACCCTAGGGATATTCGTCTTCCCTTATTTAGATGACTGGCTCATTCGAGCCCCCATGGTTCCAGAAGCCAGCTCTGCACTGTCTCACACAATGCAAATCCTTCAATACTTAGGATTGGTCATAAACCTCCCAAAATCCCAACTTTCTCCATCTCAGTCCCTGGAGTTCATAGGAGCTCGTTTAGATACCAGACAGTCAAGGGCTTTTCTCCCACAACCCCACTGTCTTCGCATAGTGCAGCTAGCTTCTCAAGCAGCGGTGAAGTCCTCCCTAACTGCTCGAGAACTACTACAACTATTGGGACATATGGCATCCACGGTTCATGTGGTCCCCTATGCTTGCCTTCATATGAGAGCAGCCCAGTGGACCCTATCCACACAGTGGACACAGGCCACAGGACATCTGTTGGACAAGATATCAAACTCACAATGACTGATTTTGTCCCTCCAGTGATGGCAATCACTGGAAAATCTTCTAGTGGGGTCTCCTTTCCAGCAACCCCTATTCCAGGCCACCCTAACAACAGATGCATCACAGATGGGATGGAGAGCACACCTGCATCATCTCTCTACCCAGGGCACCTGGACTCCACAGGAGGCTTGTCATCACATAAACCTCCTGGAACTCAGAGCAATCTATCTAGCTCTTCGAGTATTCCATGCCCAGTTCAGCTACAAGACAGTCCTAGTCCAAACGGACAATCAAGTAGCCATGTTCTATGTGAACAAGCAGGGTGGAACAGGCTCTCTATCGTTATGCAACGAAGCTTTACGACTATGGGCCCTCGCCAGAGAGCATCAAATTCACTTTCTCGTGGTATATGTTCCAGGCATTGAAAACCTTTGGGCAGACAAACTCAGCCGAGTACTGCTGCCTCACGAATGGTCTCTCCACCTAGACCAGGTGGCCAAGATATTTCAGATCTGGGGAACCGCAGACATAGACCTATTTGCAAGTCCACTGAATGCCAAACTTCCCCCGTTCTGTTCCAGAATTCTGGCTCAAAATTGCCAGGCAAGGAATGCCTTCCTTCTTCACTGGGGTCACGACTTCCTCTATGCCTTCCCACCCTTTCCCCTCATCCCCAAAACACTCTTCAAGCTTCAGAGAGACAGAGGTTGTATGATCCTCATAGTGCCACGGTGGCCACGCCAAACATGGTATCCCCTGCTTCTATATCTCTCTCAAGCTGCACCTCTGGAGTTAGGCTACGCTCCAGATCTCCTCTCCCAAGAGAACGGGATGCTATGGCACCCGAATCCCCAGTCCTTGCATCTCAGGGCCTGGTTGCTGAAAGCTTAGACCTTCAGGATCTCAACCTTTCCCAACAGGTAAAGGATATCCTTCAGGCTTCTAGAAAACCTTCCACAAGACGCTCTTATGCCTTCAAGTGGAAACGTTTTACTATGTGGTGTTCACAGAAGGGGTTAAACCCCCTTATGATACCTTTGGAGTCGATACTAGAGTATCTACTTCATTTATCAAATTCTGGTCTAAAGACCAATTCAGTAAGAGTCCATCTTAGTGCAATTGCAGCTTCCTATAAGCCTCTAAATGGACAACCAATTTCCTCTCATCCACTCATATCAAGATTTATGAGAGGTCTTCTATTAACAAAGCCTCCCATCAGGCCACCACCGGTGGCATGGGATTTAAACCTAGTTCTTGGGCAGCTCATGAAACGCCTTTGAACCTTTAGCCACTACAACCCTAAAGCTTTTGTCCTGGAAGGTCATCTTCCTAATTGCAATCACTTCTGCACGTCGCATTAGTGAATTGCGAGCTTTAGTGGCTGACCCTCCTTATACTAGGTTTCACCATGATAAGGTTGTTCTCAGAACTCATCCACATTTTATGCCAAAGGTGGTTTCGCCTTTTCATTTAAATCAATCAATTTATCTTCCTGTATTCTTTCCGAGGTCTCATGCCTCTAATGCAGAAAGGAACCTTCATACTTTGGATTGTAGAAGAGCCTTGGCTTTTTACCTACAAAGAACACAGCAACATAGAAAGTCTTCTCAACTTTTTATTGCTTTTGATTCTAGTCATTTGGGACTTCCAGTCTCCAAGAGAACCCTATCCAAATGGATTGCACAATGCATATCCTTTGCTTATGAGAGTAAGAGTCTTCCTCTTCAAGGCCATGTCACTGCTCATAAGGTGAGAGCCATGGCAGCCTCTATGGCTAGCCTTCACTCGTGTCTATTGATGACATTTGTCGAGCAGCCACCTGGGCTTCGGTACACACCTTTACAGCCCACTACTGCCTAGATAAAGCCTCCCGTCGAGATGCCTTCTTTGGCCAAACTGTTCTTCAAAATCTCTTTCAGACCTAATTCAGACCTAATTATTGACACAATAAACCTCCTTGATGAACATCAATATGGCTTTAGACCCTTCCATGGAGTAGAAACCTTGCTAACGATCCTTTATGACACAATATTAAGAGGTATTGATAATCCTAAACAAGCCTTTATTCTTGTTTTCCTTGACATATCAGCTGCATTTGACAGTGTTAATCACTTTACAATGTTAAACAGACTTCAACAAATTGGAATTACATCTACTGTTTATAATTGGTTCAAATCATATCTATCAAACAGAACTCAAACAGTAAGAATCCACACCCAAATTTCTAACACCTTCAAACAAACTCAGGGTCTCCCGCAGGGTTCTGCATTATCTGCGCTATTATTTAATATTTACTTACAACCAGTTTGTAACATCTTTAAACGTCACAATGTTTATTATCATATCTACGCTGATGATATAATGTTCTACCTCCCATTTGAAATCCCACACCCACCTCTTCAAAAAATAACAGAATGTTTCAATGAACTAACTGAATGGCTCAAAGAACAAAATCTACTTATCAACTTTACTAAAACTGATATATTATTCATTACTAAAAATCAAACATACATACCCCCAAACACGATCACACTAGATACTCATGAAATAAATACAAAAAAAGAAATAAAATATTTAGGTGTGATACTTGACAATAATCTAAATATGGATTCACATATAAAATATCTAACTAAAAAAATACATTACAAACTCAAAACACTAAAACAATTAAGACCATTGATTCATCTACAAGACTTTATTAATATAATTCATGCTTTCATCACCACACATTTTGATTTTGCAAACACAATACTTAATGGCATTTCAAAACAAAATATTAAAAAGATACAAATAATTCAGAACATAGCTGCCAGGATGATTATGAATATAAGCCCACTTGAACATGTTATACCAATTTTGGCTGAACTTCATTGGCTACCTATTTACTCCCGAATCAAATATAAAATTCTTGTCACTACATTTAAACTTATAAATAATCTTGCACCATCGGCACTCAATACACTGATTAATATAGACATCGATAAACGATCCCAAAGAAGCAGAAACTTAAATACCTTAATAATACCAAAAGATTTCACAAAAGCCAGAAAACAAACAAATAAGAGAGCTTTCTCACACTCTGCTCCAATTCTTTGGAACAATCTACCTGACAACATTCGCCTGCTATCTGATATAAAGGAATTTAGAAAAAAATTAAAAACTCACTTATTCATATTACACTACAATACACCCTCAGAACAGAATACTCAAATAGATACAGGCTAACATTTATACATTATTATTACATACTCTATTTTCAAAATAAATATCACTAATACACTATTAACCATACCACACTCTCATTCACATGATGTTTATAGATGTAAACTAACAATGTATATATGTTCTAATATGTTATACCTTTAATGTTACAACATTCCTTGTAAATCATAATTATCTGTTCTATGTAAACTGACTTGGTATTACATACCAATTAACCTACTGTTCCATGTAAACCGCACTTGATACTAGGGAAAGAGCGGTATATAAATAACTGTTAAATAAATAAATAATAAATAATTCAGCTCCTACCCACCAACCCTGGTGGGATGCCAGAGATCCATGGGAGGAAGCATGGCCCACCTTACTATAGGTGGCAGCTTCCTGGGGCTATCTCCCTGGCATCTTCAGCTAGGGAGTCCCCATATGTAAAGACTACATTCCTGCTTGTTCCTGGAGATAGCGTAGTTACTCACCTGTAATAGGTGATCTCCAGGAATAGCAGGAATTTAGTCTTCACAACCCACCCACCTCCCCTAGGAGTTGTCTCTCTATCTCTTTGTCTCTTTCCTCTCTCCCTCTATCCTTTCACTCAGCTACAAACTTAACTGAAGAGGGACAGTTGGAAAGGCGGGAAGGCAGCGCGCATGTGCTGAGGGATGCTCCCAAAAATGTTCCTATTGGACGCTGGGGAGCGTTCCCGCGCAGGCTCCGTCGGTATGGATGATACCCATATGTGAAGACTAAATTCCTGATGTTCCCGGAGATCACCTGTTACAGGTGAGTAACTACGCTTTATCTGCACGGGAAAGCAGAGAATTGAACAATGTACATAGTTTTGGTTACACAAAACTATATTTGTGGTTTTGTGATGAAAAATGACCTCTTGAAAAAGCAGGTAGAAATCACTGCAGCCAAATTTGTGTTGTGCAGTCACTGAAGCAAAAATACTTGTTTGCTTTGCTTTCATTATATAGCAAACCTAAGAACTAAAAGGCACCCGCAGTTTGCTCCTAGATGCCCAGTTTTAATTCTTACCTCCTAAATATTCTTCTAAGATCTAAGGTGGCAGTTCCATGCTGCACATATGTAGTTATCCTGATATTCCTGTTTATAAGAAGATCTGTATGTGACTGATTTGTATGGTAGAGATTTCACAAGCAGAGCAGAGTATTTGCATGCGGTAGTGTCTGTGGAAGCTTAGATAACGTATACGATTATAAGCAAACCTTAGAAAATCACATTAAAATGAAACAGCTGTTCGAGCATAAGTCAGAGAAAAGGGTCTTGATAAGGTCATGTTAACACCTGCGTTTCTAATTATTCATCCACAATATGGGCCTTTTGGCGTGTTAATTATAGATATGTAGCGTATACAGAATTGCTAAGGAGGTTACTGAAAGTTTCAGAAATGAGTTAACAGGTAGGTTATTCCATGGTGAATGATTTTAACATGTAAAGGTAGATCTATGAAAGGGCGATGATGCTTTTATCACCTAGTACAGGCGTTTACTGCATAATAATATATTAGTGCATGCACTAGCAAGATAATTCATCTAATAAGGTATAGTCAGAGGGATTTTAGCCCTTTTACCTGTAACTGTGCCAATGGGCATGCAAATGAGGAATAAGAAGCTGATTACTTATTCCTGCAATAAGACTGACCAACCATAAGTGGTGTGGGAAATACCATGGGAAATTTAAGATGGAAAAAGCCCCGCCACTTGAAAGGTGGCATTAAGTCCATGTGTGAGGAGACAATATTTTTTCACATAACATGGCACCAACCATTCTGCTTTGGCTGCAATAACAGAGAGAATGAGAACAAACCAAGAAAGAGATGAAAGAATGGAGAGAGAGACACACACAGAGGGAGAAACCAGAAACAGCAAGACAGACAGAAGGAGAGGGCAAAGGAGACAGCTTTGCTGAGAAGTACAGAGAAGTACAGACAGAGTGCAGCTTCAGAAGTCATCTGCAGGTATAGGCTGAGCTGGAACATCAGGCAAGACATAGCTAAAACCTGCCGTTTCTTTCTTTACAATATTGGCAAAATTTGTCCCTTCTTTTCTGAACACACTACTAAGACCCTTATCCATTCTCTAGTCACCTCCCATCTAGACTACTGCGACCTCCTCTTCATTGGTCTTCCTTTGAATCATCTCTCCCCACGTCAATCTACTCAGAACTCAGCTGCAGGGCTAATCTTCTGCCACTGTTGCTACGTTCATGTTACCCCTCTTCTCAAGCCACTTCATTGGCTCCCTGTCTGTTTCTGCATCCAGTTCGAACGTCTCCTACTGACCTATAAGAGCCTTCATTCAGCTGCTCCTCATTACCTTTCCTTTCTCCTCTCTCCCTACTCCCCTTCTTGGGAACTCTGCTCTTCTGGCAGATCCTATTGGTACCCTTTTCTTCCTCTACCAACTCCAGGCTTTGATCTTTCTACCTTGATGCTCCTTATGCCTGGAACAAACTACCCAAGTCAGCACTTAAGGCTCCATCTGTGGTTCTGTTCAAATCCAGGCTAAAAGCTCACTTCTTTGAGACTGCTTTTGGTTCCAAATCCCCCAAATTTCCATGATATCTCCTATGTGTTTCCTTACCTCAACCCAGTCATCTAGGACCCCCAGGCCAGTCAGGTTTTCAGGATATTCACAATGAATATGTATGAGATAGATCTGCATGCACTGCTTCCATTGTATGCAGATCTATCTCATGCATATTCATTGTGAATACCCTGAAAACCTGACTGGCCTGGGGGTCCCGGAGGACCGAGTTGAGATATAGTCCCCAGTTGTGTTGTCTGTCTTTACTAGATTGTAAGCTCTTAGGAACAGGGACTGTCTCTTACATGTCTCTGTATAGTGCTGTGTACGCATTTTAGCGCTATACTGTATAAATGATAAGTAGTAGTAATAGTAGTAGACATGCATGCTCTGATAAATAGATCTCATGCCATATCTAGCTTTGTCAAACTTTTCAACTTGCTACATTTTTTTGCCTTTGAGTATTTTCTGGAAACTAGATTCATTTTATATATTTATATTCCATTATAGTCACAGTTCACAGGGACCACAATAAAATACACATATTCATAAAATACAACCTACAAATGCAAGCATCATTTATTAAAACTGCATACAATTTGCATTAGATGATAGAATGGATACACCTGAGGGGATTCTGCACAAAAAACTTTAAAATTCTTAGAAAATTCTGCACACAATATTTAAAAATTCTGCAAAATTCTGTAGGTTTTATTAGCACATTTTTGCACAGAATTGTAAGGACGGCATTTTCAAATGGCATTTACACGGTTTACAGTCCAGTAAACCATGTAAATGTTGTCAACAGGGTTTTCAAAGTCACTTACCTGGTTAGTGCCTTTGAAAATCCCCTCCAAAGTCCCCTACGCACCCTGATGCTATCCGGTTAGCGTCGGGGCATGTTGGGGGCGTTCTGGGGCAGAGTGGGGATGGAGGCAAGCACTAACCGGGCAGCATGGAAAATCAATGCTGCCTGGTTAGGATCGTTGGCTTTCTGGCTGTGCGGCAAATGCCAGATATTCACGTCCAGCACCACAGAAGTGAATATCTGAGGTGAAGGGGTCGGTGGGCAGGGTTTCACGACTACGGCGCTTAGCCCTGCCCAATTCAAAATTGAACCCTATATTTTTTTGTACAGAATTCCCCCAGGTGTAAATCATAGGTCATTCTCCAACACCCAAGCCTTCCCTGCCCACCCCTTCTCTCTTCCTCGAACCTCTAGGAAGATCTCGACTCACCATCATTCGTCTCCAACCCACAATCACTCCCCCGACTCACCATCAGACCTCCTCGAGCCCCCATCACTCCCTGACATTCCATCAGTCCCTCTCCAGCCCCCAGTCACCCCTGACTCAACATCAATCCTCTCCAGCCCCCAATCACCCCTGACACACCATCAATCCTCTCCAGCCCCCAATCACGCCCTGACACACCATCAGTCCTCTTCAGCCCCCAGTCACCCCTGACTCAACATCAATCCTCTCCAGCCCCCAATCACCCCCTGACACACCATCAGTCCTTTCTAGCCCCCAATCACCCCCGACACACCATTAGTCCTCTTCAGCCCCCAGTCACCCCTGACTCAACATCAATCCTCTCCAGCCCCCAATCACCCCCTGACACACCATTAGTCCTCTTCAGCCCCCAGTCACCCCTGACTCAACATCAATCCTCTCCAGCCCCCAATCACCCCCTGACACACCATTAGTCCTCTTCAGCCCCCAGTCACCCTCTGACTGACCATCAGTCCTCTCCAGCCCCCTGTCACCCCTGACTCAACATCAATCCTCTCCAGCCCCCAATCACCACTGACACACCATTAGTCCTCTTCAGCCCCCAGTCACCCCTGACTCAACATCAATCCTCTCCAGCCCTCAGTCACCCCTGACTCAACATCAATCCTCTCCAGCTTTTAAACTAGATATTAGGGGAAAGCTGACAGTCGCCCAAGAGCGGATGGTTCGGAAGAATGTATCTTTGAAGGATACTATCAAAAGCAGAGAGGTTCCACAAAAGAGTAAAGTAGCCCAAATGCCCTCAAGTATGGAGCAGACAGAGCTTAAAGATCCCAAATTACCCATGTCTAACAATAGCCAAATTAATATGAATAAAATAAATTCTCTAAAATGCTTGTATGCAAATGCTAGAAGTCTAAAAAATAAGATGGGAGAGTTAGAATATATAGCACTAAATGAAAGGTTAGATATGATTGGAATATCAGAGACATGGTAGAAGGAGGACAACCAGTGGGACACTGATACCTGGGTACAAACTATATCGTAATGATAGAGCTGATCAAATTGGTGGAGGGGTTGCTCTCTATGTTAGAGAGGGCATTGAGTCAGAAAGGATTAAAGTTTTGCAGGAAACAAAATCTGCTGTAGAATCTATATGGATTGAAATTCCATGTAAAAGGGGGAAGGCAATGGCAGTGGGGGTGTACTATCGAGCGCCTGGCCAGAATGAACAAATGGATGATGAAATGCTAAAAGAAATCAAGGAAGCTAACAAAAGTTACAGCTCAGTAATAATAATGGGTGATTTCAACTACCCCGGTATTGACTGGGTCAGTGTCATGTCAGGACATGCTAGGGAGATAAAGTTCCTAGATGAAATAAATGACTGCTTCTTGGAGCAGCTGGTTCATGAACCGACCAGAGGGGAAGCCATATTAGACCTAGTCCTTAGTGGAACACCAGATCTAGTGCAAGAGATAAGGTTGTTGGGGCCGCTTGGCAATAGTGATCATAGCCTAATCGCCTTTGATTTAATTAACCACAACCACAAAACATCATGCTATCAGTAACTGCAGTCCCATGGTCTGATCATAAACTCATCACTTTTCAGATGCCTACCCTCAACATGCCACCAAAGCCCAAAATGGATACAAGCAAGACTGCTAATCCAGCTGCCAGAAGTTTCAACCCATTTAACAGAGAATGCATCCTCGCCGAAACATGCACACTCATGGATGAGACTTCCTTAAGCCTAGATGAGTTGATCACCGCTTGGAACAGCAAACTCAGCACGATCGCGATCCGTCCTCCAACAAACAAGGCCCTGAAGAAAAGATCATCAGCCCCATGGTTCACAGCCGACTTAAGGGCATCACTAACCTTTCTAAGAAGGCTGGAAAAGCGCTGGAGGAAGTCACGCACCAGCAGTGACCAATCAGCCTATATCCAACACCTGACTGCACATCGTAAAGCCATCACAGACAAGATGAGGCAATACCATACAGACACCCTGAGACGGTCACTGAATAAGCCGCATGACCTGTTTAACTTAGTCAAAACGCTTGCTAAAGAACCGACCCCTGAGCACCATGGCAGCATTCACCCACAGGACTATGCGGTCTACATGCAATCCAAAATGTGCAAGACCGACAAAATAGTAATACCGGACCCTCCTGATGAGCAAGAGTACCCAGCATCGCTCACATCCTTCTCTACTCCTTCAAAGAAAATTATCGAAGATACCATCTCAGCCCTAAACACCACCACTGCGCACACAGATCCTTGTCCTGCATTCTGGATAAGAGACCTGCGATGTGACCTCTCTTCAATCATAGCCAAAATCTTAAACCAATCCTTTACCACTGGCTCTTTCCCACCAACTCTCAAGCAGACCTCCATCAGACCTCTTTTAAAAACCGCCAAACTAGACCCTCAAAAGGTAGAGTTGTACAGGGCCATATCTAGCAAAAATGCTAGATGCTTGCAAAAATCATTGAAAAAATAGTGCACAGGCAATTACAGGATCATATTGACACTACTGCCCCACTAGATCCAGCCCAACATGGATTCAGAGAGTCACATGGAGTGGAAACACTACTCACAGCCCTCTTCAACAACATCATCTCAGGCATCGATAACATACGACATGGTTTCGCTCTCATCTTTTTAGATATAGCAGCAGCTTTTGACTCTGTATGCCATGAAATTCTCATCTGCCGGCTAAGAGAAAAAGGTATCAGCGGAGCAGCGCTCGAATGGTGCAGATCTTACCTGTCCAGAAGATGGCAGCATGTTCGAGCAGACGGGGCTACATCGGAACCATTTCAACAAAGTCAAGGTGTGCCTCAAGGATCCTCCCTATCATTCTTGATGTTTAATATATACATCCAACCCATCTGCAACATCATTAGATCCTTCAATGTCAGTTACATGATATATGCTGACGATGTGCTGTTATACATGCCAGTATCATTGGATAAACTAGACCTCACCCCTCTGACTAACTGCTTCAACACCATATTGGAGTGGCCTCTGTCACAAAATCTGCGAATCCAACACAAGAAGACGGAAGTTCTATTCGTCTCAAGGAATATAAACTTCATCCCACCTAGCTGTGTGAGGGTAAAGGATGCCGAACTACAAGTGAAACCTGCGATACGTTACCTTGGATTAACGTTGGACCAAAATCTCAACATGAAGAACCACATAGCCAATACCGTAAAGGCGATCTACTTTAAAATCAGATCCCTCAGACACCTACGCACGTTACTTGAACCAGATGATTTCCGCACCATTTATCAAGCCTTGATAATCCCCCATTTCGATTTTTCAAACTCCATATTACAAGGGCTCCCCCGGTCCACCCTGAACCCCTTGCAACTTGCTATGAACAGTGCAGCGCGGGTACTCTTTGGGGCACCCAGGAGAGACCACGTGACACCCCTCCTGAAACAGTTACACTGGCTCCCCATTCAAGCAAGGATCAGTTTCAAGACCTTACTGCTGTCTGTCTGACCTCATCCAACCACTTGCACCTAATAGACCACGAAGAACCGCAGAGTTGAACATGCTAGTTATCCCAAAAGAAACCACAAGATGCACCAAAACAACAGCTAACAGAGCCTTCCGACTCTGCGCCCCAAGTCTATGGAACACCTTACCAGCACATATCAGAGCAATCCCCAACTTGAGCCAGTTCAGAAAGGCCCTAAAACACTTCCTCTTCATCAAATATCTCACTAACAGCTCCGAACATAATCCCCACTCGAATAGTGAGCACCACAACAATAGTAGTAGTCAAACAGGCAAGCCCTCACAACAGGTGTCCCCCACAATGTAAAACACCAAGCAGTTTCCTTTCTCATTGAACCACCTATGTATATAGTTTACCCTGGTTCCGTTCTCATTTGTACCACCATGTATATAGTTTGCCCTGTTTCTCCAAGTTCCATTTCCTGTTAAATGTAATGACCAGACATAAGAAAGTTGTCGGATGTTTCTGTTCCATGTAAACTGCGCTGATGGCAAATAGTGCGGTATATAAGAAATGTTAATAAATAATAAATAAATAAATAAATTAGTGGAGGAGGGATAGTAAGGAAATCCACAGTACTACCTTTTAACTTTCAAAAGGGAGGCTATGATAAAATGAGGAAAACAGTTAAGAAAAAACTAAAAGGAGCAGTTGCAAAGGTTAAAGACGTACATCAGGCTTGGCTGTTGTTGAAAAATACTATCTTGGAAGCCCAGACCAGCTGTATTCCATGCTTTAAGAAAAGTAGCAGGAAATCCAAAAAACTGCCAGCATGGTTTAAAGGTGAGGTCAGAGAGGCTGTTGTTGCCAAAAAAGCATCTTTCAGGAAATGGAAAAAAGAGTCAAACGACGAAACCTGGAAACAGCACAAGCACTGGCAAGTCAAATCCAAGGCATTGATAAGGCAGGCAAAGGGAGAGTTTGAGAAGAAGCTTGCTGCGGAAGCAAAAACGCGAAGTAAAGACCTTTTCATGTACATTCATAGCAAAAAACCTGTGAGAGAGTCAGTTGGTCCATTAGATGATAAAGGGGTTAAAGGAGCACTAAGAGGCGACAAGGCGATAGCGGAGAGACTGAATGAATTCTTTGCTTCAGTCTTTACTGAGGAAGATGTAGGGATGTTACCCATGACTGAAGTGGTATTTAAAGGTGCGGAAGAATTGAAGGAAATATCGATACATCGGGAAGATGTATTACAGCTATTAGATAAACTGAAGAGTAGCAAATCACCTGGGCCAGATGGTATACATCCAAGGGTGTTGAAAGAACTGAAATATGAGATTGCAGACCTGCTATTAGTAATCTGTGAACTATCATTAAAATCATCTCTAATACCTGAAGATTGGAGGATCGCCAATGTAACACCAATTTTTAGATAGTCATGGCCTAATGGGAGACAGCCAACATGGCTTTAGACAAGGAAGATCTTGTCTTACTAATCTGTTATGTTTTTTTGAAGGAGTGAATAATCAGGTGGACAAAGGTGAGTCGGTTGATATTGTGTATCTGGACTTTCAGAAAGCCTTTGACAAGGTCCCTCATGAGAGACTTTTGGCAAAACTAAAGAGTCATGGGGTAGGAGGCAGTGTACTATTGTGGATTAGGAACTGGTTAAAAGATAGAAAGCAGAGGGTAGGGCTAAATGGCCAATTTTCCCAATGGAGAAAGGTGAATAGTGGTGTACCCCAGGGAACTGTGCTGGGTCCGCTGCTTTTTGACATATTCATAAATGACCTGAAAAGTGGAATAACGAGTGAGGTTATCAAATTTGCAGATGACACAAAACTATTTAAAGTTGTTAAAACCGAAGAGGATTGTGAAAAATTGCAAGAGGATCTTGATAAATTGGAAGACTGGGCATCAAAATGGCAGATCTTTATCTTTATCTTTATCTTTATCTTTATTGCACATTTTATATACCGCCCATTGTCGAAACATGAGGGCGGTTTACAATAAAATAAATGTAAATGCTGGCATTAAAAGAAAGGAACTCCATTAAAATAAAGAGAAAGAAGGACCAAAGGGGCCACCGGACAAAACAGTAAAATCAAACAATAACCCAACAGTAAATTCAATAAATAACAGTAAATTCAAACAATAACCAGACAAATCCAATGTCAAAAGACCAATAAGGACAACAAAGTCAAACAATAATCAAACTGGGTGGTAAGACAATAAACATACAGACAGACAGAGAACTATACAGGACACTCAAGGGGGGAGATCAAACGCCTGTTGAAATAAGTGGGTCTTCAATAATGTCTTGAAGTTCTGGTAAGAGGGTTCTAGCCGGAGGGAGGGAGGAAGTGAGTTCCATAGGGAAGGTCCTAGGAAAAAGAAAGCAGCGTGACGTGTTTGTTCCAGATGAGCTTGTGTAGGGGACGGAAGGGATAAACGATTGGCATGTAAGGTGCGAAGCTGTCGGTAGGGAGTATGGAGAGAAATCAAGTCAGCTAAGTATAGGGGATTGGAGGAATGAATGACTCTGTGGGTTAGTATAAGGAACTTATATCGAAATCGGAAGCGCAGAGGAAGCCAATGGAGGCGATACAGAAGAGGGGTGATATGATCAGATCTACGGGCAGAGGTAACCAGTCGGGCAGCTGTGTTTTGCAAAAGCTGCAGGCGTTGGAGCTGGTAAGCCGGAAGATTTGCATAGACTACATTGCAGTAGTCTAGTCTTGATATGACCAGCGCAAGTACGAGAGTGATAAAAGAGTCAGAGGGCAAAACAGAACGAACAGAACGGAGCTGACGCAATATAAAGAAGGAGCGACGGGAAAGATTGGAAATGTGCTCATGGAAAGACATGGAGGAGTCCAGGGTAACTCCTAAGTACCGGAAAGAGGAGGTAAGTGGAATGTGGACAGAATTAATCTGGGGTGCAATGTCTGGACAAGATGTACCTAGCGAGACCCACATGGCTGTGGATTTGGAGGGGTTAAGGTGGAGAAAATTGGAGGAAAGCCAGTCTGCAATATGAGTGAGACAGGTATTAAGTGGGGAAATGTCAATACTGAGCGGAGAGGTGTGAAAGAGGAAAATGATATCATCTGCGTAGATATAAGTGGAGACCGGAAATTGTTGGGCTAAAAGGGGGAGAGGGGCGAGAAAGATGTTAAAAAGCAGAGGAGATAGGACTGAACCCTGGGGAACCCCACAGGGCAAAGAAGTAGATGGAGAAGACTGTTGATTGGAACGGACGACAAAAGAACGAGTAGTAAGAAAGGAGCGGAACCAACTTAATACAGTACCCCTTAAACCAATGTCAGATAGGCGTGAGAGAAGGATGTGATGGTCGATTAGATCAAATTTAATGTGGACAAGTGCAAGGTTATGCACATAGGGAAGAACAACCCAAACTATGGTTACATGATGCAAGGTTCCACATTAGGAACTACCACCCAGGAAAAAGATTTAGGCGTCATTGTGGATACCATGTTAAAACCCTTGGCTCAGTGTGCAGCAGCGGCCAAGAGAGCAAATAGAATGCTAGGTATGATAAGGAAAGGAATGGAAAATAAAACAAAAGATATTATAATGCCTCTATATCGTTCCATGGTGAGACCGCACCTTCAATATTGTGTGCAATTCTGGTCGCCGTATCTTAAAAAGGATATAGCGATTTTAGAAAAGGTTCAGAGAAGAGCCACCAAAATGGTAAAGGGGATGGAAGGATACTCCTATGAAGAAAGGCTAAAAAGGTTAGGGCTCTTTAACCTGGAAAAGAGACGGCTGAGGGGAGATATGATAGAAGGCTATAAATTGATGAACGGAGTGGAACGGGTAAACGTAGATTGATTGTTTACCTTATCAGAATATAGAAAGACTAGGGGACATGCAATGAAGCTACAGGGTAAACTATTTAAGACTAATAAAAGAAAATATTTTTTCACTCAACGTGTAATCAAACTCTGGAATTTGTTACCGGAGGATGTAGTAAAGGCTGTTAGTGTAGCTGGGTTTAAAAAAGGTTTGGACAAGTTCCTGGAGGAAAGGTCCATAAACCATTATTAAGAAGGGACCCAGAATATCAATGCTTGACCTAGTATGAGCATTGCAGAACCTGTGTCTTTTGGGGAAACTGCTAGGTACGTATGACCTAGATTGGCCACTTTTGGAAACAGGATACTGGGCTTGATGGACCTTGGTCTGACCCAGTATGGCATATCTTATGTTCTTATGTTATGTTCTTAGTCCTCTTCAGCCCCCAGTCACCCCTGACTCAACATCAATCCTCTCCAGCCCCCAATCACCCCCTGACACACCATTAGTCCTCTTCAGCCCCCAGTCACCTCTGACTCAACATCAATCCTCTCCAGCCCCCAATCACTCCCTGACACACCATTAGTCCTCTTCAGCCCCCAGTCACCCTCTGACTGACCATCAGTCCTCTCCAGCCCCCTGTCACCCCTGACTCAACATCAATCCTTTCCAGTCCCCAATCACTCCCTGACACACCATTAGTCCTCTTCAGCCCCCAGTCATCCTCTGACTGACCATCAGTCCTCTCCAGGCCCCTGCTGCTCCTAGGGTTGCCAACTGCCTCCAGATGTGCCCAACAGGGTTGATCCAGTCCTGGGTTTACCCCACTGCATGCAGGGACTTGTAGTTTTCCATTTTCTATGGAGTGCAATGAAGAAATCAGAACGAAATGTCCCTGTATGCAATAGGGTAAACCCAGGACTGGATCAAGCTTGTTGGGCGCATCTGGAGTAGGTTGGCAACCCTAGCTGCTCCTCTGACTCACCATTAGTCACTTCAGCCCCAGCCCTAGCCATACACCTCCTCTGACTGATCGTAGCATTTTAAACACAGCCATGGGCGCTTTTCCCTTCACTCCTGCAGCTGTACTACACTTCTGAGCCGGAATCACCATGTTTTAAAAAGGTTAACAGCAGCGCTTCCTGTTTCTTGTTAGCAACAGGAAGTGCTTCTGTTGACCTTTTAGAACAGTGATGCTGGTATCGGAAGTGTAGCTCAGGCATGGGAGTGAAGGGAAATACTCCCGTGACTGTGCTGCAGCAAACAGTAAGGCAGGCTCAGGCACACTTAAAGCTTGAGCACTCCGAGCCTACCTCACTGCCTGCTGATGCCAATGCCCGCGCAGAATTCTGCATAGAAAGTGCATGATTCTGTGCAGGTGGGGAATTCTGTGCAAATTCTGTGCTGCGCAGTTGCGCCAAATTCCTCCAGGAGTAAATGGAACAGCTTGCCTTTTCCAGATGTTTCATGTAAGTCCTACAAACCTTGGAAAGGCAAATTAGAATTTTGTCTTTTATCTATGTTTAATGATTGAATATCAGTACACTGAAAAAGAGTTTTTGCCATCACTGGCCTACCTAAGCTGATGGGTGATTGCTTAAGTGAAATTGCAATGATAGGGTTCTTAGTTGAAAACATTGAGGGGAATTATAGAAGAGACATCCAAGTGCAATCTGGGATGTCTAAGCCAGAACATCTGAAAAAAATACAGGCACGTCCAGGTGCAGATGTGATTTCACAAATCTAGATATGGACCTCTATGGGGGCATCTACCTAGACATCCCCAGAATGGTATTACAGAACCTGGATGTCTAGGATAGTCTAATGGTTAGAGTAGCTGGCTAGGAGTAGGGCCCCCATGCTCCATTGCTGCTGCTGTCGTTGACTTTATGCGGAGTACTAAGGGTGATCAGGTGTATTCTCTACACTAGTGCTTTTCAAACGTTTATCCCGTATGACTGTAGTCAACTGAAAATTCACATGTCCCCAGATGATGATGAAATGAACCTGGCAGCTCTCTAGCCTCCATCTCTTCCCTCCACTCATCCAAAGCAGGAAGGCGCAGCAACAGTAGTTGCAACAGCAGTCAGCACAGGGCCTTTGTGCCAAAGTGCAATGTGTGCTTACAGACCCCAGTACTCTGCATGGGTTTCCAGTCTAACAGGAAGCTTACTCAGGTGGGGGCAAGGGCCTATGAATGTTCACTAGCTCACAGGCCACATACTGACTGGTGACTGCCACTACTTGGCACAGGTCACAGTGAAAGTCCAGAGAGAAGGGGAAATGGCCATGTTTCTGCGACTCCATCCACTGATGATGTGATCCCAAGTTTGGGAACCACTGCTCTACACCCTCTGCTTTTTTCACATACTATAATATTACTTGGCTGTTACCCTATGTCGCAGTGTGCAAATCACTGATTTTTCTGAGTTTTGTAAACCGCTACAATGCACGTGTTATCTCTCAAATAAATAAATAACTAAAACAGGGCGGTAGTATAAGGGTGAAGCACTGTCCAAGGATAGGTCAGAAGAGTGCAGTTTTCAAACAGAGTGGGAAAGTACCACTGGCCAAGCTGTTGTTAATGACGGAAAGAGTCCTCAGAGGGACAGACAATGAATTAGTGCAGATCCAGGAGGAGGAAAAAGGATCTAATGGCCAGGGGATTTTACGCAAAGTAGTAACGAATCCTGTAAAAGTCTTCAATGTACGCATATGTAAATATCTGTGTTAGATTTGTGTTATCATTTTTGTGGTTTTCCCGCTCAATTGGGAGGCTCTTTTGCCAGGGCTGTGAGAAACATTTGTGGGTCATGCGTTACAGTTTTTTAGGCTATTGTCCATGTCCATTTTGGGTGAGAAAACCATGGAAACAGAGCAAAAAAAAAAGTTCAGCTGGTATCTTCTGTGTTCAGCATGATCTTCGCCCGTGGCTGCATCTCATTAGTCAGGTTGGATTACTGGCCAATGAAATGCTGCAGGGTGGGTGGCAAGCTCCCTCTCTGAGTGTGCCATGATGTCACTTGGGGGGGGGGTATGCCTCAGTTAAAGAGAGCCATGATGATACCTGCTTGCATCAGAGGGCATGGCCAAAGGAGGTTGCTATCTTGGGCTAGTTTTCAATGGGCATTGGGCTGGAAATTATGGAATTATTTATTTATTTGCATTCTCTTATATACTGTGCTATTCTGCATCAGTGTGGTTTACATTGAACAAGGCATTATAACTTGGAGATAACTATTTTACAGGGAAACATGGGCTATGGAGGGTTAAGTGGCTTGCCCAAGACCACAAGGAGCACCTGTGGGACTAGAAACCCCAGTCCTTCCAGCCCAAGTTTACTGTGCTCTAGTGGGATTTGAACCCCCAACCTTCCAGCTTGAAGTACCTTGCCCCAACCACTAGGCCACTCCTCCACTCCATCTAGCAACCTATGAGTAGGAAAGGATAGGTGAGAGGAGGGGCGGTTTGAAAGGATCCATTCCCTAACAGCTATATTTCAGTGTATGAGTGTTTCTGTGCTACAGGTGCTGGAAATCGCTCTCCCATTATAAATGCACGGGGACATTTTGGGGACTTTATATTTCTGAGAGTCTTGGTCCGATCTGCCTCATTTTTGAATCCTATATGCCTTACCTCTGATTTTTCTCTCGTGTCAAATCTGGTTCTGTTCTGTTTTCAGATGGGTATTCTGCTGCCAGAGAAACAGGCAAACAGACATTTTCAGTCCCTTATATATGATTTCTTTACAGCATTCCACTGGGTTAGAAAGTACTAAAGATCAGGGACTTAAGTTAAGAAGTACTTGGGCACATGAAATTCTTTATGTTAAAACTCTAAGGGCCCGATATTCAGCGGTGGCGGCTAGCACGAGTACAGCGCCTAGCCCTTGCCGCTGAAGACTTAACCCAGATAATCAGTGCTGGGACCATATCCAGCCAACCGGCATCAAATACCTGAGTTGGCCGCACATCTGCACATGATACAGAAGCTAACCGGCCACCGGCTGAATATCTCCGTTGCCTGGTTATCCCTGGGTACCACCTCTGGAATGCCCCCAGAACGCCCCGATTCTAAGCGGTTAGCATCGGGGCGTATAGCGGAATTGCTCAGGGATATTCAGCGGCACCGACCATGTTAGTGCCGCTGAATATCTTGCTAAGAGGTAGTTACACAGTTTACAGCTCTGTGAAGTAAATGCCCTGCAATATCGGGCCGTAAATATAAGAAAACCCCTTGAAAATCTGACATAATGATGGACTCTTCGAGAATCACTGTTTATTGTTCCATATGGAATAAGCAGTTCCTTATCGTCCCTCTAGTCTAGTCCCGGACCTCTGGGTTTTATGCTCCTCCTCCAGCAGCTTTGGAGACTGAGAATGTTATTCTCTTGTGATGACACTGGTTAGGGTTGCCAACTGGCTCCAGATGCGCCCGACAGTGTCAATCCAGTCCTGGGTTTACCCCATTGCATGCAGGGATATGTAGTTCTGATTTCTCCATTGCACTCCATAAGAAATGAAAAACTACAAGTCACTGCATGCAATGGGGTAAACCCAGGACTGGATCAAGTCTGTCGGGCGCATCTGGAGCCAGTTGGCAACCCTAACACTGGTATATCCCTGCAGGATCTGCCTCCTCACACCAGTTGTCTCAGTCTCCAAGCAGCTGGAGGACTGGTGAGCCTGGAGGTCCGGGCTCACTGTTAGAGGAACAAAGGAACAATTAAGGAGCAATTGATTGGTCTTAGAGGAGAAGAGAAATAGAGGATATAAAGAGAAAGGGAGGAGAATTAGTTCAGGGTGTGTTTTTCTGCCTTTACCGGCTGTATTGAGGCCTCCCCTCCTCTCCTTCCCCTCCCCCCCATCTCTCCTCCCTTCGTGCCGTTATTTTCTCGGGGATTGTCTTCAGGGGCCATCTATCCCTCCATAGGGTTCCGGGTCCCGATTCAGTTCAGAACTGCGGGACTGAGGCGGTATGGCTTTCAGTTGGCGCGTTCAGAAGTTCTGCCTGTTAACGCTCTGAAACACACCGGGAGTTGACAGGACACGAGGACGGCTCTCTCTCTCCCTCTCTCTCTCTTGGCGGTCTCCCTCCGGCCTCGGAGTGGCTCTCGACACTGAAACAAGCAAGTCGGTGGAGCGGGAGACAGCGGGAGTGCTCATAGGGAAGTGGCAGACTGCATGGACAGCTCTCTCTCTCTCTCTCTCTGCGCGGTCAGATCCTGACGCTGAAACCAGCTTGTCGGTAGGGCGGGGCACAGCAGAAGCGATCTCTGTGAGATTTCAATGGTCAAAGTCACAAGAACGGCGCAGAATTCAGTAAGTGAGGCACATGATTGGCGGCGGGCCTACCGCGTGTCGGCAATGCGGGAGGCGCCAGCCCTGACCCGGGGCTTTCAGGGACGTGTAATTTCGGTGGGAAGCTTCATTTTCACTGCGGCACAGCATTTTCAAGCTGGGAGGGGGGGTAGCTGTCCCACAGGCTTACAGTTTAAAAAAAAAGTAAATAAGGCTGTCACGGTTTCTCCGACTAGAGGGAGGCTGTATAAAGGATGCCTTTGAGGCCACAGTGTGTGGTCTGTGGGACTAGGTGGGGGGGGGGGCAGTTTCGGAAGCAGGCATCTGTAGGGGGTGTGCGCAAGAGGCTGAAGCTATGGAGTACACCTTGGAGGGGGGAGCAGAGGTCCAGGAACCCCCAACGGCTTGGCTGGGCCCAGGTTCCCCAGAGTTGTCACATAGAGAGTCTGTAGCAGGGCCGTCTTCTGCTCCAGATATTCTTCCTACACAACCAGCCTTACCAGGAGGCCTAGCAGCCATATTTTCCCTGGAGTTTGTGGCGCTCATTCAGCAGGCTTTCGGGAGGCAGCAGGAGGGCCTAGTGCTGAGATCTGCAGAGGGGGGGCAGTCAGAGAAAAGACCTGGGACCCCCCTGAGTGTAGGAGCAGCAGGGAGTCTGGCAAAGAGGGCCAGGATGGAGAGAGTGCAGAAGGATCAGTCAATAGCCTTGGAGGGGCCCCCTTCTGATGAGGGAGACCCAGACGAGGAGTTGGAAGACAATCTGGAGGAAGGAGAGATCCTGGACAGGGAGGACAGGAGAGAGGAGTTATTTATTATTTATTTATATTCTCTTATATACTGTGCTATTCTGTATCAGTGCGGTTTACATTGAACAAACTGAAATTACATTGAACAGTGAATTATAACTTGGAGATAACTATTTTACAGGGAACATGGGCTATGGAGGGTTAAGTGGTTTGCCCAAGACCACAAGAAGCACCTGTGGGACTAGAAACCCCAGTCCTTCCAGCCCAAAGTTGCTGTCCTCTAGTGGGATTTGAACTCCTGACCTTCCAGCCTGAAGTACCTTGCCCCAACCACCAGGCCACTCCTCCACTCCAGTTGCCTGCACTCATTATGGAGACATTAAAAGCGCTTAATATGCTGGTGCCGGGGCCAGCGGAGGATGCTACCTTAGAGGATCCCTTACTACAGGTGTTTCGAAAGAATCAGAGGACCTTTCCGGTGCACAGAGTGCTGCGTGAAATGATCCAAGAGGAGTGGGACATGCCGGAGGCGGCATTGAAAGGCTCCAGAGTCATGGGACGCCTGTACCCACTGGTGGACCAGGATAAAGAATTATTTAAGTCTTCGAAGGTGGATGCCACCGTTTCAGCGGTTACAAAGAAGACCACTATTCCGATGGAAGGCAGTGCGGCACTCAAGGATACCAAAGACAGAAGATTGGATTCATTGTTAAAGCAGGTGTTCGACGTCAATGCTCTATCGATTCAGGCGACTATTTGCGGAGCGTGGGTGGCGAGGGCCTGTCTACGCTGGTCCCAAGGTATTAAAGATGAGCAGAGTGAAAACATGGCAGGACCGGCCAGAATGGAGTCAGGAGCGGCTTACATGGCGGATATTCATTATGACCTTATTCGAGGGTTGTCTAAGAGCATGGCATCAGTGGTAGCGACCCGAAGGTATCTTTAGCTGTGCAATTGGGCAGCGGATGGGTCTTCTAAATTCAGGCTCAGTAAGCTTCCATTCAGGGGGAAGCTCCTCTTTGGAGAGGATTTAGACAAGCTGGTAAAAGATCTGGGGGAGTCTAAAGGCGGTAGGCTACCGGAAGACAAACAGAAGCAGGAGTGGTTGACTTCCGTGGCCAGGGGGCAGCAGAGGGAGTTTCGTTGTTTTCGCTTTCCAAGATTTAACCAAACACAGCAAAGTCGCTTTCCCAGTAGAGGTCAAGGGTTTTGTGGATTTCGGGGAGGAGGCAGAGGTTTCGGTGCCTCTTCCTCTTCCGTGAATCTGCGGAAGTCGCAATGAAGTCACGGGGTCCCAGGGAGAGCTGGTGCCCGTAGGAGGGCGGCTATGGGAGTTTTACCCTGCCTGGGCCCGGATTACATCAGACCGCTGGGTATTGGAGGTCATACGAGAAGGATATGCGTTGGAGCTTCAGAGGCCGGTAACGGAGTCTTTCGTGCGGTTGCCGTGCAAGGCTCCAGCCAAGGTGGCAGCGATGCGAGAGACGGTACGGAGGCTGCTCGAGCTCAACGCAGTGGTTCCGGTACCCCCAGACCAGTGCGGCTACATTTGATACTCCATTTACTTTGTAGTGCCGAAAAAGGAGGGAGCTTTTCGGCCAATTCTGGACCTCAAAAGAGTAAATCGTTGCTTACGCGTGTCTCATTTTCGGATGGAAACTCTGAGGTCAGTGATCGTGGCAGTGCGGGAAGGCGAGTTCCTTACTTCCCTAGACCTGACGGAGGCGTACTTACATATTCCTATCAGACAGGAACATCAGACGTTTCTCAGGTTTGCGGTGCCCCAGGGGCATTTCCAGTTTCAGGCGTTGCCGTTCGGGCTAGCGACAGCACCGCTGGCAATCACCAAGGTATTGGTCATAGTAGCGGCGGCATTATGAAAGGAGGGTCTGCTAGTACATCCTTATCTGGACGACTGGTTAATCCGGGCGAAGTCCAGGGCAGAAAGCGAATCGGCTACGGCCAGGGTGGTTGCGTTCCTGCAGAGTCTGGGTTGGGTGGTCAATATGGCAAATAGCAGGTTGGTGCCATCACAACAGCTAGAATATTTGGGAGCTCGGTTCGATACCAAGACAGGGAAAGTGTTTCTGCCACCACAGCGGGCTCAAGGCTTGCGAAGGCTGTTCAGGCAGTTTCTGAGCAGAGCGTCTCCCACGGCATGGCATTATCTGCAGCTGCTCGGGACCATCTGCAGCTGCTCGGGCTCCATCTTTGTCCCCTGATCGGGACCCGAATCGCCGCCCGGCCAGCCTGCCCTCCCAAGCTGTGACTCCGGCCCAATCCGGGCTGTGGGAGGGGGAGGAGCAGCAAGCCGGCATTAAAAAGAGCCGCCGACGGCGGGAAAACCAAGGCTCCATCTTTGTCCCCTGATCGGGACCCGAATCGCCGCCCGGCCAGCCTGCCCTCCCAAGCTGTGACTCCGGCCCAATCCGGGCTGTGGGAGGGGGAGGAGCAGCAAGCCGGCATTAAAAAGAGCCGCCGACGGCGGGAAAACCAAGGCTCCATCTTTGTCCCCTGATCGGGACCCGAATCGCCGCCCGGCCAGCCTGCCCTCCCAAGCTGTGACTCCAGCCCAATCCGGGCTGTGGGAGGGGGAGGAGCAGCAAGCCGGCATTAAAAAGAGCCACCGACGGTGGGAAAACCAAGGCTCCATCTTTGTCCCCTGATCGGGACCCGAATCGCCGCCCGGCCAGCCTGCCCTCCCAAGCTGTGACTCCGGCCCAATCCGGGCTGTGGGAGGGGGAGGAGCAGCAAGCCGGCATTAAAAGGAGCCGCCGACAGGCGGGCCCGCGCCTGAGGGCCTCGCCAGAGGGCCCTTTGGCGTGGCCCTTAGGCAGTGGCCCACACAGAGTCACCCATGAAGCTCCCCGACGCTCCAAACAAAGCAATACAGATAAAACCACCCAACCTGACGGAGACAACTGGAGACCGCCGCTTGAGACCACTCGCCTGGAGACAGCTACCAAACCTCAACTACGTAACCCCAACCACAGCAAGTATATATACTGCGTATCCAACTCAACTGACATTTTTCTCACAGTCTCCGATCGATCGATAATATTACACATCACAATTTGTTCCCTCCTCCATCTCCTATTCAACCTTGTAATGTGGAGTAGGCTCACCAATACCAACGGCTACACACACAGGAAGTTACCATTACTTTTGTCAGTAATATACCATAATTAAGTATCACACTATATTATTACTATTGCTTTCAATTATACTGTTACCAATAATTGCCACTTATCATTGTTGCTTTCAATTTACCGTTACCTGTACCATTCAATTATCTCTGTTACATTCCATTACTTCCATAATTACTGTTGCCAGTAGGATTCATTTACCAGTGTTGCAGTTAATGTTACTGTCGCCAGTACCATTCAATTATCATTGTTGCACTCATTTCTACTGTTCCCAATATCATTCAATTATCACTGCTGCTTTCAATTGTTACTGTTGTCAGTAGCCTCACAGAAAGTACCCAAATCACAGAACCACCAAAATCATATAATCCCTCACAGAAAGTACCTCACCCCCTCAACAAAAACCCCAATGGCTCTACCACTTAATACCCTGGCTATCTGCCTCTTCCTTCTTATAAGTTTGCTCAACGAAACCCTTGCCTTATATCACACGGCTCACCAAATTCCAATACTTCTGAGTCACGGAAGAAGAAGGGCAGAATCTCCCTATCCCAACTCAAGAATAGAGACCCCCACACGCCACTCCCACCTAATACATATAGCCCTTCAACAACCAAAGAAAAATAAACAAGAGGAACCCCCTCAACCCTTTTACTTAAACTGTGCTCTCATAAATGCACGGTCTATCCGCAAGAAATGGCCAGTCATCAATGACATAATTTCTTTTCATAATCTAGATGTCCTCATGATAACCGAAACCTGGCTATCTGACACGGATAATGTAATCCTTAACCAACTCATACCCCCCAACTTCTCTGCCCATTCTCAACACAGAGAGAGCAAGAGAGGAGGAGGCATTCTCATACTTACCAAGAATGACCTAAATTTCCACACCGTGGATTCCACAAGCTCAAACAGCATGGACGTCTTAACCATCACAAATGAACAATGCCTCATCAATTTAATTTACAGAGCACCCTCATCCTCCACCGACGACCTGCCTTACATTCTAGACCTAGCAGCTAACACACGCAAGCCCAACATTCCCAACTGGATTTTAGGAGACCTCAATCTCCCAACACTACATCCCAGCCACTCCTCAGCCCTTCTTGAAGCAATCAGCGAGTTGGGATACAAGCAAATTGTCGACACCCCCACGCACGAGAGAGGAAACATCCTTGACATGATCTTTGCCCCTCTTACAGCTCTTGACTCCAACAACAGTCTTGACAACTCTGTAACCCCAGTACCTTGGTCAGACCATAATTTAATCACCTTCCCCATTCTCATCAATGGCAAACAGTCACCATATAGAAACAAAAACTCCATTGACTCGACAAGAGTAGCATCTCGAAAATTCAAAACCCTCAACAAAGAACATATACTCACTGAAACCCTCCCTCTCCTATATGACACCTCTCTCAATCTAGAAAACATGATCACATCCTGGAACAACACTATCAGTACCATTGCTCTGCAACCAGTCCAGGGTAACAACCCAAAGAAAAGAAAATCTTCCCCTTGGTTCTCCCCTGACCTACGAGCTTCCCTCTCACACCTAAGAAGACTGGAGAAACGATGGCGTTGCTCACACTCTTCAGAAGATCAGGCAGCCTACAAAGCACATCTAGCTGTGC
Organism: Ichthyophis bannanicus; assembly: GCA_033557465.1. Classification (NCBI taxonomy): domain Eukaryota; kingdom Metazoa; phylum Chordata; class Amphibia; order Gymnophiona; family Ichthyophiidae; genus Ichthyophis; species Ichthyophis bannanicus. The sequence continues at coordinate 103,927,081 of CM066033.1, forward strand.
ACAGAGAATCAGTAATGGCCAAGATGAAACAATTCCATACTGATACGCTGAAAAGATCACTGAATAAACCACGCGAACTTTTCAACTTAGTCAAAACCTTATCTAAAGAACCTTCACCAAAACATCCTGAACCCATTCATCCCCAAGCTTTCGCCGATTTCCTGCAATCCAAGCTGCTTCAAACCAGCAACATTGCGACAATCTCTTCTCAATGCACCACATGCATATCAAACCTATCCATGTTCTCCACACCATCTAGAAAACATGTTGAGAACACCATCGCTGCTCTTAACACGACTACTGCACAAACTGACCCTTGTCCAGCCCACTGGATAAAGGAACTACGACAAGATCTCAGCCCCATCATCACTAAAATGATGAATCTATCCTTTCAAACTGGCTCCTTCCCACCAGCACTCAAGAGAACATCCATAAGACCCCTCTTGAAAAACCATAAACTCGACCCACAAAAGGTTGAATCTTATAGACCCATAGCTAGCATACCCCTACTAGCGAAAATAATTGAAAAGGAAGCTCAAAGACAGTTACAGGACCACATTGACACCGTCTCCCCTCTGGACCACTGCCAACATGGCTTCAGAGAGTTCCACGGTGTTGAAACCCTCCTTACCACTCTCTGCAACAACATCATCACAGGCATTGATAACATCCGCCAAGGCTTTGCTCTTATCTTCTTAGACATTGCTGCAGCCTTTGACTCTGTACATCATGATCTGTTAATGGGGCGACTAAAAGAAAAAGGCATCAATAACACTGCTCTGGAGTGGTGCAAATCATACCTTGATCAGAGATGGCAGTACGTTACCTCAGGGACCGCAACTTCCACACCTTACCACCAAAAGCAAGGCGTACCGCAAGGATCATCCCTATCCTCACTCTTTTTCAATATATACATACAGCCGGTTTGCAACATCATCAAGTCTTTCAAGGTTGAATGCTTGATATACGCAGATGACATCCTCCTATACAGGCCTTTCTCCACAGTTCATATGGACCTTTCTCCGCTAACTAAATGTTTTGATGCAGTATCCGAATGGCTTCAATCCCAGAACCTCCGAATTCAACACAAAAAGACCGAAGTTCTCTTCATTTCCAGGGACCCACTCTTCACCCCTCCATCCCATATAAAGGTGAAAGAAGCCGAGCTCCAATCAAAACCTTCCATTCGTTACCTTGGAGTCACTTTTGATCAACGCATGGATCTGAAACTACACATATCCAACGTAGTCAGAGCAATCTACCTCAAGATCCGGACTCTTCGACATATTCGCCCCCTGCTTGATCCCGATGACTTCAGAACTATATTTCAAGCCTTAACCTTACCACACCTTGACTATGCCAATGCCATTCTCCAAGGCCTCCCACACTCCACATTAAACCCTTTGCAACTCGCCATGAATACCGCTGCTAGAGTCCTCTACGGAATATCAAGAAGAGACCATGTAACACCCATCCTACAGCAACTCCACTGGCTCCCGATACATGGCAGAATATTGTTCAAAACCCTATTACTAACTTTTAAGGCCACTAAATGCATCACCTCCTCCTCTCTAATAGATCTCATTCAGACCGTTCCACCCAACAGATCCAGGAGAACGACATCAACAAATAATCTAATCATCCCTAAAGCAGCGACAAAATGCCTATCAGTGACATCTAACAGGGCTTTCAGATTCTATGCCCCTAAGTGCTGGAATGCTCTACCCCCAGAGATTCGGGCTATCACTGATTTATCCCTTTTTAGAAAGGCTCTCAAATCCCACCTCTTCCCCCAATATTACTTGACCAGCTAATCATTCCTAATCACTACCCAAAATAAGAACAAATCCTGTTATGTATACATGTATATATTCTTGTAAATAGTTGCATTAATGATGTCCCATGTTTTATCCAAGTTCTCTGACCTTGTTCTATGTAAAAACCAAACAATGTGTTGTTATGGTATGTTGTTTATATTGTGAACCGCGCTGATGCTGAATAGAGCGGTATATAAGAGCCTGTAATAAATAAATAAATAAATAAATAAATGGCAGCGACGCTAGAGCTCGTTCCGTGGGCAAGGGCTCACATGAGGCCGTTGCAGAGGGCATTGCTCAGGCGTTGGTCACATCAGGACGATCCTCTGTTTCGGAGGCTAAGGTGTCTGCCGGAGACGCAAACAGCTCTTCAGTGGTGGTTAAGGGCGGGATGCTTAGAGAAGGGAATGCTGTTAGAGCCGCCTTGTTGGTTACCCCTAACGACGGATGCCAGCCTCTTGGGCTGGGGAGCTCATTTCCAAGGACGGTATGCCCAGGGTCCATGGACCGATCAAGAGAAGAGCTGGTCGATAAACAGATTGGAATTAAGAGCGGTGACGCTAGCCTTACAGGACTTTCTCCCTTATCTTCAAGGCAGAGCCATTCAAGTGTTTTCAGACAATGCAACGGCGGTGGCCTACATCAATCGTCAAGGCGGCACAAGCAGTATTCCACTGGAAACAGAGGCCGAGAATCTGTTCACATGGGCCGAGGACAATCTGCTAGCCTTGTCGGCAGGTCATGTAGCAGGAGTAGACAACGTGGAGGCCAACTTCTTGAGTCGAGTGAAGGTAGACCCGGAGGAGTGGGTACTTCATCATGAGGTTTTTGAGATGTTGGTGCGTTGTTGGGGACTCCCAGTGATGGATCTCATGGTGACGTTTCAGTCGGCAAAGCTGAGCCGCTTCTTCAGCAGAAGAAGGGAGAGGATATCGGAAGGCCTGGACGCACTCATTCAGAGCTAGCCGGAGGGGCAGCTCTTGTACGTGTTTCCTCCATGGGTGTTAATAGGAAGGGTGCTACAGCGCGTAGAGCATCACGGGGGCAAGTGATCCTGATAGCTCCGGATTGGCTGAGACGTCCGTGGTATGCGGATCTGCAGAGACTCTTAGTGGAAAAGCCGTGGCGGCTTCCTTCTCGGACAGATCTGTTGTCTCAAGGTCCTCTAAGCATGCCTCACGTGGATCGGTTCTCGCTTACGGCTTGACTACTGAAAGGGCAAGGTTAACGAAGAAGGGGTATTCTGCCTCGGTGGTGGCCATGTTGCTGAAGGCAAGAAAATGATCTACCTCTTTAGCATATGTATGCATCTGGCACATGTTTGAGGCATGGTGTGGAGAGCGCCAATGCAAGGCCTTGAGGGCGTCGATTCCGGTGGTGCTGGCCTTTCTGCAGGATGGGCTGGATAAGGGGTTAGCGGCCGCATCCTTGCAGGTACAGGTAGCAGCGTTGTCCTGTTATAGAGGAAAGGTAGCAGGCGAAGGGCTAGGTACTCATCTGGATGTTAGAAGGTTTTTAAGAGCGGTCTCTCTATTGAGGCCGCCGCATAGGCAGCTGGTGCCAAAGTGGAATCTCCCTTTCGTTTTGGAAGCGTTGAGACGCAAACTGTTTGAGCCTCTGGCGACAGCTTCCTTAAAGGACCTTACGCTTAAGGTGGTGTTCCTGGTAGCTATTAGCTCGGCTAGGAGGATTTCTGAGTTGCAAGCTTTGTCATGCAAGAAGCCCTTTTTGACCTTTTATGATTCCAAGGTGATTTTGCGACCGGTGCCATCCTTTTTGCCCAAGGTGGTTTCGGCGTTTCATGTGAATCAAGTTGTTTCTTTGCCGGTGTTCAGTGAGCAGCGGGAGGGCTCCCGCACAGAACATCTGCACCTTCTGGACGTTCGAAGGGCGTTAAAAATGTATCTGCGTAGGACGGCGGAATTTCATAAGTCAGATAGACTTTTCATTTTGTTTGCGGGGGCAAATAAAGGAGAGGCAGCGTCTAAGGCTACGATTGCCCGGTGGATTAAGGAGGCCATAGCGTCCGCTTATGTTGTAAAAGGGAAAGCGGTGCCAGAGGGGCTCAAGGCGCATTCCACTAGAGCGCAAGCGGCATCTTGGGCTGAGTTCTGGTTGGTGCCTCTGGTGGAAATTTGTAGGGTGGCGACATGATCATCCTTGAATTCCTTTGTTAGGCATTACCGTCTGGATATTCAGGCGGGCAGGGATATCACATTTGGATCAGCAGTGTCTAGCAAATCCCTCCCTGTGAGTGCATTCACTGCTCTGTTACATCCCCAGAGGTCCGGGACTAAACTAGAGGGATGATAAGGAAGGTGAAATTAGACTTACCTGCTAATTCTTGTTCCTTGAGGAACTCTAGTCTAGTCCCGTATCCCTCCCTGATTTCTGTGTGCTAGTGCCTGAAGCGATCGAGAGAGGACAGGTAAGACAAATCAGCTTCTAGGCATGGGGGGTAACTTGGGGCACTATCCTCCCTGAAAGGAGGGGGCAGGCCTAATTCTTTAAGTTAATAAGGTTGCTAGTGATGTCAATTTCTTTTGTAAAAAAAAAAAAGAAAAGAGGTTAGCTAGTAGTAGTTCGGCTACTTAATTGTTGCTCCGTTGAGTCTGCTTTGCCAATAGGTTACTGGTGTGAGGAGCTGGATCCAGCAGGGATATACCAGTGTCATCACAAGAGAATGACGTTCTCAGTCTTCAAAGCTGCTGGAGGAGGAGCATAAAACCCAGAGGTCCGGGACTAGACTAGAGTTCCTTAAGGAACAACAATTAGCAGGTAAGTCTAATTTCACCTTTCTTTATGGATTGGATTTTTTTCCTGACTTATTCGTACTTGCTAAATGCAGGTGTCCTCTGCAGTATCAGAAGATTTTTATTAGTGAATATTGTAATTATATTTTCAGCTTTAAATGATTTTGCAATGGTTTAAACCTGGATACTCCTCTACCCATTGGAAGATGAGTAATTAATCTTTCCTCTAATCTATCCTTCAGGGAACCTAATATAAGTGTCAACTCCATTTAGTTATTTCAAGAAATCAATTTTCCTTCATTTCCTTTCCAGATTAGAAATACATGATTTATATACTGGTGCCATTTATTGATCCTAGTTTTATACATGAGATGTTTTAAAATCCATTTCTGTCCATATTCATGCACATATGAGGTTGCCTAGGATGCGGAGCACAGACTAGGGAAAAGATTAGCTATTTGGGTGTGCTAGTTCCATATGAGAAAGATCAAATTTATTCCAAGCTGTATAAGAAAGAACAGATAACAATATAATTTGGAACATGTGCAGCTTCCATGCCATCTTCCTTTAAAGGGTTCACTATACTGCAAATGCGATGCCGTGAGAGTGCTTCCATTGATCCCGTAGGATATGAAACAATGAGACTGACCGACGGCAGATTTTCTGAGAGAGCGCAAAGCCATAGAGATGAAGGAAACAAAATGTGGAGATGAGAAGTTAGCATTCTGGAAAGTGCACATTTACACTGTGACAGAATAGTGCGTGCCCCATTCCTCTATTGACAGACTCAAGCTTGTCTATGTGAAGGATTCAAAGGAGAGTCTTGTAGTGAAGCCTGCCTCATGATGGCGGGACGAGTATGCAAGTGAATGCGTGTGTGGGCTGGGGTTATGTGGGTCGTAGGGGGTCGGTGTACATGAGGTATGTGTTTTTTCATGGGGTGTGTCCTGGCTATGTCTTTATGGAGGGCATGGGTATCCACTATTCGGGATCAACATTACCCCCTTAATGTGTATAACAACAGTTATTTACTGACATGTAATCTGTTAATTGTCAAAGGGGTCTATTTATTAAGCTCATGAGCTGAATTCAGATAAATAAATTTCTCAGCCAAACATGATTCTGCTCCATTGATCGGTTGTTTACTCCATCAAAAAGTACAATGCAATGAAGCTACAATGTAACCCATTTAAGACTAATAAGAGAAAATATTTTTTCACTCAACGCGTAATCAAACTCTGGAGTTTGTTACTGGAGGATGTAGTAAAAGCTATTAGTGTAGCTGGGTTTAAAAAAGGTTTGGACAAGTTCCTGGAGGAAAGGCCCATAAACCACTATTAAAGAGGCCCAGGAAATTCACTGCTTATCCCAGAAGGAGCATTGTGGAACCTGCCAGAACTTGGTAATGTACATTAAACAGGGAACCTGCCAGGTACTTGTGACCTGATTAGCCACTGTTGGAAACAGGATACTGGGCTTCATGGACCTTGGTCTGACCCACTATAGGATTTTGTATGTTCTTATGAGACCTTTTCTGACAACTGGTAACAGAACCCACATGGGAAGTGGCCATACTGGACATGGTACTTACAAATGGGAGACATTGTTTCTGATGTTATAGTGGATGACAATCTCGCATACAGTCATTACTGGATGATGTAGTTCAGTATTAGAACAAGGGCTGTGATAGTTCACTCAAAAGTGAGGTTCCTAGACCTAAGACAAATTTTCTCAATTTGGGACAACGTCTCAAGGAGTAATTAGTTAGATGGGCACAGTTAGAGAATGTAGAAAAGCAGTGGGCAAAACTGAAAGGGGATATTTTAAAGGCAATATGCCTTTTTGTTAGCAAAGTAAATAAATGGAAAAGGAAAAGGAGGCCACTATGGTTCTCAAAAGAAGTAGATGAAAAAGAAAGGAAAAAGAGGGTTGACTTCATAAAATACAAGAGATCACGGAAGGAAGACAAGCATCACTATTTGTAAAAGCTATGAGAAGCTAGGAAAGTAGTAATTAAAGCAAAGTTGCATATGGAAGAAAAAATAGCCAATGTAGTAAATTGGGGGAATAAAACATTTTTCAGATATGTTAGTACAAAAATGGTTTTGTCAGGCTCAAGGGTGAAGTAGAAGAATATGTAGAAGCTGATGAGGATAAAATGGAATTGCGAAACAAATATTTCTGTTCTTTGTTCACAGATGAAGAGCCAGGAATAAGACCTCAGAAAATGCACACAAACTGGAAAAGAAGTGAGTGAATCTTGAATGATTTTTGTAAAACTGTTCATAAGGGGCTAGCTAAATTAAAAGTAGACAAAGCACTGGGGCCTGATGGGATCCATCTGAGAGTATGGAAGGAACTTTGAGAAGATTTGGTGGCCCCGCTGGCTGACTTTTTCAATGCTTCTTTAGAGTCAGGAATGGTCCCAAAGCACTGGAGAAGAGCTCATGTGGTCCCTCTACACAGAGACTGGTTAGTCTGACTTCTCTGATGATAAATTAACACTGCTAAAACAGAGGATTATGAGGTTTCTGGAATCCAATGGATTGCACGAACCGAAAAAGCATGGTTTTACTAGCTATAGGTCTTGTCAGACAAATCTGGTTAATTTCTTTGACTGGGTGACCAAAGAATTTGACTGAGGGAAAGCACTAGATGTGGTATACTTATATTTCAGTAAAGCTTTTGACACTGTTCGACACAGGTGACTTCTAAATAAATTGATCACCCTAGCGGTGGACCCTAAAGTGACTGACTGGGTTAGAAACTAGTTGAGTGGAAGGCAACAAAGGGTACAGGTAAATGGAGCTCACTCTGAGGAAAAGGAAATTACTTGTAGCTTGTCACAGGGATCTGTCTTTGGTCAATTCTTTTTAACATTTTTTGTAAGTGATATTGCAGAAGGGCTGTACGGTAAGGTTTGCCTCTTTGCAGATGATATCCAAATCTACAATAGGGTAGTGTGATAAGGAAGCTTATCATAGCTCAGGAAGGAGCTATAGAAAAGGTGAAGTGACTCTGAACAAGCAACCTGTCAGTTCTGGTAGAAATAAGAAAACAGAATTTTGCCATAAAAGACTACCAGTCCCAGAATGCACCAGGTTTCCAACAGCCATTAGAGGAGCTGAAGTGGGGAAACGTGTGTTCAATCAGGAGGGCTATGAGGTAATCCCTAAGCACTCATCTCAAAGGGCAGGGCCTGATTCAGCACAGCTGCGCTGTGCTAGGATGGAACACTCATCTCAAAGGGCAAGGCCTGATTCAGCACAGCTGCGCTGTGCTAAGGTGGAGCACTCATCAAGGCAGAATAAAGATAGAGTCTATTCTACAGAGAATCATCCAGAGCTGGGATGTCATGATCATTGGTATCTTGATCATCCACGGGATCCTGATCTTCATTCTCATCAGAAGCAGAGGTCAGAACGGACGGACAGAGAGAGCAAGAAGCCCTTTAAAAGAAGGAAGAGAAAAGCCTCTGGGAAGTCTACAGGAGTCCAGCACAGTACGTATACTGGGAGACAGACAAGAGGTCAGCATACACCATTGGACTGGGGGAAACCAGAGGAGTGGTATTGCAGAGCCAGGAATCTCCAGACGGCACCTGTGAGGGAAACAGCTGCACGTGGAAGGGACCCTGAGACCCATGCCAGAAGGTATGTGAAGAGAGATCCAGTGTCCAGGGATCTAGATTGGAAGGCTGGACACAGAAACTGGACTACATATTGGCCAGGCTATTTAAAGGGGAACTCTAACAGCAATGGAAGCTCAGGTATGAACACTGATCTATGCCCTAGCTATAACTTTGAAAGGAAGCAGGGAAATGATTATTCTCCTGGTAGTGCTCCATTGAGAAATTCCTTTGTGCCAAGCCAAGATATTGAACCTATGATTATTGAAGAAAGGGGAGAGGTCTTAGAACCAGAATGTGAATATATGGACTGCTCTCTGTCCAAACTCAAATGGTAGTTTTCTGTTACAAAGTGCAACAACCCTCACAAAGAAATACCAACTTGTTCTTTAATCTACTCAGAAAACCTTCTGAGTAAGATTTTGAGCTACACAGTGAAAGCAAGCCAGCTAAGGGGTTTCAGCTGGGTGATTGCTAGCAATTGAGCTTACCTAATTGCTTGTGTGCTCTGAAGGGAATCACTTCTGAATTTATATGTAAAGATATAAGAAGTTAACCTGAAGAAAAGAACATTTTCCTACTTTGTGGGTTTATTTGGTTGCTTACTGCATTGCTAAGACATTATTTGCTAAAGCCTACAAGAAAGACCAGTTTGTTGCCAACCAGGTCTTTAATCCTTTGCTTTAATTACCTGACAAGTTCAGATGTTGTTTTTTTTCCTGATTTTGTTTTCCTAACTTTAAAACTGCAAGCAAGTATCCTGAGTTCTGTGCTACCAAGCATTATCTGTGTTGGGAGAACCCCTCATAAATAAAAATCTTATTTGCTTTACCCTTGAGCAAGTATAATTAATTATTGGTCACGGCTGTGTCTGGAATGAATGGACTACATTACCCACAAATCCTTGCAAATCATATAGAGGTATGCTTTTGCAAAGACTGTGAACATTCTCACCCAGGCGGCCGTCTGACAGTAGACATTCAGGAAGGTGTGGGGGAGTAGCCTAATGGTTTGCATACAAGCTTAGGAACCAAGCAACCAGGGCTTGATTCTCACTAGCACTCCTTGTGGCCTTGGGTAAGTCACTTTAACCCTCCATTGCCTCAGAAAAATCCACGTTATCAATGTCCCTGTTTAATGTACATTACCAAGTTTAAGTTACAATGTAAATTGCTTTGACTGAAAAGATAAAGTGGTATAAAAAACCTGTTAAATAGATAACATGAAGAGGGATCTAGCTAAGCTTGAAGAATGGTTGAGAATTTTGCAGCTGAGATTTAATGCTAAAAAATGCAGGGTTGTGCATTTGGGCTGCAAAAATCCAAGGGAGTGGTACAATATTTATTTATTTACAGTCTCTTCTATACTGCGCTATTCAGCATCAGCGCGGTTTACAATGAACAAAGATTACACATTTCCCGGGGTACTTTGTGTTTACAGTGAACAAGTGTTAAAAACGTGGATAACTGGGGTAACTATTTACATTTACAACATGTTAGGATTCACTTCCTTGGTCTTAGTCATGGGTGTTTTGCGTGGTTTGTGAGGTTGGTGTCATAGCTGCGTTGTTTACAGGGTAATACTGGAAGAAGAGGTGGTGTTTCAAGGCCTTTCTAAACTGGAGTAGGTCTGGTATTGTTCGGATGTCGTGAGGGAGGCTATTCCAGCATCTAGGCGCACAGAATTTGAAAGCCCTGCCCGCTGTTGACTGGGTGCATTGTGTAATTGATCTTGGAACTACCAGGGTATTGAGTGCTACAGACCATCTGGCTCTGTTGGAGGGTGTAGTCTGGATGAACTCTGTTAGTGATGAGGATGAGAGTCCGTTGATAGCCTTGAAGGTCAGAAGTAAGATTTTGTATGTGAGTCTACCTTGTATCGGGAGCCAGTGGAGGTGTTTTAGGATGGGTGAGACATGGTCTCTCCTGGACGCTCCTTGTAGGATTCTTGCTGCAGCGTTCATTGCCAGTTGCAGTGGATGCAAGGTGGACTGAGGGAGACCATGCAAGACTGAGTTTGCGTAATCAAAGTGTGGTATGACCAGTGCCTGATAGATTGTCCTGAAATCGTCTGGCTCCAGCAGGGATCGTAGGTGTCTGAGGGATCGGATCTTATGGTAAACCGCCTTCACCATGTTTCCTATGTGCACCTTCATATCCAAGCGTTGGTCTAAGGTGATGCCAAGGTATCTGATGGTGGGTTTGGTCTGGAGGTCTGCTCCCTCTATTTTTAGGAAGGGCGGTGTGGAGAAGTCTCGATTCCTTGTAATGAATAGCACCTCAGTTTTCTTGTGTTGTATCCTGAGGTTCTGGGTTTGCAGCCAAATGGATACTGCATTAATGCAGTTTGTTAGTGGGGAGAGGTCAGGGTTCTCTGTTGAAAAAGGCGTGTAGAGCAGCACGTCATCTGCGTATATCAGGCAGTTGACACTGAAGGACCGGATGAGGTTGCAGATGGGTTGCATGTATATATTAAACATCAGAGCGGAAAGGGAAGATCCCTGCGGGACACCTTGCTTTTGGTGGAACGGATCTGATGATGTATCACTGGGGATATAGGGAATGAAAAACTTCTGTCCATGAAAGAAGAGTGGGACCTGATGGTGATCATATCAGATGATCTTGAAGTGGCCAATAGGTAGAAAAGACAATGGCAAAAGCCAGAAGGATGCTTGGGTGCATAGGGAGAGGAATGGCTTTCAAAAAGAGGACGGTGATCGTGCCTCTGTATAAATCTGTGATGAGACCTCATTTGGAGTACTGTGTGCAATTCTGAAGACCGCACCTTCAAAAGGATATAAACAGGATGGAGTCAGTGCAGAGAGCAGCTAATAAAGTGATGAGTGGCTTGCCTTCATAGGGGGACAGACTTAAAGATATCAATACGGACAGCCAACAATTGACACATTCCAGAGGGTTTTTGGTTGAATTTAAGTCTATTGATTTGCAGGAATTCATGTTTTCTTTCAATACTAAAATCAGTAAGATTGCTGATAGTTTTCATGAAACTACTTTCCTTCCAACTCCTTCTAATCTAGGTTTTTTGAATGAATCTGAACCTGTGTCTCTGGATCAAGTACAAGAAGCTACTGCTTCATTGAACAACACCTTTAGTTTCTTAGATGGTTGTTCCATCAAGTTGTTTAAAATGCTCCAGGATGATATTTGTTTATTTATTACTGGAATAGTTGATAAATCTCTCTCTCTTAAGATGTTATCCTGCAACCCTTAAAAGAAACTACCGTTAGCTCCATCTTGAAGAATCCATCTCTTAACAGGCGTAATCTTTTAAATTATGCAGTAGGTCAATTTCTTCTACTTCTTTCTTAGCCAAAATTTTGGAGAGGATAGTTTTAACACAGCTTCAGCATTCTGTAGATTATTCACGCTATATATGATTCTTACCGGTCTGGATTTAGGCCTCATCATGGCATTGAACCTTTACTTTTATCTTTGTTAGATTTACAGGGGCTTGATCAAGGAAAATCCTTTTTGGCATTATTTGATCTATCAGCAGCCTTTGATACAGTTAGCCATAATTGGTTCCTTCAAAGGCTTAGTGCTATTGGTACATCTGCTCCTATTTCAATTGGTTCTGGTCCTTTCTTATTAATCGTTTTGCACAAGCATATTCTAATGGTAACCTTCCTTTTTGGTTTCAGCTTACCATAGGGTTCCCCAGTGGTTTGAAGCGTCATTGTAGGCTATATGTTGATGACATTTAATTCGCTTTTCCAGTAACACTATCATTATCAAATACTTTTGATTACTTAACTCTCTATTAATATGATTAAACATAGGCAAGGGGTGTGATGAAGGTGTGTCCAGACATAGACATCTCTGATCGATGTTAGAACCCTTGGAGATGTTTGCATACATGTCCAAACTTAGACCTGCTCCAGGCTTGAATAGGCATTGGAAAAGTGCTCATTTCATCACTACAACCTCTACAGTATGTCAAAGCTGGAATTCACTATCTCCAGTACTCTTCACAATAACAATGCTATGTTATGTAATGTATGCTTGGGAAACTTTATTTTGAGTTTGCACCATCAGCAATGCTGCCTGTCTTGTTGACATCCCTGGTATTAAATACTATTCCAGGAATGTCTATGTAGGTGCTCCTGTAGATGTTCATATCGGGCATATTATATCGGGAAATGCTTGCCATTTTTATGGATGTTCAGGCTTGGATGTCCCAGTTTGCACTTAGACATCCTTTGTAAAATGTGCCTTCCCACATGTCATGTTGTAATCTTCCTAGGATACTGTAGTGCAGAATATGAATGCTTTTAAATAAGTAAATAATTAAATACATATGTATACTTTGGACGAAAGACGAGAGATATGATAGAGGTGTTTAAATACCTTTCTGACCATAAAAGCACAGAAGGAGAGACTTTGTTGAAAGAAATTCTGCATAGGATGAAGGTGAAATAGGATTGCCCTTTCAACTTTAGACATGGCCCCTGCAAAGCAAGGCTGGAGCATGTGGCTGTAACAGTGCATTGAAGTTTGTGTTATTGTTGACATGCTGTTCCTGTTCTGCAGATAAATGGAGGACATTAGTTTTTGCAGTGCTGCCAATTTGACACCTACCATGAGCACTAAATTTGCCAGAAACAATGAACTGAGAACTAAACAAACACCTATTATTGTGGCAGGTGGCATCTATGTTTCTGATGATACAGAACGTAAGATTTGCCGTGCTTGGTTAATCAAACCTAGTATCCTGTTTCCATGAGTTAGCATTTTAGGTCACAAGCACCTGTAAGGATTCCAAAACGTAGCAAGATTCCTTGTGGTTTGCTCTCAGGGATAAGCTGTAGCTTTCCCTAGGTCTACGGGCAAATAGATTTTATGGACTTTTCCTTCAGAAAATTCCCCAAACCTTTTTTAAACCCAGGTACATCAACTGCTTAACACATCCTTTGACAATGAATTCCAGAACTTAATTGTGCATTGAGTGAAAAAATATTTTCTCTGATTTGTTTTACTGTAAATGTGCTACTTGGTAACTTTATGGAGTGTCTGTTACTATTTGTACATTTTTGAAAGAATAAACGTGCAGTTTGCATTTACCCATTCTAATCCTCCCATGAATTTATAGACCGCCATCATATCTCCCCTCAGCCATGTCTTCTCCAAATAGAAGAGCCCCGCCCTCTTAAGCCTTTTCTCATAGGGAAGCTATTCCATCCCCTCTATCAGTTATAGCTGAATTAGAAAAGGTAAGGACGATCTATCTTTTTTTTTAGTGTGACCACCAGAATCACATGCAAGATGGAGCCATACAAGGGTATTATGATAATCTTTGATAATTCTTAACATTCTGTTTGCCTTTTTGGCAGATAATACAACTGAGTTGATGATTTCGACATATTGGACTTGATATTCAGCACACTTGTAAAGTGCTTGGCCACAGTGGGAAAAATTGAAATTGGATATTCAGCACCAGATACCAAATATCCACCAGAGCTGAATATCTAGTTTCGCCACTGACACCTATCCAGTCAACGTTGATATTCAGTTGCTAACTGGATAGCAAAACTTCATAAAGTTAGGGGAGCTATTGATATGTCCTAATCTTATGCAGTTGAATATATGGTTAGTGGGCTGAAAATTGCCACTGACTGGATAGATGTCAGGACCTCCCTAGCCCCACTATGAACCACTCCACGGATTGTGCCAAGGCAATCTGTGGGGATATTCAGCAGCGCTGGCTTGTTAGTGCTGCGGACTATTAGCCTCATCGAGGGTTTATGCAGTTAGAAGGTACTGCTGATCACATAAATCCTTTTGAATATTGGGCCCATTGTTTATAATGACTCCTGGATCATTTTTCTGAGTGGTGACTCCTAATATTGAACTTGGCACCATGTAGCTATAGTTTAGATTATTCTTCCCTATACATACTATTTTGAATTTGTCCATGCTAAATACCATCTGCCATTTGATGGTCAGTCTCCTGGCCTTTCAAGATCCCCTTGCAATTTCTTCTAATTTACTTGTGATTTAACAACTTTGAATATTTTGTATCATTTAAAAATTTGATTAACTCTCTCAATATGTTCATTTCCAGATAATTTATAAATATGTTAAAAAACACCATTCCCTGTACAGATCCCTTGGGCATTCTACTATTTACCTTTCTCTATTGAGCAAACTGGCCATTTAGTTCTACTCTCTGTTTTCTATCTTTTAACCAGTTCCCAATCCATAATAAACATTGCGTCCTATCCATGACTTAAATTTCCTCAGGAATCCCTCATCAAGATGGGAATGCCTTCTGAAAAACCAATGGGCTCAACTTTATTCACAGGTTTTATTGGTGAGGCAAGATTTCCCTTGGGTAAATGCATGTTAGCTCTTTCAGATTAAACCACGACTTGTCAGCAATTTTGATCTTTTGAATAATTGCCATGGGTGGTTCTATAATGAGGCGGTAGCCTCAGGTGGCAACTTTTTGGAGGCAGCAAAAATTGCCCCCAAAAAGACCGCCTCACTCGGCCTTCAAGAAATTATATAAAAAAAGACACAGAAGCTGGTGCTGCAGCCGCAGCAACAGCAGTAGCGGTAGCCTGAAGTGCCCCACGGCTGACGCCTCCCCGAAGAGCCCTGACAGAGCGCCCCCCCAAGCCGGCTCAGCTTTGCTTCCCATCAGCGCCACAGGCTCAGCTTTAACAGAGCCACAGGAAAGGGAAACACTCTCCCTTCGCACGGCTCTGCAAAGCTGAGCCAGCATGGGAGGGGAGGGAGAGCTCTTCGGGGAGGCGGTAGCTGCAGGGCACTTCAGGCTGCCGCTGCTGCTGTGGCAGTGGCAGCAGGTTCTGCATCTTTTTTTTTTTTATTATTCAAGAAGGGCTGGGCTAGGCTAGGCTGGGCTGGGGGGGGGGGGGGGGTGTAGCACAGGAAATGGAATGATGGGGCGGGCTAGGACTGGAAAGGGGCTGGGGGGGGCTAAGAATAGAAATTGGGTGATCGGGAGGGGGGCTAGGACTGGTAATGGGCTGTCAGGGGGGTTAGGACTGGAAATGGGCTGATGGGGGTTTATTAATGGAAAGAGGCTGATCGGGGGAGGGCAAGGACTGGAAATGGGCTGATGGAGGGGTTAGAACTGAAAATGAGCTGATGGGGGGTTAAGAATGGAAATAGGCTGATCGGGAGGGGGTCTAGGACTGGTAATGGGCTATGGTGGGGGTTACAGTAGAATTGGAAATGGGCTGATGGGGGGTTAAGAATAGAAATAGGCTGATCGGGAGGGGGGCTAGAACTGGTAATGGGTTGATTGGTGGGGTTAGGCCTGGAAATGGGCTGATTATGGGGGCTAGGGCAGGAAATGGACTTATTGGGGGGTTAGGACTGGTAATGGCTCGATGGGGGACTAGCACTGGACTGGGCTGATAAGGGGGATAGGACTGGAAATGAGCTAATGGGGCAGGGGAGGAGAGTGCTGCTGGCCCTGGAAGAAAACTAGGGGCTAGGGCTACAAATGGGCTGATGCAGGGGGATGGGAGAATAGGACTGGAAGGGAGCAGATACTGAGAGGGTCTGCCAGGGGAAGGAGGGGGCAGGAAGGGAGCTGACACTGGCAAAGGAGAGGGCTGAAAAGGAGCTGATATGGCAGGGGAAGGAGGGGGCTGGAATGGAACTGACACCTGGGATGTACTGAAGGGGGACTGGAAGGGAGCTGACACTTGGGGATGGGAGTGGTAGGTGGCTGGGTAATGGGGAGGAGGCTGGAAGGGAGCTGACATATGCAAATGGCACTGGAAGGGGGATGGACAGAGGGTAGGGTGACTGGAAGGGAGCTGATTGGGGGGGTTGGCATTGAGAGTGGACATGAGCTGATACATGAGATGATATTTTTACTAGAAAGGGCTGGACAGTGGGGAAGGAGGGGGACTGGAAGGGAATGGACACCAGTGGCAGTCGTGGGAATGCAAGGTGGTTGACATTGGAAGGTACTGGGAGGGGAGGACTGGAAAGGGCGCTGATACTGGGGAGGGTTACTGGAACTGGAAATGGGCTGATCGAAGGAAGTGAAGAAAACAATAGAAGAGATAAGAAATAGCAGATGGACCATAGACCACAGAAAGAGAGATAAGAGAAGACAGGAAAGCAGAAGCCTCAGATCAGGACCAGCACGATCAGAGAATAAAATGGTCAGACAACAAAGGCAGAAAAAGTAATTTTATTTAATTTTAGTGATTTTATATTTTACACAATATTGGGGAACTGCATCTCTTATTTATCTGATGTTGCACTGCATGTGAACTCTGGCTTCTTGATGTTTCCTTTTAAATTTTGTCTACATATTTTAATTTTTACTTTAGATTGTGGTTACTTATTCTGTTCTTGGTGAGGGTCAATGTTGCGAGTGTTTGACTGAGGTCAGGTGTTCTGTTAACATGGAGTTTGTACATAAAGATCTATTCTGTACTTTATTAATTTGACTTGTTCAGCTTTTCAAAAAGGTATATGGATGTTCCAGGGCCCTGTAGTATTTACAGTGATGTTTTTTTCGGATGGGCTCCTTATGTGACTTTTGGAAGTTTGTGCTGATATGGTATGGTATGGTAGATGTGCTCTTTGTTGTAGGGTTTTGTATTAGTTCACAATATGCCTGGTACTGGAGAATAGTGGTTGTTGTTGTTGTTAGTGAAATTATCAGAATCAGATTTTTTTTTTAAATATTGAGTTCTGTGGGTGAATGTCCTGGTTCTGCTCTGCACCCACTGTGGATGCAAAATATATGTTGAAAAAGAAAAAGCAAGCATCATAACGCAGTTTATAATAACAAAATAAAAATGAGTTATAATTTAGTTTTATAAACTGTGCTGTTGGTTCTTGGTGACTTTTAGTTCCTTGGTGTGCAAACAGGACCGTACCTAGCCCTGTGCAAGCGGTGCAGCCGCACAGGGCACAGAGGCTTTGGGGGGCGCATCTCGGCTGTCTGCTGTTGCCCTGCCGCCGCTGGCAGGACAATAGCAGGCAGCCAAAATGCTCCCCCCCCAAGCCTTTTCGCAGCACTTTAAGCAGGTCTGATCCCTCCCTCCTCCGATGAGGTGTCAGAGCAGGGAAGGACAGATCTGCTTAAAGTGCCAGCGCCTTTCAGATCGGGCGCATGCCCCCCTCCTCCTCCCCATACCTCCATCCAGCGCTGCCTGCTGTTTCCCTGTTGCCAGTGCCGCCGTGAAAAAAACAGAGGGCGGCAGCAGCAGGGAAAGAGCAGGCAACGCTGGACGGAGTTATGGGGAGGAGAAGGGGGGCGCACGCCCAAGCTGCAAGTCACACAGGGCGCGATTGCAGCTTGGTACGGCCCTATGTGCAAACATTTTGCATTCCCTCCATATAATCTAATCAGCTTTTTGGTTTGGTTCGGTCCCTGATTGGAGCTCTGAAAAAGCCCCGCCCCCTCTAAACGGTGGGGGGGGGGGGGGGGGGGGGAAGGGGGGCACCATCTCATTCTCCGCCTCAGGCAGCAGATTGCCTTGAACTGCCCCTGATAGTTGCTATCATTTTGCCTGGCGCTGATATCAGGCTCACCATCTATAGTTTCTGAGATTCGTATTATTTTGGCCACCCTACAGTCTTCAGGTACCATAGTACTCTGGTGTGTATATTCCATTTGGTCCAGGTGTCTTGCTACTCTTTGGTATATCAGTTAGTTATATTACATCTTCCAGGTCCACTGACATTTGTTTCAGTTCTTATGAATTGTTGCTATTAAGTAACATTATCTTCTTTAGTAAAGAATAAAGCAAGGAATTCATTGAGACTTTCTACTATGGTCATGTCCACCTTGACTGCCCCTTTATTCATTGATCATCTAATGATCTCACCAATTCCTTCCAGGCTTCTTGCTTCAAATGTACCTGACAACGTTCTTAAGTGGTTGCTTCTAGGGCAAGTTTCTTTTCAAATTCTACTTTTGCCTTCATTATCAATATTTTGAAAATAACTTGCCAGTATTTATGCTTTTTTAAAATTTTCTTCATTTGGAACTGCTTTTCATTTTTGAAAGATGTTCTTTTGGTTATAATAGCCTCTTTCACCTCATCTTTTAAAAATGAATGCAGTCATTTGGCCTTCCTTCTGATTTTTTTAAATTTGTGGAGTACATTGTAATATAGTTTATGATGGCAGATAAAGACCAGTATGGTCCATCTAGTCTGCCTAGCCAGGCGGTAAGAGTAGATGCCCCTGCCGCTCCGTGCAGGTCACCCTTCACCATGCCTTTGTTTAGGGGTGTACCCCCGCTCCGTGTAGATCACCCCTATTTGTTGAGATATAAGAGTTATGATTTTTTTTTATTTTATCCTGTTGCTATAAAGGGATCCACTGTGTCTGTCCCAAACCATTTTGAATTCCGTCATTGTATTTGCCCCCACCACTTCCATCAGGAGGGTATTCCAAGCATCCACCACCCTCTTAATGAAAAAGTATTTCCTGACGTTGCCCTTCAGTTTACCCTCTTGTAGCTTCATGTTATGCCCTCTAGTTTTACAGCTTCCTCGTCTTTGGAAGAGGTTTGTTTGTTCGTTAATACTCCTTAAGTATTTAAAGGTCTGAATCATATCTCCCCTCTCCCTCCTCCTCCTCCAGAGTGTACATATTTAGGTCTTCAAGTCTCTTCTCATATCTTTTTAGTTTTTTGTTCTAATGATTTTTTTATTCATTTCATCAACTTCCCTTTTCAAAGTTAAATGATGACACAGTAGGTTTCCTTGGAGGTCATTTTAAAAAATTTAGTCATGATTTGGACATCTGAAGATGTTCATGTGGACATCAAAATCACGGACATGTCTCCCATAGCCATTCCACAAATGACATTTGCAGACATCTCTGGGTATCCAAGTAGGCATGGGGGTGTGGCCAAGGCATGTCCAGGGAGTGGCAATGTACTTACATGTCCCATTTGATCTCAGAAAAATTGGAGATGTCTGCAGGCACGTCAATGTTTTATACTTGCTCTAGGCACGAATAGGCAGCAGGAAAGTGCTTGTTTTCATCTTAAAACATCCAAAATGTAGCAAAGATGGAGAATTAAGTCCCACTCTGCTTTTGTCACTACTCTAACCATTATGCTATTGGACATCTTAGTACTGAAATGCCATATTGGCAATGTCTATATAGACGTTTGATGTATGTGCATATTGGGTACATCCACGTTTCTGAAATTGTGCCTGAACTTGCAGGTGCCTGTGCTTTTTTTTTTTCCAGGCATTCTGGTTTTGACATTCCAGATTGTACTTGGTTATCCCATTTGGAATTGTATTTCCATGTGTTCTAGTTAAATATGATTATGTTATGATAATTTTTGTCAAGAGGCTTCCCTATTGTTACCTCTTGTTCCAAATCTTCTGTTTCAGTAAGGACTAGGTCTAAAATAGCTCCCCATCTTGCTTTCTTTATAGTCTGAAGGCACCTCAGTATTGAATGTTCATCTGCTTCAATTTCCTTTCCATTATGGGGAGAAGGGGCATTTTAGATTTCTATTTCAAATAGCAAAGAAATCTTAAGTGTAAGACAGCTTAACATTGGACTGTAGACTTCAGAGAGGCTTGCTTTGTGTGTATGTGTGAGGGATGGGAGGGGTGAAGGTAGGAGGTATAGAGGAGAAGCAAAAGTTATATTATGCACATTATCCTCCCTGTTGCAAAGAAAATGCCAAAAACAAAATAAATTATATACTACAGGATTAAACTAAAATTCACATAGCTCTTCTTCTCGTCACTTCATTAGCTCCCTATCCGATCCCGCATCCAGTTCAAACTTCTACTGATCTACGAGTGTATTCAGTCTGCTGCTCTTCATTACCTCTCCTCTCTTATCTCTTCCTACACCCTTCCTTGGGAATTCCACTCAGGCAAATCACTTTTATCTGTACCCTTCTCTTCCATTGCTAACTCCAAACTTCATTTGTTCCACCTTGCTGCACTGTATACCTGGAACAGACTACCTGAGTCAGTGTGTCAGGCTCCATCTCTGGTCCTAAACAAATTCAGGCTAAAAGAAACAACTCTTCGAGGCTGCTTTTGGATTCTGACCCCTTTGTTCTCCTGTTTACTACCCATATGTGTTATAACCATTTCCTCTTAGTTTTATCCTATTCTTCTATTTGCTCTGGTTGTCTGTCTTGAATAGATTGTATGTTATATTGAGTAGGGACTCTCTCGTATGTATGTATATATATGTATGTATGTATGTATATGTATATATATATATTTATATATAGATATAGACATATACAGCACTGTGTAGGCCTTTTAGCACCATACGAATGATAAGTAATAGTAGTGGTTGGCAACCTACTTCCTTCCAATTTTCTCTTTTATATCTCACTCTTCTTCTACCATCCACCTTATTTATCTTGTTCCTCCGTCTCCCCTATGATACTCCATTGCCTATTGACTACACTTTATCACTTTTTTTTTTTTACCTCTTCCCTGCCCTCCATCTATCTGTCTGTTACTCTCCCCAGTTCTCTTTCACCTCTTTTTCTTATTGTCCCAATCCCCTCATCTCTTGCTTCCTCTTCTTCTCTTAGACCAGTCAAGAAGCACGCCTCTTTGGATTCATCACGGCTATCTTCATATCGTCCTATTGCCATCTTACCTTTCTTGGCAAAGATAATTGAAAATGTTGTTCTAATTCAACTTCAGGACCATATTGACACTTATTTCCCTCTTGATCTTCAGCAATATGATTTTAGGCCACAGCATAACAGCCTTAACTTCCAATATTGTTAAGGGTTTAGATAAACTCAATGCAGGATTTGTCCTCATTTTTGTAGACCTAAAGGCAGCTTTTGACTCTTTCCCTCATGATTTGCTTATTCAGTGCCTGTATATTCTGGGCTTAAGAGACTACACTTTGGGTTGGTTTAAATCCTACCTCACAGATTGGAAATTACAAGTCAAAATTGGTTCCAAGATGTCTTCCACTTACATTCAGAAACAAGGAGCCCCACAGGGTTCTGCCTGCCTTCTACTATTCAATCTGTTCCTCCAACCAATATGCTCAATCATATCAAAGCATAATGTTCTATATCACTTATATACTGATGACGTCATGTTATACTCTCCTATTGACACTAATGATCCAACCATTTCATCACTAATAAACTGTTTTAGTGACCACACATTGGCTCACAGAAGAGAATTTTGCTATCAGTTGTAAAAAATCTGAGGTCCTCTATATCTTCAAAAATAATAACTTTACCCACTACCTTTCATTACTATAGGAGATACACAACTACAAATAAAATTTGAAATATGTTACCTCAGTATAATCTTAGGCCAATGTTTCTCCTTTGCTTCTTATGTGAATCTCACTTCAAGAACCACCTACTATAAACTCAGGAACATGCAATACCTAAGTCTGCTTCTCGATCAGCATGACTTTCATTCTGTTGTACAGGCTCTCATTTTAACTCACCTGGATTTTTGTAATCTTATACTTCAAGGCCTTCCCAGCAATGTCATTCACCCTCTTCAGATTGTAATGAACATGGCTGCTTGTCTCCTTTATATAGCCTCAATAACTGATCATATCACACCACTTCTTAAGGATCTGCATTGGTTGCCTGTATCTCAACGTATTAAATTTAAGTCCTACTCATGACTTTTAAGGCCTATCATAGTATTTCTGCAACTTATCTTCATTCCCTTACTCAAAAAGTGCCTGACAATAGGAGTAGAAGGTCTAAAACACTGAATTCTTTATATGTGCCTCCAGCTTACAGTAAAGCAAGTTTTCAACATCAAGAAGAGCTTTCTCCTTCTATGCGCCTATGCTCTGGAATCCACTCGCCGATAATCTTTGAGCCATCAATGATCTCCTGGATTTCAAAACAAAGTTAAAAATTATTCAATATTTTCAAATAGCATAATTTAATTTTGGGTTAAACCTTGTATATAATGTTAACTGTTACTTATTTTATGTAAGACCTTTATGGCCATGTTGTTTTATTGTGAACCGCTTAGACTCTTAGATCTGCGGTATAAAAGTTTAGCTAAATAAATAAATATCCTCTTGAAACCCGTTGAGTTTTGCCTTTTTGCTTACCACCAAAGCTTTGTTTCCTTTCTATTTATTTTGTTATTCCTCCTTTCCTTCACCCTTTCCAAACTCTTCTATTACTAATGGACCCGATTCCATGCAGGACGTAGATCCCCTCTGTATGTCCGGTCTGAACCGGATGTACAAAGGGGATCGTGATTCTGATCCCACGGGGCACATCTATTCCCGCAGGATCAGAATCGTGAACAGTCCTGCATGTGCAGGCTAGGAGTACAATTCAGTCCAGCCTGCACGTGCAGGACTGTCCCTGGCTAACTCAGTCAAGTCTTTTCTATGGAGCCGCAGCGCCATGGCGTCATGTTGCCATGGCACTGCAGCTCCATTGAAGAGCTGCGATGCCGGCCGCCACAAAAAAGCTAATTCCCTGCAGCCCGACCCCCAATCTGGCCTCCTAAGGCCAGGGTTGGGCTGCGGGGAATGCCCTCTGACCCCCCCTCTGCCCCATCTGCGCCCCAGCATTTACAAAATGACATGTCTAGGGAAGTTATTCCACCTCAGAGGTGGAATAACTTCTCTGCACATGTCGTCGGCCCTGGACGTACAGGGCTAACATTAGAATTGGCCCTGTATGTCCAGGGCTGGCGACTACCCAGACTCCACCCCCAAGCCATCCCTTCCCTGCCTCTGTCTAACTTCCCCGCACAACCGGCAGGGAAGTTAGCCATGGCCAGGTGAAGGTACGAATAGCGGAGATGGACGTCCCGTTGGGCCATCGATCCCCGCTATTCGTGGCACAGAATAACCCCTAATTTGTCCTTATTTCCACCCAGTCAAGCATCTCCGATCCTTTACTCCCTTTCACCCTGCTGTTCTCCTTTCTCTCATCTCCTCCTCCCAATGTTCTTTCTCTTTCTTATCCCACCTGCTCTCCATGGCTTGGCAGAAAAGGCAAGAAGAACAGAGAGATGGACAGAGAAGTAGAAGAAAGAGAACCCGAGATTTTTCTCTGTTCCTGTGGCCTCCTGTCTTCTCTGGTAGTCAGTGACCTAAGCAGAGCAGAAGGATGAAAAGTATCAGCTGTCTCAACCTTAAAGCATACAGTAACAGCAGCTGGAGTTGCTTCGCCCTCTGCTGATACAGTAACTGTATCATCTGTGTACCCCAGGTCTCACCATCTTCTCTCCTTGCTATCATTCTATTTTTAGCACAGGAAACTCTGCAGGTTAAGGGAACAGGAGAAGAAATGCTGAGGCACACAGTGCAACTGTGCTGCTCCAAGACTGTTTTGATGAGGGTCATGACTAGGCTTCTGTTGTTGGGAGATCCAGTAGGGAAGTAGGAAGCAGGCAGTTTGGGAGTTTTTCAGAAGATGTGGGATACCTGAGCTCAGCACCGTATCTAGCACTGTGTGACGGTGCAACGACACAGGACGCAAAGGCGTTGGGGGCACATTTTGGCTGCCTGCTGTTGCCCTGCCACCACCACATTTTTGTTCTCTTAGTGGTGGCGGCACCAGCAGCAACTGAGCAGACCTAAAATAAAAAAACCCCAAAACACGCGGGTCTTTCCGCAGGTTTGGTCCCTCTCTCCTCTGATCTGTTTAAAGCATGGAGTTGAAACACCCGCGTGTTTTTTTTTCTTTTACTTTTCATTTTAACTTTAGGTCTGCTCTGCTGCGGAGAAAAAACAGGGGGCGGCAGCAGCAGGCCAAGAGCAGGCAGCGGCTGGATGGAGGTATGGGGGAAAGGGGGGCACGCCTGATGTGCAAATTGCCCAGAACATAAGATATGCCATACCGGGTCAGACCAGGGTCCATCAAGCCCAGTATCCTGTTTCCAGGGTGCAACTGTGGCTCGGTACGGCCCTGCGTGAGCTGCTTGCAGTGCAGTATACATCATGAACAGAATAACTTATGTTGCTAACTGTTAGCACTTACTTAGTGAACAACAAGGTTTTTATTCCTTTCTGATTAGTTGCTTGTAATTAAAGAAAAGAACAGCACTAAGATAATTGTACTGAAATGCATTTTTTTTCTCCTGGGAAATTAGTTTGCTGTGTTGTACTTTGACAGCTAAATATAGCATTCTTTGTGACAATAATATAGCGTGTTCTCTATTTCATGCACACAAGGTGCCTCTCATTGCCAAAGATATAGCTGGGAAAGCAACCGAGAATCTTTAGATACATTTAATCGGAACGTTTCAAACAACAAAAGCCCAAAGCAGAATCTTGCAAGTTCCCATTTAAAAGATGCTTTGTTACCAAAGCCATGAGAACAGATTTTTTAATTCACCTGCTCAGCAGATGTTTAAATCACTGTCTTACAGCCTTAGGCATCTTTCACTTTACCTCCATTTGAGCTCTGTATAAGTCGTTGGGAAGATAGGCTTGCTGCTCATAGCTCTTATTTTATTTTCGAGATATTAGTGTCTCTTAAGCAATGTGCCTGGATATCAAAGTCTATACAAGACAGACATAAGAGGCCTCTTGGAGATCTGGCAGAAGGAGGTAACCAATGGGATGCTGTGATATCAAGGTACAAGTTAGAGTGAAATGACAGGGCAAATCAAACTGGTGGAGGTATTATTTTATTTATTTATTTAGACAGATTTGTATGCCACCTTTTCCTTATGCTTTATGTTAAGAGTTCTACTGGAAACAAAATGCACCGTGAAATCCTTATGGCTAGAGATTTCATACTTGATGGAAGAGTATCGAAGTTGAAGTATAAAGCCCGCACCATAGTGTGGAAACACTGCTTACAAGGATCTTTGATGATATTCTAAAATACATTGACAAACCAAAGCAAGCAGTATTACTAATATTTTTGGATATAACTGCTGCCTTCGACTCAATTAATCACTGCATCCTCATTGAAAGACTCAGACAATTTGGAATACATAGTACTATCCTTTCATGGTTCCAATCATATCTCACTGACCGATCTCAACAAGTGAAAATAGGAAAACATACATCTAAAACTTATACGCAAAAACAGGGAATCCCACAAGGATCTGCAATGTCAGCGCTACTTTTTAACATATATTTACAACCCATGTGTCACATCATTCAGCAGTGCAAAATAAAATACGCAATATATGCTGATGATGTCATGATTTACCTCCCTATGGATATAGACTCCCTGGACTTTTCTAGTATCAAATCATGCTTTATTAAAATGACACATTGGCTAAATGAGCACAATCTCTATATTAGTATTAAGAAAACGGAAGCATTATTTGTATCTAGAAATCAAAACTTTACTCCCCCAACAGAGATAAAGATTGAAAATACAAGTATTTGCATAAAAGATGAAATAAGATACCTTGGTGTTATTATAGACAGAACATTAAGCCTAACAACGCACATTAGGACCACAACAAACACAATATGCAATAAATTAAGATATCTTAAAAATCTAAAACCTTTATTATCACAACTGGACTTCAGATCAGTCCTCCAAGCATTAATCCTGCCCCACTTAGACTTCAGTAACATAATCCTCCAAGGTGTTCCAAAACATGCACTACATCACCTAAAAATAGCACAACATGTTGCTGCCCGAACGCTTATAAAAGCAAGTGCAACTGAACACATCACCCCAATCCTGTTTAAACTCCACTGGTTGCCTATACAAAGCAGGATAAAATATAAAGTTATCATGACAACGTTCAAACTGTTAAGAGATATAGCAACATCGTATCTAACTGACCTACTAAGAAACCACACAAGGAACAGAACAGTGAGACAACGGAACCTGAACACACTACTCGTTCCCAGCTCCTCCACAAAACTCAATAAAACCACAACAAATAGAGCGTTCAGCTTCTATACCCCTTCAATATGGAATGCACTGCTGGACAAACTTAGAAAAGATCTCAAAACACACCTTTTTATAGAGTACTTTGGCACCTCAGTACCAAATGATGAACTATTTCCCACTTAAACCCATGTATACTCCTACCCATCACAACACAATCCACTTATCACTATCACACTTATTCCATCTGATAGGAGTGGAGGAGTGGCCTAGTGGTTGGGGCAGGGTACTTCAGGCCGGAAGGTTGGAGGTTCAAATCCCACTAGAGGACAGCAACCTTGGGCTGGAAGGACTGGGGTTTCTAGTCCCACAGGTGCTCCTTGTGGTCTTGGACAAGCCACTTAACCCTCCATAGCCCATGTTCCCTGTAAAATAGTTATCTCCAAGTTATAATGCCCCGTTCAATGTAATTTCAGTTTGTTCAATGTAAACCACACTGATGCAGAATAGCGCGGTATATAAGAGAATGTAAATAAATAAATAAATAACAACCAACTCTCCACAAGGTCTATGGCAATTATTCCAAATAATCGTTGCATTGAAAATTCCAGTGATATACAATGCAACATACTGGACCCAGATAAGACAAATATAAATTTGTAAACTTGTATATATGTTTAGAATGTAACCCTCTAATCAGCCTATACTCAACAACTCAACAATGTAATTCAAAACCCTATAATCTATCATGTAAATCATTAATAACACCCTACTTTTCCTTTGTACACTGTGAAGTTAACTGTTTGAATAAGTTACAATGTAATGTTCTAGTTTTGTTCGATGTAAACCGCTTTGATTTTGCTGAAAGGCGGTATATAAAGCTGTTCAATAAAGAAATCAATAAATATTACCATCTGCATGGCAAGAACAAGGAAGTGAACAGTGAAACAGAAATTAGGAACACCAACACAATTGTCAACACAATGATAGTGGGAGATTTCAATTACTCCAGTACTGATTGGGTATACCTCGTATGTCTTATGAGGACAAGCTAGGAAAGTAAGGTTCCTAGTTGCCATATATGGCTTTTGTTCTAGGACACATTAGTGAATATATTACTCCAACACTTATTCATCTACACTGGCTGCCAATAACATTTTGTGCCTAATTTAAATGGCCATTTTTAGAGTACTTAAGTCAAATAATCCTCCTGGATTGCTGTCTTTGTTGCAATAACGTTATTCTGCACATGGGATATGTTCCATCTATCATAAGAGTTTAGTGTTGCATTCTGGGCATTTTGCCAAGATAGTTTTAACATGGTCAAGCACCTTTTCAGTGGTTGACCCTCAGAGGTGGAATACTTGGCCTGATGAGATAAAATGGAATTGAATTTGATTATTTTTAGCATGATTTAAAGTACTTTGTGGATTTTAATATTTTATTTTGTTTGCGTTTTATTGTATGTGTTTTTGTAACCTGCCCAGATGCAGTGAGATTGGTGGGATACAAATAAATCAATTAATTTTGTAAACTAAATGGAGGTTCCATGGAGCAGCTGGTCCTAGAAGCAATGAGAGGGGACACTATTCTAGATCTTGTCCTCACTGCAATAGAGAACGTGGTTCAAAGGATAATGGTGGTAGAACCATTTAGTGATCCAATAGTTATCATAATGTGATTAAATTTGATATCAATATTGGAGGCAGAACATTAAGGAAAACTATTATAGTTGCACCTAATTTTAAGAAAATGAGAACATTACTTAGACACTAAAGAGGGGTTGCAAAGGTTAAAAATTTGCATATGATATGGACACTGTTTAAAAATACTGAGAAACCCAGAACAAATGCATTTTATACATTAGAAAAGGTTGATGGAAAGCTAAAACAGTGCCAGCATGGTTTAATGGTGAAGTAAAAGAGACTATCGAAGCTAAAAGGATTCATCCTAGTGTTCCTGCACCTGGCTGCAGCCTTCAACTCCATCATACACCCCCAGCTCATAGCACGTCTATACGAAATTGGCCTAGGAGGAACAACCTTATAATGGTTCCAATCCTATCTATCAGACCGCTCACAACAGACTTCAGCTCCATTCAAGCTCCTACAGGAACTACCATAGGGCTCAGCATTATCCTCCCTGATCTTCAACATCTTTATACAACCTCTCTGCAAGGTCATACAGGAATACAAGATCCTTTACCACCCACCTTTACTCTGATGATATCCTTATCTACGCCCCATTCTCCACCATCAACCCAGATTACTCTACGATCAGCAGATGCCTAGAGGCAGTCATAAGCTGGCTTGGTCTCCACAACCTATGTATCAACCTCAACAAGACCGAAATGCTGTTTATAACCAGGCACCCCTCCTTCTTCCCTCCAGCTACACTAAACCTTGCAAATCTAACTTTACAAGTAAAACAGCAAGTAAAATATCTGGGCATAACTCTGGATCAGAATCTGAACTTCAACACCTACATCTAGAATGTCACTGGAGCAATATACCACTGTATGAGAACCCTGACGAACCTTAGACCACTCCTTGACCATGCAGACTTCAGAAACATCTGCCAGGCACTCATCATCCCCATCTTTGACTATGCTAACCTTATCAGAGCCTCCCAAAATCTTCATTACAGCCTCTACAGCTCATGCAGAATGTAGCAGCCAGACTCCTCACAGGAAGCAGCCGTCATGATCACATATCACCCATATTGAAACAGCTACACTGGCTTCCCATCCATAGCAGAGTAAGGCCCAAGGTGGCGCTAACAATCTTCAGGACAATCCTCCAGCTTTCTGCAGATTCCCTACAGGCCCTGCTTGACAAACCTCAATGCCAGAGATTGCGCAGAAATGCAAAAAATATTCTCCTCGCAGTACCTACCTCAATCACCTGCAGTAGCACCATCCCTCCAACAGAGCTTTCTGCTTCTACGCTTCAACCATCTGGAACTCGTTACCCCCAGACCTTCGCTCCCTCACAGACATTGGAGACTTTCACCAGAAGTTAAAGGCATTCTTCTTCCTGGAGTTCTTTGGCTCAGACACTTAGCCATACCTGAATAGCCCCTCACACATAGAACAGGGACCATAACAATGACCATAACTCTTAAACCTGCTCTCCAGGCTCTTCACCAAGACCACAAGCACATTACCCATACGGTCCACAGAGCAATCCACAGCTCATTACCCTGCTGTCTCCACTTTGCATATTACATTGTACAGTTAACTTTGTTACCAAAGGTTCCAAGGTTGTGTTCTACTGTTACTCTGTTGCCTTGCCAAATGTACTATAGTTTATTTGGTTCAGTTTACTTGGCTAAGACATTTTCTAAGAATTATTCTATATAACATTCCTATCAGTTCTATGTAAACGGCTATGACTAGTAGATACAGGGTCTAAAAGAGTTGTTAAATAAATAAATATGAAAAAGGAAAAAATAGAAAGCATATGCAAATGAAGAAAACAGGAAGGAAAATAGGCAGGCTTTTATTACAATTTGCTAAATATTGCAGTTACTGCGTGTCATTATCAAAAATTGCAAAGTGTCTGCACTAGCTGTTGGGGAAGTGTCCAGCATCTTCTTCTATCATTAACATCCAACACACCGGGTCAACCAGCAAGCATGTAAATGAGCCTTTGAATTATATGCACCCTCTTTATGGAACACTCTACCGGACCAGTTAAGGAACATGACAGACCTCAAATCCTTCAGAAAAAAAACTAAAAACACACCTATTCACAGAGCATTTCAAAACCCTATCACATAACCCCTCCACAAAAAGTGCAGAACCAGATGTTTATCAATAACACTGTACATAGTTATATTTGTATATAGTTATTGAATCAAAACCTAACGTTTGCATGGTGCATATAGTTTTAGACATTGTTATATACTATCAAATTTGTTCCCTGTGTACGGAGCGAAGGGTCTGCCGAACTGTGGACCAGACAGTTCCCAAGTTAACACCTTCCTCTGTCCAGAAGGGGAACCACTCAGGGAGGACATATCACTTCCCAATAAAAGAAACATCACAGGGAGGACTTACAGTTCCCAATAAAATCTCACCTTATGCAGAACATAATCTCACCTTATGCAGGACAACACGCTCGTACATGGTAATAACTATCTCACAGATTTTTCTTCCAAAAGGATCTTTTATTATTTATTCCCTATCTTTACAGAAACAGAAAACTTTGAACAAAGGAAAACAGTCCAGTGGAATTACAGATCTTGCCACTTCTCTCAGCAGACAAACAGGGTCATTCTGTCTTATCTTAGATGCAGATTTCTAAGCAATTACAAGTCAGAATGTTTGGTCCTGCCTGCATGATTCTGTCTTACTTCCTGACTCAACAGCGAGTGAGAGAATTTATGACAGGCATTTACTGGACACAAGAACAGACATACACAAGACAAAAACAGCATGTACACAAAACTCTCAAACACGACAACAGGGATACTGGGGCCATAGAGAACCCAGGGAATCCATACCGTACGCGGCCTTCACTGCGCAGGAGACAAACTCATCGTGTATCTGGTCCTGTCACATTATATACCCTTGCTCAGGACCATACTTACTATCGGGGCATTCTTCTCTAATTAGCTCATTCTTGTTCAAGCTGTCTGAGGCCCCACTTGTGTGATGTTATTCTACTCATGTCTGTACCCCTCTCCGTTGACCTTTCTTGGGCCCATGTCTGCAATTATTAGTCTGGGCCTTGTCAGATTTATATTGTTATCTGACCTCTTCCCCCCTCACTCAGTTCTTTACCTGGTTCTCTTGTTTGGTTCTCTCCCACCCCTCAGTTCCCAAGAAATATATCTCTTCAACTCCCCGTGTTCTGACAACTATATTGGGGGCCATATGTTCTTCTTCATGCTAAGCTGGCATGTTAATCTCTCATAATTGCCTTTCTACCCTCTCTCTGTCCACCATTTACTGCTAAGTGTGTTTTCACATCTTTTCCATATGATGTCACATACCTCTAAAAGCTCATGTACGTTCCTCTGTACAATTCCAGCATTCAGACATTTCAATGATTTTTTTTGTATTATTGTGTTCACTCTTTCTCCTCTGGCTCTCACACCTGTAAACCGCCTTGACCCGGTGAAAGGTAGTATATAAATATAGCTAAACAAATAAAGAAATAATTAACATAAATGTAATACTTTTACCATGCGTTAACTGCCTTGCATATAACATGGATGCACCTAACGCCATATATTCATGTGGGATTAGCTCCTTACCTGCTACATGTGGTTTATTATGATGCATTTACCTGTCAGGGGCCGTGCATGCCCATTCCCTGCACCATTCTAGACTATGCAACTAATGCGGGACGTAGCACACCAAGGGGCATGATTACTAAACTGCAGTAATATTTACTGCATGATAAATCCTGCTCTACCCGGTTAGCATAGGACCACGGTTAGCTGTTACTGCCTGCTAAAAACGGGGGTGCAGTAAAAATCCCACACTAACTTCTTAGTGAGGGATGAGGTGGGGACTGCACAGGATTAGGGTAGAGAGTGGGCATTGACTGCACATCGCAGATAGTATGGTGGGCAAATTATCCTTTAACTTCTTGGGGTGATGACTGGTGTACTGCAACAAATTATTTCTTTTAGACGATTTTTGTAATAAAGAAGTTTCAATCTGATTATGCTTTTTTTTATCCTAATATCCAAAAAGTCAATGTATTTCAAATTTGTAGTCTATTTAAACGTCAAAATCATTTTAAACTTCAAAAATTGTTCCCTGGAATTAAACCAATTCATAATTTCATATAACAATACAATGAAAATACCATCTAAGAAGCAACTCCGCAATTCGACTAGAAGAAAACAAGGGGATTTATAAGAACATAAGAGATGCCATACTGGGTCAGACCAAGGTCCATCAAGCCCAGTATCCTGTTTCCAGCAGTGGCCAATCTAAGTAACAAGTACCTAGCAGTTTCCCCAAAAGACACAGGTTCCACAATGCTTGCATTGGGTCTGACAGTGATATCCTGGGTCCCTTCTTAATAATGGTTTAAGGCCTTTTCCTCCAGGAACTTGTCCAAACCTTTTTTAAACGGTTACACTAACAGCCTTTACTACATCCTCCGGTAACAAACTCCAGAGTTTGATTACATGTTGAGTGAAAAAATATTTTCTCTTATTAGTCTTAAATAGTTTACCCTGTAGTTTCATTGCATGTCCCCTAGTCTTTCTATATTTTGATGGCGTAAACAATTGATCAATGTTTACCCGTTCCACTCCATTCATTAATTTATAGACTTCTATCATATCTCCCCTCAGCCGTCTCTTTTCCAGGTTAAAGAGCCCTAACCTTTTTAGCCTTTCTTCATAGGAGTATCCTTCCATCCCCTTTACCATTTTGGTGGCTCTTCTCTGTACCTTTTCTAATAATGCTATATCCTTTTTAAGATACGGCGACCAGAATTGCACACAATATTCAAGGTGTGGTCGCACCATGGGACGATACAGAGGCATTATAATAACCTTTGTTTTATTCTCCATTCCTTTCCTTATGATACGTAGCATTCTATTTGCTCTCTTGGCTGCCGCTGCACACTGGGCAGAGGGTTTCAACATGTTATCCATGATGATGCCTAAATCTTTTTTCCTGGGTGGTGGTTCCTAATGTGGAACCTTGCATTGTGTAACCATAGTTATTCCCTTTTCCAGGTCATTTATGAATATGTCAAAAAGCAGCGGACCCAGCACAGATCCCTGGGGTACTCCACTATTCACCTTTCTCCATTGGGAATATTGGTCATTTAGTCCTACCCTCTGCTTTCTATCTTTTAACCAGTTCCTGATCCACAAAAAAGCACTGCCTCCTATCCCATGACTTTTTAATTTCCTCAAAATCTATCATGAGGGACCTTTATCAAAGGCTTTCTGAAAATCCAGATATACTATATCAACTGACTTACCTTTGTCTACCTGTTTATTCACACCTTCAAAAAAGTATAATAGATTAGTCAGACAAGACCTTCCTTGGCTAACGCCATGTTGGCTGTCTCCCATTACTATCCCATGACTATCTACATGTTCAGTAATTTTGTTCTTTATGATGGTTTCTACCATTTTTCCTGGTACTGACATAAGGCTCACCGGTCTGTAGTTTCCTGGATCATCCCTGGAACCCTTTTTAAAATTGGTGTTTTGTTGACCATCCTTCAATCTTCAGGTATTACAGATTATTTTAATGATAGTTCACAGATTATCAATAGTCTGCAATCTCATATTTCAGTTTTTTCAACACCCTTGGATGTATACCATCCGGTCCAAGTGATTTGCTACTCTTCAGTTTATCAAATAATTGTAATACATCTTCCCAGTGTATCAATATTTCTTTCAATTCTTCTGCGTCATCACCTTTAAATCCTTTAAAGACCGAAGCAAAAAATTCATTCAGTCTCTCTGCTATGGCTTTGTCCCCTCTTAGTGCCCCTTTTACCCTTCACAGGTTGTTTGCTATGAATGTACTTAAAAAAATCTTTATTACGTATTTTTGATTCCACAGCAAACTTATTCTCAAATTTTCACTTTGCCTGCCTTATCAATACCTTGTATCTAACTTGCTAGTGCTTGTGTTGTTTCCAGTTTTCAGCATTTGGCTCTGTTTCCATTTCCTGAAAGATACTTTTTTTGGCAACAACAGCTTCTCTAACCTCACCTTTAAACAATGCTGGCAGTTTTTTGGACTTCTTTCCACTTTTCTTAAAGCATGGAATACAGCTTGTCTGGGCTTCCAAGATAGTATTTTTAAACAACACCAATACTTGACGTAAATCTTCAAACTTTGCAGCTGCTCCTTTTAGTTTTTTCTTAACTATTTTCCTCATTTTATTATAGTCTCCCTTTGAAAGTTAAAGACTAAGGGGATTATTTTAAAAGTCATTTTAAAAGGCTTAGGGGTATGTTTTCTAAGCAGCAGTAGTGGCTTTTGTGTGATATCGGAGCCGCAGCCCCATTGAATTCACCACACTTCAATTAAATGGGGCCGCGGCTCCGATATCACACAGAAACCACTACCACTGCTTAGTAAACATACCCTTTAGTCATTATGGGGAATGGGAAGATTGAGGCCAGAGAGATGGAAAACTGTAGGTAGATGCAGTAAAAAAAAAGGAGAGACTGAGGACTGAATAATGAGGAAGGGTGAAAAAGAGAAGCAGAAAAATAAATGGAAGGACGCTGAAAGATCAATGTTAGAGACAGATGTAGAGGAGGAAGTGAAGGTAGGAAGAGAGAAAAGAAATGATATATGGACAGGATGCCCTGGGAACAGCATTAAGAGAAGACAGACAGATGAAAGCAGAAACCAGAAACTGGAAGTGTGGTGATGAGGTGAAAATGGGCAGAAAACAAAGGTAGAAAAAGTCGTTTTATTTTGAATTTAGTGATTGGAATGTGTTAGTTTTTGGAAATTACATCTGTTGTTTTTATATTTTGCTCAGTATGGGGCAGGGGGGAATGCATCCCTTGCATCACTGCTTTTTCTTTGGTGATTTGTCTGCTTGGGGAAGTGATAGTGTTGTTGTCACAGCATGGATGGGGAGAAGAAATGACTCCTCTTCCTTCCCCCCACTCCCCTCTACTTTGGATGAGTGTCCCAGATTTATCTGCAAAAAATCTACAGTAGTAACCTTATTCTAGGGTCAAACATCTTCAGAGCTCATCCACATAGGGGGTTATTCGTGCCTTCACCCAGCCTTGACTAACTTCCCCGCCAGTTGTGGGGGGAAGTTAGATGGGGGTGGCTCGGGTGTGACTCAGGGGCAGAGTCTGGGCGGTCGCCGGCCCTGGATGTACAGGGCCGATTCTAATGTTGGCCCTGTATGTCCAGGGCCGGCGACATGCGCGGGGAAGTTATTCCACCTTGGAGGTGGAATAACTTCCCTGAATGTGCCATTTTTTAAATGCCGGAGTGCGGATGGGGCGGGGGGGGGGGGGGGCCTGGAGGTCATTCTCTGCAGTCCGACCCTGGCCGTAGGAGGCAAATCAGTGGTCAGGCTGCAGGAAATTAGCTTTAATTTTCAGCAGCCGGCATTGTGTCTCTTCAATGGAGCCATGATGCCATGACAACAAGACGCCATGGCGCCACCGCTCCATTGAGGAACCTTGACGGAGTTAGCCGGGGACAGTCCTGCATGTGCAGGAGTGTTCACAATTCTGATCCCGCGGGATTAGATGTGCCTCTCAGGATCAGAATCACGATCCCCTCTGTACGTCCGGTTCAGACTGGACATACAGAGGGGATCGATGTCCAGAACAGAATCGGGCCCATATAAACTAAAATGCAATTGAATATGTTTGGCTCTTGCTGTGCATGAGAAGTTATTTATAGCTTCACACCCAGTGTTGACCAATCTGAAGTATTCACTGCGATAATTTGCAGCGCTCACTGATGGGGCTGCTTCAGAGGCCTTCATGGAGTCGCTATAGTACAGCATAAATTATTAAAAGAGTAGAGGTACTTGGTAGTGTGCTAGCTTCTTTCTGTGGGGCCCAACTACTATGGAAGTTTATGTAGATTCACCCTATGAGAGTCTTCATATAGGGGTGCACTGACCCTGAAAATCTGTTAATGTGGTTTATTTATTTATTTATTTTTGAACATCTTTATACCGCATTTTCCAGTAGATCAAATGAGGTTTACAATGAACATATTTTTGAATAGCACAATAATAGTACATCTTCAAATTACATGGAACGATAAGAACTATGCACATTGGTATACTTATTTGCAATCAACTAAAAATAACAGAACTATTTACATGTTTGGGTATGAAACAGTATTCAGATAGTTCTTTATAGGGGGGGGGGGGGTTGAGAGAATACAGCTTGAATAAAATCATGTATTAGTTCGAGTTTGTGTTGGAGGAGGAGGAATCGGTGCAGTAGAGTTGGTTGGATTTCCAAAATGTAGTATAAAGAGATAAGTTTTGAGTTTTTTTGCGGAAGGTAGATAGGTCGTTTATATCTCTTAAACTGTTGGGGAGATTGTTCCAGAGTGTAGGGGATAAGTGTGAGAAGGCTCTGTTGTTTGTCTCTTTTCTGGATTTTCTGAAGTCTGGTGGGGTTGTGAGTTTGTTTTTGTTATGGTCGCATTTACTGTGGTTTATTAATGGTGCTTGTGTGGAGAATGTGTGTAGCGTTCCCTTGGGTGTGCTTCTGGGTCCGAGACCAGCCTGGGGAAGAAAGGTGTTAGCGGGTGGGATTTCCCTCCTTTCACCCCAGGAAACCCCTCAGAAAAACACTGCTGTGAACAAGGCTGACTTAAATAGTATTTACAATTTATTAACAAAGTATATATATCAAGTATTGTGATAAAATAATGCAGTGTGTACAATCCGTATTATGATAAGGTGAAATAGCAATATGGATAAGAGATAAAGCAGTTCAAACAACCTTAAGTAAACCTTTAAAGATTATGGATTTAACCTTATTAACCTGTCTCCTAACTCCCCTCCCTTTCCCTTTGCCCACCAGCCCCAAGTCTCACCTACTGCTGAAGCTCTGAACCGGTGGGTGCTTGTGAAGAGAGAGGTTTTGTAGCTCTGTCCAATCGCTGAGGCTGTAGCCTTGACTCCGCCTCCTCCAAGATCTCTTCCAACACAGAGAGGGTTTTGCACTCTTCTGCAATCAGGAACAACTTTTACAGTTCTCCCTTGAGCTGATCTGGTTGTTGTGGCTCCTAGTCTAGAATGGACTTTCTGCCACTGCAGTTCTTTCTTAAGCTGATCTGCCATTGCAGCTCCTAGTGAACTGATCTGCCCCTGGGCCTTTCTGGGCCTTGGGGTTTCTGGATTCTCTGCTGCTGTAGCTCTCTCTTAAACTGATCTGCTGCTGCAGTTCTCCCTTGAGCTGATCTGCCACTGTAGCTTTCCGTTGAGATGACCTGCCACTGGTCTCCCAAGCCTGGATTAGGCTCTCTAGAGTCTCTCTGCTGCCATCTCCACTCCCTGGATTGGGTGGAGACTGTCCACCCCCATCTTCACTCCCACCCTTGACTGGGTCTGTAGGAGGCTTTCTGCTGGCATCTTCACTCCTGGGAGTGCCTAGGCTCCCAGGAGACTTTCTAATACCATCTTCGGGAGGAGGGCCTGCAGAGCGAGGGGAGTTCCCTCCTCCGCTCCCAGGTGAGGGTTAAGCTCTTTCAGATAAAGAGGCCTGATGCCTCTAAATCACAGAAAACTATTCTCCAACTCTTTTCTGCACAGGATTGCTGGTGTCTCTTAGGGTGAGGAATTTCCACTGGCCCCAGTATTTACTTCTCCACTCTTTGTCTAGTGTGTGCACTTTATTCCCCTACACTATTCCCTATAGATTTAAAGTTAAATCTTAATAATTTAGTAGTGTAAACTGACCATTCACCTTTGATTCTACATTATTCGTCATGTTCATGTGTTATCTCATATGCCTATATTAAAGATAGCAGTGAGGCTGACAACTTTCACTACTGTATTGATCTTCTGATGTTATGCAACCATTATCAGTTATGGGCCGTAATTACATTAAGTAAATAGTGATCCCTGAGTCCCTAGTAACCTTGCAAGGTAATATAAATTGCATAGTTTTATAGGACTTTGCTAATACTACCATGGAGAGTGGGGTTGATTTTTAGTGGCGGTGGTCGCTGCTGTCAAAGCTGCTGGCTACCTCCTCTGGATGTTCAGCACCAGTGCATAGATGGTGACCGGTGCTGAATATCTGCTTTGGCTGGATTGCTGTTTTGCAAGCCAGTTAGCAGCGATATTCAGCCACTGACCGGTTTGTAAATTGCATAGAGTTAAGGAGAGCCTTCTACCGGTCCTAGCTTTACTTGGTTTAGTTGTGTGGTTAGTGGCTGAATATCACTGCTAACCACACAGCTTCCAGTATCGCCTGCACCCCACCCATGGAACTCCCCGCTGCTATCCAGATAGGCCAAGGTGTTTAACCCAGTTAGTAGGGGATATTCAACGGCACTAGCTGGGGTAGTCAGCAGAATTTATGTGGTTTTCAGGTCTACAGAGTGCATAAATGCTTTTGAAAATGCCCTACAGTCCTTTTATAAAGGCATTTTCACACATAAATGCCAGTATACACCCATTAAATGCCTCTTAAACGCCTATACAAGCATGCTTGATAACAAGAATATGTATACTTGAACACAACCTTATTGTAGATATTTTCTGGGGCGGAGTTTGGGAGGAGAGTCAACAATTTATACACTTAGGGGGTCATTCTGAACCACAAATAGCAGGGATGGACGACCCAATGGGACATCCATCCCCGCTATTTGTACTGGCTTCGCCCCCGGCTAACTTCCCTGCTAGTTGTGCGGGGCAGTTAGTCGGGGAGGGGAATGGGCGGCCCGGGGGCGGAGAGTGGGCGAGCAGTAGGCGGTCACCAGCCCTGGAATACAGGGCCGATTCTAATGTCGGCCCTGTACGTCCAGAGCCAGCGAAATGGCCAGGGAAGTTATTCCACCTCCGAGGTGGAATAACTTCCCTGGATGTTTTTTTTTTTTTTAAATTCGAGGCGCGGAAGGGGCTGGGGAGGCCAGGGGACATTCTCCGCAGCCCGACCCTGGCCTTCGGAGGCTGGACTGAGGGTCGGGCTGCAAAGAATTTGCTGTTTTGGTCAGCGGCCGGCATCACAGCTTTTAAATGGAGCCGCGGTGCCATGGTACTGCAGCTCCATTTAAATGCGCTGACTGAGGACTGTTCGCGATTCTGATCCCGCAGGGCTAGATGTGCCATGCAGGATCAGAATCGCGATCCCCTCTGTGCGTCTGGTTCAGACCGGACGCACAGAGGGGATCTATGTCCGGGACAGAATTGGGCTCTTACTTTATAAAATATGCATGCAGGTGTAAATGTACATGGGTTTATGTTTATGTTTATTACATTTGATATACCGCTCAGGCCAAAGCATTAGAGCGGTTTACAATACTACATAAATGATACTGAAAATATGAAAAGAACGCCATTAACAAGATAGGACAGAGTAAGAGATAGTGATAGTCAAAGAAATAGAAGAGACAAGAGGAAAGGTTCATTATAACACCAGAGAGGCAGAATATCATACCACCACAGCTCAGTCCTTCCAAACAGACTTGACCATAATTGCTACTCACCACAAATTCAAGCCAGGCAGAAATACGCCGCAGAAATGGCTCCTTATAAACCTCTGCTGCCTGGATATACTTGACAGAAGCAGATGAGGCAGAGCTCTCATTCACAGCCTACGACACCGGCATCATTCCTCCACCGTCCCGCTCGTCGTGGCATGCAAGCCAAATACAGCAGATAACCCGGTCCTGCACGGTCCAACGCCTAAGGGCCACGCCAAAGGGCCCTCTTGCGAGGCCCTCAGGCGCGGGCGCGCTGGTGGAATGGCAGTTTAAAAGCCAATGGAGTGGGCAGGCTCTGTGGAGGGTTCATTTTACCCATTATTTCTGTAGAATTTGCACTAGTATTTTAGTTGTAAATCTGTTTATTATTATTATTATTATTATTATTATTAATAAGTACAACATAAACTCCTTTCAAACACCACAAATGTGCATGACAGCAAGGATCTATAACACCCTGAAAATCATATGCCTTCCCGATGGAAATGGTGGCGGCAAATACAGTGACAGAATTCAAAATGGCATGGGACAGGCACAGTGGAACCCTTTTATAGCAACAGGATAAAATCAGAATAGACATAACTATCTCTTATATCTCAACAAATGGGGTAACCTACACGGAGCGGTGGATATACCCCTAAACAAAGGCATGGGGAGGAGCGACCTGCACGGAGTGGCGGGTGCACCTACTCTTGTCACCTTGCTGGGCAGACTAGATGGACCATGTTGGTTTTTATGTGCCGTCATATACTATGTCACTATGTTATTCAAGCTTCGCTAGATCCCTCCTCATGTTAAATACTCCTTCCTGGGCATCTACTCTTTTGCAGATTTTGGTATCATCTGCAAAGAGGCAAGCCTTACCCAACAGCCCTTCTGCAATATCACTAACAAAAATGTAAAAAGAATTGGACCAAGGACAGATCCCTGTGGTACACCGCTGGTATCATCCATCTCCTCAGAGTGAGCTCCATTTATCTGTACCCTTTGTTGCCTCCCACTCAACCAATTTCTATCTCAGTCACTTTAGGGTCCATCTCTAGGGTGCTCAATTTATTTATAAGTTTCCTGTGTGAAACAGTTTCAAAGACTTTATTGAAGTCTAACTACACTACATCTATGGCTCTCCCTCTGTCCAACTGTCTGGTTGCATAATTAAAGGAATTAATTGGATTTGTCAGACAAGACCTGCCTCTAGCTATGCTGCTTTGGGTCTTGCAATCCATTGGGCTCCAGAAGCCTCACTATCTTCTCTTTTAGCAGCGTTTCCATTAATTTACTCACTGCAGAGAGCAGGTTAACCGGCCCGTAGTTCCCATCCTCATCCACGTTTGTATAAAGGGACCACATGGGCTCCAGTCCTCTGGGACCACTCCTGACTTTTAAGAAGTATTGAAAAGGTCAGACATCGAGCTGCTAGAACTTCTCTAAGTTCCTTAATCTTTAAGTGCAAGCCATTCTAATGCCAGTATACTGGAGTCAACTGGACCCGGCGGGATCCATATAGATTTGTATGGTAAGCAAACAGACCTAGCAGGGGCACATTCCTGATTGAACCTCCCCCCCCCCCCCACAAATGACAAGCATATGCCGTTATATAAAGCATTGCAATGGTCAGACTAAGCTTAGTCAATGCTCCTTTATCAAACTGTGATCTAATATATTTAATTTTTCTTTTATAAACACAGAAATTTACCACTGAAGCTCTTTGAGGACCCATGGTCAGGCAATTATCAAGTGTTGCCCCTGAGATTTTGGCAGTTTAGCATTTTCAAAATGGCTATTATCCCTGTGCCCAACTGAGCAGTGTGCATGCTGAACATGAAGTTTGCATCTTCGAGGAGTGATGTTGGGACCATGTGACAGGACACTGTCAATTAAGTGAACCTCCTGCCATAAAATGTCATGTTTAAACCATGCCCCAGAAGACCAAAACCAGTGCAAGGAAGAATCAAGTACTGAGTAAGGAAGATCACCATGTATTACACAGTCAGTGAGCTATATAACAGCTTGAAGCTCACCCTCCTGTAGTTCTCTTAGCAGTGTTCCAGTGTGTCAGTAAACTGCCATCTACCTGGAATATCCCTAGAAATTTCTGTTGGCCATCAGTTTCACTGTTAATGATCAAGTTGGACAGGC
This sequence comes from Ichthyophis bannanicus, assembly GCA_033557465.1. Classification (NCBI taxonomy): domain Eukaryota; kingdom Metazoa; phylum Chordata; class Amphibia; order Gymnophiona; family Ichthyophiidae; genus Ichthyophis; species Ichthyophis bannanicus. The sequence continues at coordinate 103,968,358 of CM066033.1, forward strand.
CCAACACAGATACAAAACACACAAACAGGTGGAAAGCAACTCTGCTTAAAAGGAAACTTTATTCCTGGGCCTGACCTGGCCAAGGTTTGGCTAATTAGACTTCATCAGGGGCCTATGGAAATACATATATACAAACCTTTTTAATAAAAATGCATGACTTAAATTATAAACTTAAACACTGATTATTAAAATCATACAAGGAACCACATAGACTGAAAGAGCTTGTAGAGTAATTCATTTCATCATATGTAAGTGGAGGAATGGCCTAGTGGTTAGAGCACTGGCTTGCGAACCCCAAGATCAGTGTTTGATTCCCACTAGCTCTCCTTGTGGCCTTGGGCAAATCACTTAACCCTCTGTTGCTAAAAAAAAAATCCAAATGATTAATGTCCCTGTTTAATGTACATTGACTAAGTTACAATGTAAACCACTTTGATTGAAATGATAAAGCAATATAAAATAACTGTTTAATAAGTAAATGTAACAACAAGAAGAAAATAATAAAATTATAACTTCAAATCCATTGAGGTTATAAAGGAATTATAACATCAGTCTTATAAACAATCAGGTTTAATTCATATTGAAACGGCAACTATATGATATAAGTGTTCAAGGCAGCCGGGCCGGGCCCCGTGGCCGGCAGTAACCTGGGCCAGGGCCTGGCCTCGGCCTCCACCGCGTGGGAGGGAATCGGGGGAGGAGGTAGGAGGACTGCAGCGGCGGAAAAATCACTTCACAACGTGTGTGTGGAGCAATTTCATTGGCCGCAGGGCTGGAGGGGGTGGGGCTAAATCCGACAAGGAGCCGTGTGGCCGGTCCTTTTCCGCGGCTCCTCGGCCTGGCAGGATGCATTTTTTGCGGGCTCCAGCAGCGTCGGAGGCAAGGAGCCTGTTTAATTTCAATTCCTGGGCAGGAGAAGGGTCCGGGAGTGCTGCGGCAAAGGCAAGGTGATCGGGTGAGTGTTGGGGGGCGAGCTAGAGAGTATGGCGGGGGCGGGGGGGGGGTTTGAACAGGGGAGCTGTGGGCATCAATGGGTTGGTGAGGGGGTGTTATTAAAAAATAATACATAAATAAGAATAAAGGAAAAGAAAAAAAAAAGAAAAAAACCCCAGAAGAAAAGCATCTTGCTTCCTGGGGTTGTGGTGGCAAGTGGGCATGGCGCGCTCTGCGGGGGGGGCAAAAGGGGCGGCTGCAGGGTAGCGAATCAGGCACAAAACCGAGGGGGAGGGGGGCAGAGCAATTGGGCCGGTTCGGCAAGGGGAGCCAGGGCAGGCAGTCGGAATGCCAGGCGAGCTAGTGGTGCGGCCTTACCTAGGGGTAGGGGGAGTAGGGGGGGGATAGCAGGGGCAGATATAGGGGGGCCTGGTGGGGCGGGGGTTATGGAGGTTCGGAGTATGGGGCCAGTGAGTCAGGGGTCTCTATCGGGGAGTGAGGTTGACGGGAGTGTGGCGGAGGTGGGGGTGCATTGGGGCAGGTGGGTAGCATGGATGAGGCGGGGGGGTAGTGGGGTCGGGTCTGGGTATGCGCAGGCAGCGGGATTCGGCCTGGGTGGGGTCCCAATCGGTTTAGCTGGGGTGGCCACTTATGTTCCGCGGTGGCAGAGTGGGCCAGGGAGGCAGTATGCGCCGGGAGAAGGGTGGATGGCTTTGCCCCAGGCGGCGAGGCTCTGGGGGTATGGATGGGATGACTGGGTCGTGCTGGTTTTCTGGGTGGGGGGGTACAGTCTGCATGGGGGGGGCAGCTGGGCAGTGGGAGGTTTGGACACATCTGCTGGACCTCAAGGTTGTGGGACGGCTTGGGGGGCTGGGCGGTATGGAATGGGTCCTGCTGCTGCTGGTGGTACCTCTCTCCCTCTGCAGGTTCCAGTGAGTGATGTGACAGCGGCCGGGGTAGCAGGTAGCAGTCAGATGGCGATGACGCAGAGTGCTGGGCAGGCCAGTCTGGCATTGATGGCGCTGGAGTCCGGCGAGTGAGTCACGGAAGGTGAGTGTGCTGGACCTATGGTTAGCCATGGTGGGGAGGTGGCCTTGGGAGGGGAGGCAGTTACGGCGGGCCGCAAGGCCAAGGCGAAGAGGAAGCACAGGTGTCGCTGTGAGTCGGTTGATATAGTGTATCTGGACTTTCAGAAAGCCTTTGACAAGGTCCCTCATCAGAGACATTTGGCAAAACTAAAGAGTCATGGGATAGGAGGCAGTGTACTACTGTGGATCAAGAACTGGTTAAAAGATAGAAAGCAGAGGGTTGGGCTAAATGGCCAATTTTCCCAATGGAGAAAAGTGAATAGTGGTGTACCCCAGGGATCTGTGCTGGGTCCGCTGCTTTTTGACATATTCATAAATGACCTGGAAAGTGGAATAATGAGTGAGGTTATCAAATTTGCAGATGACACAAAACTTTTTAAAGTTGTTAAAACCCAAGAGGATTGTGGAAAATTGCAAGAGGATCTTGATAAATTGGAAGACTGGGCATCAAAATGGCAGATGAAATTTAATGTGGACAAGTGCAAAGTTATGCACCTGGGGAAGAACAACCCAAACTATGGTTACACGATGCAAGGTTCCACATTAGGAACCACCATCCAGGAAAAAGATTTAGGCGTCATTTTGGATACCATGTTAAAACCCTCGGCCCAGTGTGCAGCCGCAGCCAAGAGAGCAAATAGAATGCTAGGTATCATAAGGAAAGGAATGGAAAATAAAACAAAAGATATTATAATGCCTCTATATCGTTCCATGGTGAGACCACACCTTGAATATTGTGTGCAATTCTGGTCGCCGTATCTTAAAAAGGATATAGCGTTATTAGAAAAGGTTCAGAGAATAGCCACCAAAATGGTAAAGGGGATGGAAGGATACTCCTATGAAGAAAGGCTAAAAAGGTTAGGGCTCTTTAACCTAGAAAAGAGATGGCTGAGGGGAGATATGATAGAAGTCTATAAATTAATGAACGGAGTGGAACGGGTAAACGTAGATTGATTGTTTACGTTATCAGAATATAGAAAGACTAGGGGACATGCAATGAAGTTACAGGGTACACTATTTAAAACTAATAAAAGAAAATATTTCTTCACTCAACGTGTAATCAAACTCTGGAATTTGTTACCGGAGGATGTGGTAAAGGCTGTTAGTGTAGCTGGGTTTAAAAAAGGTTTGGACAAGTTCCTGGAGGAAATCTCCATAAACCATTATTAAGAAGGGACCCAGGATATCAATGCTTGACCCAATACAAGCATTGCGGAACATGTGTCTTTTGGGGAAACTGCTAGGTACGTATGACCTAGATTGGTCACTGTTGGAAACAGAATACTGGGCTTGATGGACCTTGGTCTGACCCAGTATGGCATATCTTATGTTCTTATGCTGTAGGCGCAGTTCATCGTCACCATCCTCGTCATCCTCTGTGAGTTCTTCGGATGGCTCAGCAGCGGCGGGGAGGATAGCGGATAGGGCGTTGTGTTCGGTGGTATGTTGCGCGGAATTGTGGGAGAGCGTTCCGCGCAAATTGAGGCGCTGGATTCTGAAGCGGCGGTACATTGATGTTTTCTGGCTCCTGGAGGGGACAAAGCACTCGGGAGAGAGTAGAAATAAGCGCAAGGAAGATGAGAAGGCCGGGAGGGTGAGGAAGGTTTCCCGTAATACGCTGAATTGGACGCGGGCCTTCTTGTGTTTGGTGAGTGTATGTGGACATGCCGACCCGGGTCAGTACGGGGAATTGTTGGCATACGCGGATGCCATCCTGGCAGCATCGCAGGCGCATGATGGTTGGGCTTGGCTCAATTATGATGAGGAGTTTAGGGATATGATGGAGGAAAATGCGCAGCTGTCATGAAGATGACAGATGAAGGATATTAATTTATGGCTGACGCAGATGTCCTCTAAAAAAGGGAGCGTGGGAGGTGGAGGGGGGGTCAGACTAGGGCAGGTGGACAGGCGTCGGCTTCAAGCCTTCGGTCCTTTCGTACGATGGGCGCCGTGCCAGAATCGCCCAAAGGCGGGCCGTGTGGGACCTCTGCTGACGCTTTAATAAATCATCCTGTTCATTCCTGGACTGTAAATTCCGGCATGCTTGTTCGCTTTGCAGAGGAGGGCACTTGGCCACCAAGTGTAGTCAGAAAAAAAGTGTCTGGGGCGGCGGTTGGGGGTAAGTGAGGAAACGGAGAGGGGGTTAGTGCCTACCCCCATCAGACTCCAGACGTTGTGGCCATGGTTAAGGCATTACGAGGGGAGTAGGCATGGGGAAGCGGTGAGGTTGTTGGAATTGGGTTTTTCGGAGGGTTTTCGTATACCATTTCAGGGGGAAGTGCTTGGCGGGATGGCCGGCAATTCCAGGTCGGTGTTCCGCCTAGAGGAGGTGGCCCGCAGGAGGATAGCGGTGGAATGTGCGTTGGGCCGGGTAGCCGGACCTTTTAGCCACCCGCCCTTTGAGCCGTTTATTAGTTCACCATTGGGGATCATCCCGAAGAAAGAGGGCGGGCGGTATCGGTTGATACACAACATGTCCTTTCCGCCGGGGGAGTCGGTGAATGACCGTATCCCGCGTGAGCTATGCTCCGTGCGGTATGCGCAGTTCAATGGGGCGTTGGAGCTAGTGCACCAGTGCGGGAAAGGGGCATTGTTAGCGAAGGTGGACATTGAATCAGCATTTCGGCTGCTACCGGTTCACCCGTCAGCATTTCCATTGTTGGGATTCCAGTTTGACGCCCAGTTTTATTTTGACAAGTGTTTGCCGATGGGTTGCGCTATATCCTGTGCCTATTTCGAGGCCTTTAGTTCATTTTTGCACTGGGTCCTGGTGCAGCAGTCGGGGTGCGAATCCATTGTGCATTACTTGGATGATTTTCTGTTTGTGTGTCCAGCGCAGAATGCAGCATGTGTGACTTTGCTGCGCTTATTCCAGGAGATGGCGGCGGAATTCAGGATCCCGTTAGCGGCAGAAAAAACACTAGGGCCTTTTTAGGGATCGAGATTGACTCGGTGGAGATGATGGTATGCTTGCTGAGGGATAAGGTGGACCGGCTGCGGGTGTTGGTGGCGGCTGCAGTATCGGCCTCCAAGGTGACATTGAAGGAGCTGCAAGCGCTAGTGGGTCATCTGAATTTTGCATGTCGTGTGATTGCAATGGGAAGGCCGTTTGCTCGGCGGTTGTCCCTGGCTATGGCGGGGATGCGTCGCCCGCATCATCGCATTCGGGTATGCACGAGGATCTGCGAGTGTGGAATGCATTTCTCGCGGAGTTTATCGGATGCTCGGTGGTGCAAGCGGCGGAGTTGTCGAATGTAGATCTGCAGTTGTTTTCTGATGCGGCGGGCAGCTCGGGGTTCGGCTTATACTGTCAAGGCTCGTGGTCCGCGCCGGCGTGGCCGGCATCCTGGATCGCTACTGGGTTGATGCATAATGTCACATTCTTGGAGTTATTCCCAATAGAAGTGGCCTTCTCGGTTTGGCCAGACAGATTAAGAGATAGGAAAGTAGTGTTCTGGTGTGATAATGTGGCGGTAGTGCAGGTTATTAACCGACTTTCGCCCAAGTGTCCGAGGGTGGCGGCACTAATGAGAGTATTTGTCCTAGCATGCTTGCGACTCAATGTCACAGCCAGGGCACGTCATGTGCCGGGTGTGCAGAATTCCATTGCTGATGCTTTGTCCCGTTTTCAGTGGGCGCAGTTCCGGGCTTTGGCCCCGGAGGCAGACGAAGCAGCGGCGGGGGTGCCGGAGCACCTGTGGCGGATTGGGACGCAGAAGTGATGGAGTTGTTGCGGTCCTCGGTTGCTCCAGGTATGTGGGCATAATACAGGCGTGGCTATACCAAGGTAAGGGACTTTCTGTGGAGGAGGAGCTGGCAAGGCAGGCGAATAGATGATCGGTTGGGTGGTGCGTTCATAGTTTGGGCAAAGGGGTGCGGCTGGTCGAGGTCGTCAGTGCAGGCGGCGTTGGCGGGTTTCTCCTTTTTCAGCAAAGCTGCGGGTTGGGGTAGTCCTAGCGCGTCGTTTCTGGTGAAGCGGCTGTTGGCGGGGTGGGTGAAGGAAAGGCCCCAAGGGCGAGATTGGCATCATCCCGTATCTCATGAGCTGCTATCCAGGCTATGGGATGTATTGCCGGAGGTGGCGGTGTCAGAGTTTGAGACGGTGTTGTTTCGTGCCTTGTTCATTATCGCATTTTTCGGGGCTTTTCGAGTTGGTGAGCTAATGCTCAGGTCGAAGGGACGGGGAGTGCGGGGTGGGCTGGAGGTTCAGCATGTGATCCTGGAGGAGACGTTGGTGCGGATTTACCTTCAGTGATCAAAGACTGACTAGCAAGGGGTGGGTAAATGGGTGTTGTTGAGGGCGATTCCGGAGTTGTTGTCATGCACGGTGCGGAATTTGGTTGCGTATGTACGTCTGCGACTGGACATGGCAGGTTATTTTTTTCACCATGTGAATGGAACTCCTGTCACACAGTTTCAATTCACAGTGGTTTTCTGGTTAGCCTTAAGGCGGTTGGGGTATGATGAGCGGCAGTTCGCATCGCATTCCTTCAGGATCGGGGCTGCCACGAGTGCGGCGGCGGCCGGGCTGGAGGGTGAGGTGATCCAAAGGATCGGCAGATGGCGATCTGGGGCTTATGAGGGTTATGTCCACTTGAACCAAGTGTGACGGTAAAGGGGAGGGGGCGGGAGGGGTGTGGGGGGGTTACTAATGATGTGCTTACTGTTTCAGGGCTGCAGCCGGGTCCGCTCCTCGGGTGCGGAGGTGCGGAGGATGGCCCTGATGGCGAATGGTGGATTATCGGGCATTCCTTTGTGTACTGGGCAGAGCGGAGAGCTTCGCTGTGACCTCTGGGAGTGCATTTGGACCTGGGAACCCGCAACATTCGGTTGCTGTGGATGGGGGAGCGCGGCATGCGATGGTGGCAACTTCTTCCTTGGGTTCGACGACAGGCGGGTCGTCGGCAGCGACCCTTGGGGGTGTTGCATCATTTGGGCGGCAGCGACCTCTCCAGTTGGACTTATAGACAGCTCATTCGAGCGGTGCAGCGGGACATTTGGGTTCTGCAGGAGGAGTGGCCAGGAGTGGCGATCATGTGGTCCGACATTGTCCCGAGGCCGGCCTGCCAGTCGCAGCGGCAGTGGTCGCGGGGCCTGGCAAAAATCAACCGACAGATTGGGCGTTGTTTGCAGCAGGCAGGCGGCTGGCAGGTGCAGCATCACTTGGCGGATCTGAGGTGTGCGGGGTTGTACCGCACGGATGGGGTGCACCTGTCCCCTGTGGTTCAGGATCTGTTATTAAATGATTGGCAGGAGGCGCTGGAAGTGTGGATTGGTCACAGCTTTATTGGTGTGGGGCGGTGCGAGGATAGGTAAATACCTTGCGCCGGTGGCGGGGTAGAGAGCCAGCGCTCACTGAGGCGGCAGTGGCTTGAACTGATTTAGGAGCAGTGGGGAGTGAAGGGCTCCCCGGGGCGGGGGCGAGACTTCCCGGTTGGGGGTCTCGGCCCGGTAGACAGGTGTGTGCTGGCCTTTGCTACTAGTATGGCGAGGCAGGCGGCGGGGTTCGAGAATGGAGGATGCTCCGCCTTGCTAATAATATGGCTGGTGGGGGCATTCTCCGGTGCTGGGGTGGGGGGTTATGTTGGGGTACTGATTATGTTTGGTCCATGTTGGGCCGGTTGTTACATGACTTAAATAAATCTGCGACCAGAGTTGTACCAGTATTGGTCTCCGTTGTGTTTGTATGTGGACTAAGTGAAATGAAGGGTTTGGGGGTAAAAGGGTTGCTCGGGAGGGCGAGGAGGGCCTCCGGGTTACCAGAGTTACTATAAGTTAACTATTGGATATTGAGATTGCATACTTTCTATTTTGCTTGAATAAAGTATAAACTAAAGGAGGCAATACAATAATGATAAATCTATTTCATCGTTGCATATTTCAAAAGGATTTCCAAAAACTCTATATTCTAAAGACATCATGAATAACTAGAGCCCTACTTCAACCTTATATTAAAACTAATACAGTAGGCACTCGGGCAATGAAACATAATCATTAAGCTATCCAGTTGCTACCAAAATAGCACCCGTATCAAGCTATGATGTCTACTTTTTAATTTCTATTCATACATCAAATCTGTACCTGTGTCAAAACTAAAACAGGTAGTAAGTCAGTACTGGAAAGCACTCTGTTTATATATTTTTTTGAAAGCGGTAAAGAACTCAAAATTGAAAGCAGCTCATTGTACTGTCCAGTTGTTTCCTAATCCTCACCCATATCCAAACCCAATATCTATTTTATAATTTCAGTTTGCAAGTAAAACATCCCATTGTTGTGAAACCTTACTCATGTTACCTTAAAAATTACAATATTGTAGTGATAAGCATACCAGAAGTATGTCAACACGATCGCAGGAAGAGGAGCAGTGCCTGCCTCGGCGTTATTTAAAAGGTTTTTTCGCGCCACACGGGAATGAGGTAAAGCAGCCCTCACTTCCACTCTGCCATCTGAATTCACCAAGCTCTGCCAGCTATCTAAGACAACATTCCACAATCTACCCTTTAGAAACAACTGTTGCATTCGAGAAAATCTTACTATCTACATCCTATTTAAGACCAAACCAAAATTATGATAATAAAAAAACAAATGTGCAAATCCACAAAAATGCATTATATAAAAAGGGGGGCCATCAAAAAGTCCAGCGCAAAAGAAGGTATTGCGCTTTCTGACTGTTTTAAAGACATAGCTGCATGCCATCAAAATAAAAATAAAAACAGCTTGCACACGATACAAAGAATGCCGTCCACTCTCGATAAAATTTACAATTAAATAAAAAGGGTGAAACAAATCAGCTGCCCGCCATCAAAAATATGTTATAAAGGCGCTCTCAGCCAACGTATCCCCCGCTCTCAATACCATATGCAATTATGCGATTAAACATGTCTCCTCATGTTTTTATGAAAAAGAGAGAAACACACAACCAAATGTGCAAATATGCAAAAGTACATTATATAAAAAGGGGATCATAAAAGAAGCTTTATACTGTAAATAGGGCACAGAAAAATATTGCCCATTCAGGCTGTTTTAAGGAAATAGCTGTCTGCCATCAAAAGCAATTTGCACACACAAGAACAAAGAGAATGTCCCCTGTTCTCAACAGAACGTGCGAGTGTGCAGATAAGCCCGCCTTCTTGTATATTAACAGGGGGAAAGGGGAAACAATTTTTTTTCTTACAATATACAAACTTAGAATACTAATCTATCTCAACACGTACTGTTATAGGAAAGATTGCTCGTTTTGATAAAAATGAAGAAAGAGGGAGAGAAAAACAACTTAAGTATATAATAAAAAAAATACATCTCTGATAGAATAAATGAGGCCATATTGTAGGTAGCTGGGTCGCTATGAGTCAACACTGACTTTGATGGCACTAAAAAAAAAATTGTAGAATGATAAAGGAAAGGAGGTACTTGGAAAAAAGGGAGGAAGCGGGGAAAAGATGCAAGTGGAAGGGGAAGGAAAGGGGGGAGGGAGGGGGCAGGAGAAAGGAGAGGGAAGGAAAAAAGAAAAAACTTACAAAAATACCTAATAATCAATCCCCTGATTAAGACCATAAGGTTGTACTATGTTAAACTTAAAAATAAATGTTTGCTCTAAACGGAGCAGTGACTTATTAAGCTCACCACCTCTCCAATTCTTAACAATACAAGCAATCACAAAACATCTAAGTTCTTCAAAAGTGTGGTTCAGACTAAGATGGTGCTCTACAAGTGGTGCTGTCTCAACATGTCTTTTTTTTTTTTTTCAATTCTTTATTTATCAAAGAGTATACAGCATACAAACACAAGACCCCATAACAAACAAACCCCTGAACCCCCACCCCCACCCCCGAACAATTTACTCAGTACAGAAGGCTTATAATCCACATATCACAACAACCCAAATATCCGGAAAAGTACTAAAGCCCACTCGGCCCCCTCTCCCCAACCCCCCACTCAACTCCATGCGCCATCCCGAAACACAGACAGACAAACAAACTGGGGCTAGTACAGGACCCGAACAGCCGAGTGCAGAGTCCCGACCCAACCAAAAACCCCCAAACCCCCTACTGGCCTCTATATTCCCGGAGCCCCCCTCCTTTCCCCCCCCCTCGGACACTCCCCCACACCCACCGGGCTACTGTCCTCCACGCTACAGTCCCCCACCCCTTTCCGATCTAATCGCCGCCACTCTGTGTACCGGCTCCAAATACTTTGAAACCGCATTAACCCATGCTGATGCAAAGCCGCAAGCCGGTACATCCCAGCCAATTGGGCCACTCTATCCTGAACCTCCCCAACCGTAGGCACCTGGGCCGTTCGCCACCGCCTCGCGATAAGGTGCCGGGTGGCGGTGCAAACCACCCCACTCCAGCCCCTACCGCCCTCCCCTGAGCCTCCGTCTTCTACATTAAGCAGAGCCAGGCAGGGCCCAATCCTCCTTACCTCCCCCAGCACTTCACTCAGCCAGCCCTCCACCGCTTGCCAAAGGGGTCACAACAAAGGGCAGTCCCACCAGATATGCAGAAAGGAACCCACCTGCCCACATCCCCGCCAACACTCCGCCTGACCCCCTTGCCATTTCTGCAACCGCTGGGGTGTCAAATACCACCGATATAACATTTTATAATTATGCTCCAATATATTACTAGAAATCACCCCTTTAAACAAGCCCTTGTACACCCTCGCCCATTGTGCACCATCCCAACATTTATGCAGATCCTCCTCCCATGCTCTCTGATGTGTCCAGGTCCCCCCACTGCCCCCACCCATGGCGTGATAGATCTGGGAGATCAAACCTTTAATTCCGCCCCGTTCAAGGAGCCGATCAATGTCTTCCCCTCGAGGCCCAGTGCCCCGCCGCTCCACCTCCCGACTAAAATGCACCGCCTGCAGAAAACGAAATCTATCAGTCCCAGGCAACTGAAACTCCTCCCGGACCTCCTCAAAGGTTAACCAGTCCCCATTTCTCTTAAGCTGCCCCACCCAGCAAAGTCCTCCCAAAGCCCAACCCTCGAAAGTGGGGTCCTCTTTCCCAGGCGGGAACTCAGCGTTCCCTACCAAGGGAACAAATTTAGAGGCACCTCCCCTCCCATACCACTTCCGCTGCCATTTCCGCCAATAACGTAATGTTAAAGCTACGTACGGTTTCCCCTGCAGGCCACTCCCAGTCCCACCCCCCTTCTGCCAAAGCAGCCCTGCCAAAGTCTCACAATCCTTCAAATCAGCCCTTTCCAGTCTTACCCACTCCACCGAGCCTCTCAACATCCATTCAAACGCTGCCCGTACTCGTGCTGCCTCATAATACCGGGGGAGCACCGGTATTCCCATTCCGCCTTCCGCTGTGCCCACACATACTACCTTCTGCGCCACCCTTGGCCGCCGCCCTTTCCAAATGTACTTCATTACTCTAGCCTGCAGCCGTTGCAAAAAGCCTCCGGGAACTGCCACCGGTAAGTTTATAAACAAATACAATAACCGTGGGACAATAATCATCTTCACCAAATCCCGACGTCCTAACCAGGAAATCTCATAAGACCCCCACTCTTCAAGGATCCGAAACAGTTTGGTCCTAGCCACCTCATAATTCTCCCGGAATAGTGCTGCCCTCTGTGCGGTAAGTTGGACTCCTAAATAGCGGATGCTACCATGCGCCCAACGAAAAGGGAGCTCCCGTCTCATTATTCTCTCAACCGCGGCACTAATAGACAAATTCAGGATCTCAGACTTAGTAGGATTCATTCGGAACCCAGACACCTCTCCATATTCCGTAAGCTCCTCCTGAATAATTCTCAACGACTTATGAGAGTCCGTAACAAAAAACAACACATCATCTGCAAACAGAGCGATTTTATGATAGTGCCCCCCGTACACACCCCCCGAATATCCCCCCGAGCCCGAATTCGCTGCGCCATAGGCTCCATTGCTAGAATAAATAACAAAGGCGAGAGCGGGCAACCCTGCCGCGTCCCCCTAAACAATTCAAAGTGCTGGGACATCGCACCATTCACCTTCAAACACGCCAGGGGCGACTGATAAATAGACCGAACCCAGGTCAAAAACTGACCCCCGATCCCCACCTTCTCAAGCACCTTGAACAAAAAAGACCAATTCACCCTGTCGAAGGCCTTCTCAGCATCGACGGCGAACAAGGCCATCTCCTCACCATACGTGACGCCCCGCCACATCACATTCAAAGCCCGCCGGATGTTATCGGAGGTATGCCGTCCCGCAACAAATCCCGATTGGTTAGGGTGGATCACCTTCCCCAACAAGGGTCCCAAGCGATTTGCTAAGACCCTAGTAAAGATTTTGAAGTCTCCCCCTAAGAGGAAGATGGGCCGATACGAACCGCAATCCGTCGGGTCCTTCCCCTCCTTATGTAGCAAACTGATCCCTGCCAACCGTAAGGAGTCGGGCAACGGCCCCACACTAGTCCAGGAATTAAACATGCGTGCTAACGGCCCGACCAGAGCAGCAACAAATACCTTATAAAATTTATTTGAAAAGCCATCCAGGCCCGGGGTCTTATGAGCCTTCAGCCCCTTAATCACTGCTACAATCTCCGACTCCCTAATAGGCTCGGACAATTCCAAACACTCCGCCGGGTCCAAAGGAGGCATAGAGACCTCAGCCAAGTACTCCTGTATTTTTTCCTCTGCCACTGCAGTCTCAGGGGTATATAACGCTTGGTAAAATTGCCGAAAATGCTCCTCTATGTCTCTCCCCTCCCACAAATCCAAACCCCGCTCATCCTTAACTCGCACAATCGTATTCCGGGCTCTCAACTTCTGGACTTTGCGCGCCAACATCCTCCCCGCTTTATTATTAAACTCAAAGCTCCTTTGTTGCAACATAGAGAGCTTATACCTGATCTCCTGCATATGCAGTTCACTTAACTCTCGCTTCAAGGACCCCAGGTCGGCAATCCCATGGGGGTCTTTCGAATTCAATTTCAATTTATTCTCTAAATCCCTAATCCCAGCTAGCAGGACTCTCTCCTTCTGCAACTTCTCCTTTTTCCGGTGCGAGCCTACCGCAATAAGTTTACCCCGCACTACTGCCTTCAGGCAGTCCCAGACTGTCCCTGGGTCACACCCATCCACCTCATTCCACAACAAATAGTCCACTATACATTCCTGAACTTGTTTCACCACTTCCATATCCTCAATCAAGGATTCATTTAATTTCCACCACCCTCTAGTCTGTCGCATATTCCCCATATTCACCACCCCAAACACCGGGGCGTGGTCCGACCACATGCGTTCTTTAATCACACACAATCGCGTCTCCGCAACCAATGTACGATCCACCAACAACATATCTATGCGGGAGTAACCGCCATGTACCGCCGAAAAGTACGAGTAGTCCCGTTGCCCCTGATTCAGTTCCCTCCACAAATCCACCAGACCTATGCACGCCAGGAGTTTTTTCAAGCTGGCTCTATGCTGCTTGGCTTGCGAGGACGACCCGTGGGAGGTATCCATCCGGGGGTCCAAGGTAACATTAAAGTCACCACCGACTATTATCTTCCCTTCTGGTAACCCCACCAGCTTCCCCTGAAGATCCTTAAAAAACTGGTGCTGATTAACATTTGGGGCATATACAACAACCAAATTGTACCGCTGCCGATCCCAGCACAACTGGACCGACACAAATCGGCCTAGCTTGTCCCGAACAACCTCCCCCACTTGTCCCTGCACCCGTGCAGACAACAGGATCCCCACACCCCCTTTCTTTTTCTCCACCCTATTAGATGCAAAGAATTGCTGGGGGTATTGCGGATGTTGCATTAATCTCTCATCCCTGGTCAGGAGGTGTGTCTCTTGAATAAACACAATGTCCCCCTGGAGCACTGTTCCTTCTAAGCTGTGCGCGTGTGCGCGCGCACACACCTCGCCGAGTGAGCGCACATACTTTACAACAGAGCGCACAAAAATTACGGTTCTGATTCTGATAGAAAACAACACAGACATCTTAAAATTTAAAAGTTGTGATTGTAATTACAAGAAATCTTCCGCTTCATTTAGTAATCGTCTATTTTCATTTAATTTGATTAAAATTAATGTGGTGTACATACTGTATTCTGACGTGTAGTCAAATTTTAAAGTATATAACTCCGAGTGTCGTTATGTGGCGCACAAAAATTTAACCTTCCTTCAAAATCTGCACAGCTGATATTTTATGTGCACACAGCCTACAGAAAATTAGAGGGAACATTGCCCTGGAGTCTCTTGCACTCTTTTAGGAATAGTTGATGCTTGGTAAAGGAGTTGAGACCTCTAACATTCAATGAAATCACATTCATCTCCGGCATTTAATCTTAGGTCCTTTCCCCACCCCATCCATGCCTTCCATGCTGTCTTGTACCCCCCTCCCCCCACCCCCTCTCCCACCCCCCCACCCCATCTTCCCCATAACCCAACCCCCCTCCCCCCTTCCCTCCATCTCCTCAAGGAAACTGTCCCGGTCCGGTCCCGCCCCCAACCCCCCCTCCACTATCGCAAGTACTGCACACCCCCCCACACCCACACCCCCGAATTACACAAGCATCAAAAACCCCCATTCATCCCCCCTATTACATTCTAACTAACAGTCTAGATCTAAACAAACAATCGTTTCGCTAATAAACATTCTACCCCCCACACAACTAACCCCACCATTCCAACCTGCCACCCAACATTTTGTCACACCCCACAGGAACATCCGTTCAGGAAACATATCATTTCGGCAGTCTCTGGCGGCGCAGACTTTGCGCCCCACCGGGCACCCTGCTCCACTTATTCTGCGACTCTTGTCTCTGACTCCCCTTATCCTGGCGGTCCGGCTGCAATGATGCCAAAGTAGGAAGGTCAGTCCAGCCCACCTGTTTCAGACCCGCAAGGGCCTCCGCCACCGAGTGGGCGATAATAGATTTAGTCTGTATGGTGAATTGTAGGCCCACAGGAAACAGCCAACGATATCGCACATTTTCGTCCCGAAATCTCTTGGTGACCACTTGGTATTCCCTCCTTTTTTTCATAGTGAGACTGGAAATGTCAGCAAACACCTCCACATCAGACCCTTGCCACTTAATCTTGCCCAGCTGTCGCGCTGCTTTCATGACCAGTTCTTTGGTTCGAAATTCATGCAGGCAGGCAATTACATCCTGCACTCTATTCTCCCGCCGTGGCCCCAGGGCCCGGTGCGCTCTATCCACCTTTAAGAAGATATTGTCCACATCCATATCAGCTGCTTTGAGGACTACCCCACAAAATTCCTCCGCCAGCGCTATATAATCCACCACTCCCTCACTCTCCGGAAGGCCTCGTATCCTTATATTTGACCGTCGGGAACGATTCTCAAGGTCCTCAACCTTCTGCCATAAGTCCTCCTGGGCAGCCCGGAGAGCGTCCATTTGTTGTTCATGGGGCCCCCAGCTCTCCTCCATCTCCTCCATTTTATTCTCCACATCTTCCATCCGGGTCCCCAGCGCCACCATTTCCCCCTTCATTTCTTGCATCCAGCTCTGCACCTCTGTTTTCATGGCCCCCAGCTCATGCTTCAGAGAGTCCAGCCACTCTTTAAGGTCGGATCGCAAGGCCTGTATTTCACTGGGGAGGGTCCCCGTTATCCCCCTCTCCTCCAAATCCCTCTGCTCTCTGCCAGAGGCTGCCAGTTTTGGCCCTGACCCCTTGGTGCTTCCAGTATTCTTAAACAAATAGGCCTTTAGGTCCACGGCTGACTTCCGCGCCGCCATTTACCACCCCTCTCACACTGGACGCCAATTGGGGCCCCAAACTCAGCGATAAATCGGGGGTGGGAGAAAGCCGCTGTCAATCGGAAGATCCCACACTTCTCACCACCGCACTCCCCTTCGCTCTACAGTGCAATCCCAGGCGTCTGTTTCGGGACTCCCCCAGCCAGGATAATGCACTGCTCGTCAGGTCCACGTTTCAGTGTGCTAGGCCGCCCACCACACGGGTACCTCATGTGGGCCGAACTGCTCCCGACCACTGCTCTGCAGCCGCTGCTTAGCCCCAGCCGCTCTCTCTGCTTACCGCCTCCGCCGGCCAAACAAACTCCCACTCCTGCAGGCGCACTCTCGGACAGCAGGGCTCGCCGATCGGCTGGCACTCCGGGCCTCGCTCTCTTCCCAGGCCCTCTGACTGGATCACGCTCACCCAACAGCGCTGCACGGCTCCCCAAACGGTGAGCAGCGATCAGTTGTCCTTTTTTTGTTGTTTGGCGGTTTTTGTTTTGATTTTTTGGCGGTGATAACTGTGCAGGGGGGGGGGGTCCCAGCTTAGGTGCACCACTCCCTGCGGACTAACAGCCCCGGAGGGACACCGTTTCACCTCGGGGGGGGGGGGAGGGGGGGCGGGTGCCGTGGAGCACGATCAGAATGCCGCCATCACCTCGGCCGGCGCCACCGGAAGTCTCAACATGTCTTTTAATACAGCTTTTCTGTTTACTGAGCCTCACGCGTAGAGATCAAGTGGTTTTGCCTATATATAAAAGGTGGCCAGGGCACATAATCACATAAATAACATTATTACTACAGCTATCACTGCGGTGGCATAATCGTGTTTGCTTCTTTGTCACAGGATGAATAAAAGTGTCCAATTCAATAGCAATAAAACAAAAAGAACATTTTCCACATCTATAGTGACCAAGAGGTAAAGTGGGAGATCTCTGAATATGTGGTAAAGCAGAAAGGCCTAACATATCCCTTAAATTCTTATCATGACTATACATGACACCTTGCTGTGAGTTCTAGCTGTTTATTAATTATTTATTGTTTGTCTAACTGTTTATTTAATTATTTATTGTTTGTCTTAGTGGTGTGCTAGTTCAGCCTTCTCAGCTATAACTTACCTTGCCTCTCTCAACTAACTGGGCTTTGTGTGGTAGCCAGGTTAACTGTTCATTTTAAATTAAGTCTCTCTCCCCAGAACCTGCTGTGTGTTAAACTTTTTTTCCTGTCCTAGCCTGCCTGAGTGAATCCTCCCCCCCCCACCGCTGAGGTATTGTGTAGCCTTCTTCCTGTTCCCTCCACGTGTGCATAGTCTGTTTTAGTCTGCTTTTCTCTGATCAGAGAAGAGCAGTGCTTTTTACAGTGCTCTGCTAGAGAAGTGGATATTTGTCTCCTGTGACACCTTGCTGTGAGTTCTAGCTGTTTATTAATTATTTATTGTTTGTCTAACTGTTTATTTAATTATTTATTGTTTGTCTTAGTGGTGTGCTAGTTCAGCCTTCTCAGCTATAACTTACCTTGCCTCTCTCAACTAACTGGGCTTTCTGTGGTACCCCCTTCCCCCTGCTGAGGGTTCAGGACAGGGTACCTTGTAACTGCCCTCTTTGATAGGACTTATCTCCCTCCCTCCCTCCCCAGCACCCACCCACCCCTGGGGTAATTGTAGTTTTATAGGTACTTGCACATCTTAGAGGAAAGGGGCTGCTCTCAGGTGCAGCTCGTTATCCAAATCAGTCATACACAGAGGACCTGAGATGAATTACGTAAGCTTCAGGTACACAAGGTGTATTAGGGGTATTAGATACACTTTTATTGGTATAAGCATCCACACCAATCCTTATTATATACAGAATTTAAAAGACCTAAACACAAGCTTTAAACTAAGATGCAGACAGATGTCCAGCAACGAGATGGGGGTTCTCCGGTCTTTTGCATTGAGTGTCACATGTATGATTTTCTCCCAGTTGGTGAGAGGTCTTACGTATGCACTAAGTGCAAAGAACTCTTTGCTCTCAGGGAACGAGTCCATTCTCTAGAGGCTAGAGTAGCAGACCTGGAAGACATAAGAAAGACAGAGAAGTACATGGACGTGACCTACAGGGATATAGTCCTGAAGTCCCACCTCCAGTCTGGCAGCATCCCTGTTGCCATGGAGGAGAGAGGTCACGTGACAGGAGAGCATCACCCTGGTGTGGCAGAAAGTGATCCTGTAACTAGGACCTGTCCTCCAGGTGATGTAAAACCCTCTCGCACCGAGGACATTTCTCCAGGGCCATGTCCCCATGAGGGGAGGGTCAGGACAGCTGTTATAGTTGGTGATTCAATCATTAGGAATGTAGATAGCTGGGTGGCTGGTGGACGTGAGGATCGCCTGGTAACATGCCTGCCGGGTGCGAAGGTAGCGGACCTCACGCACCGCCTAGGATAGGAGTCTGCTGTCTTGGTACATGTTGGTACCAATGACATAGGAAAATGTGGTAGGGAAGTTCTGGAGGCTAAATTTAAGCTTTTAGGTAGGAAGTTGAAATCCAGAACTTCCAGGATAGCGTTCTCCGAAATGCTTCCTGTTCCACGTGCAGGACCCAAAAGACAGGCAGAGCTCCGGAGTCTCAATGCGTGGATGAGACAATGGTGCAAGGATGAGGGTTTTGGATTTGTTAGGAACTGGGGAACATTCTGGGGAAAGGGGGGGCTCTTCCGAAGGGATGGGCTTCACCTTAATCAGGATGGGACCAGACTGCTGGCATTAACCTTTAAAAAAGAGATAGAGAAGCTTTTAAACTAGAAATTAGGGGAAAGCCGACAGTCACCCAGGAGTGCATGGTTCGGGCAAAGGTATCCTTGAAGGATACTACCAAAAGCAGTGAGGTTCCAAAAGGGAGTATTGTGGCCCAAATGCCCTTGAGTAAGGAGCAGACAGAGCATAAAGATTCCAAATTACCCCTGCCTACCAATAGCCAGATTAATATGAATAAAATACAGTCTCTAAAATGCTTGTATGCCAATGCTAGAAGTCTAAACAATAAGATGGGAGAGTTAGAATATATAGCACTAAATGAGAGGTTAGATATGATTGCACTCTCAGAGACATGGTGGAAGGAGGATAACCAGTGGGACACTGTGATACCTGGATACACACTATATCGTAATGATAGAGCTGATCAAATTGGTGGAGGGATTGCGCTCTATGTTCGAGAAGGCATTGAGTCAGAAAGGATTAAAGTTTTGCAGGGAACAAAATTTGCTGTAGAATCTCTATGGATTGAAATTCCATTTATGAAGGGGAAGGTGATGGCAGTTGGAGTATACTATCGACCGCCTGGCCAGAATGAACAAATGGATGATGAAATGCTCAAAGAAATCAAGGAAGCTAACAAAAGTCACAACAGAGTAGTAATAATGGGTGATTTCAATTACCCCGGTATCGACTGGGTCAGTGTCACAGCAGGACAAGCTAAAGAGATAAAGTTTCTAGATGGAATAAATGACTGCTTTTTGGAGCAGCTGGTTCATGAACCGACCAGAGGGGAAGCCATACTGGACCTAGTCCTTAGTGGAACGCCAGATCTGGTGCAAGAAATAAGGGTGTTGGGACCACTTGGCAATAGTGATCATAGTATGATCATGTTTAATTTAATTAGTGGAGGACAGATAGTAAAGGCATCCACAGTACTACCTTTTAACTTTCAAAAGGGAGACTATGATAGAATGAGGAATATAGTTAGGAAAAAACTAAAAGGAGCGGTTCCAAAGGTTAAAGACTTACAGCAAGCTTGGGTGTTATTTAAAAATACTATCCTCGAAGCCCAGACCAGCTGTATTCCACGCATCAGGAAAAGTGGAAGAAAGTCCAAAAAAACTGCCAGCATGGTTTAAAGGTGAGGTCAGAGAGGCTGTTGCTGCCAAAAAAGCAACCTTCAGGAAATGGAAAAAAGAGCCAAATGATGAAAACTGGAAACAGCACAAGCACTGGCAAGTAAAATGCAAAGCATTGATAAGGCAGGCAAAGCGGGAATTTGAGAAGAAACTTGCTACAGAAGCAAAAACACGAAATAAAGACTTTTTCAAGTACATTCGTAGCAAAAGGCCTGTGAGAGAGTCAATTGGACCATTAGATGATAGAGGGGTAAAAGGGGCAGTAAGGGGAAACAAGGCTATAGCAGAGAGACTGAATGAATTCTTTGCTTCGGTCTTTACTGAGGAAGATGTAGGGATGTTACCCAAGACTGAAGTGGTATTTAAAGGTGATACTGCAGAGGAATTGAGAGAAATATCGCTACACCGGGAAGATATATTACAACTATTTGATAAACTGAATAGAAGCAAATCACCTGGACCGGATGGTATACATCCCAGAGTGTTGAAAGAACTGAAATATGAGATTGCAGACCTGCTATTGGTAATCTGTGAACTTTCATTAAAATCATCTGTAATACCTGAAGATTGGAGGGTCGCCAACGTAACACCAATTTTTAAAAAGGGTACCAGGGGTGACCCGGGAAATTACAGACCGGTGAGCCTGACGTCAGTACCAGGGAAAATGGTAGAAACCATCATAAAGAACAAAATTACACAGCATGTAGATAGTCATGGCCTAATGGGAGACAGCCAACATGGCTTTAGACAAGGAAGATCTTGTCTTACTAATCTGATATGTTTTTTTGAAGGTGTGCATAAACAGGTAGACAAAGGTGAGTCGGTTGATATAGTGTATCTGGACTTTCAGAAAGCTTTTGACAAAGTCCCCCATCAGAGACTTTTGGCGAAGCTAAAAAGTCATGGGATAGGAGGCAGTGTACTATTGTGGATCGGGAACTGGTTAAAAGATAGAAAGCAGAGGGTAGGGCTAAATGGCCAATATTCCCAATGGAAAAAGGTGAATAGTGGAGTACCCCAGGGATCTGTACTGGGTCCGCTGCTTTTTGACATATTCATAAATGACCTGGAAAAGGGAATAGCTAGTGAGGTTATCAAATTTGCAGATGACACAAAACTGTTTAAAGTTGTTAAAACCCAAGAGGATTGTGGAAAACTGCAGGAGGATCTGGATAAATTGGAAGACTGGGCATCCAAATGGCAGATGAAATTTAATGTGGACAAGTGCAAAGTTATGCACCTAGGAAAGAACAACCCACACTATAGTTACACGATGCAAGGCTCCACATTAGAAACCACCACCCAAGAAAAAGATTTAGGAGTCATCGTGGATAACATGTTGAAACCCTCTGCCCAGTGTGCAGCGGCGGCCAAGAAAGCAAATAGAATGCTAGGTATCATAAGGAAAGGGATGGAGAATAAAACAAAGGATGTTATAATGCCTCTGTATCGCTCCATGGTACGACCGCACTTTGAATATTGTGTGCAATTCTGGTCACCGTATCTTAAAAAGGACATAGCGTTATTAGAAAAAGTACAGAGAAGAGCCACCAAATCGGTGAAGGGGATGGAAGGCTACTCCTATGAAGAGAGGCTAAGAAGGGTAGGGCTCTTTAGCCTGGAGAAGAGACGACTGAGGGGAGATATGATAGAGGTCTATAAATTAATGAATGGAGTGGAACGGATAAACGTGGATCAATTGTTTACGCTATCAGAGTATAGAAAGGCTAGGTGACATGTAATGAAGCTACAGGGTAAACTATTTAAGACAAATAAGAGAAAATATTTTTTCACTCAACGTGTAATCAAACTCTGGAATCTGTTACCGGAGGATGTAGTAAGGGCTGTTAGTATAGCTGGGTTTAAAAAAGGTTTGGACAAGTTCCTGGAGGAAAGGTCCATAAACCACTATTAAAAAGGGACCCAGGATATCAATGCTTGACCCATTACAAGCATTGTGGAACCTGTGTCTTTTGGGGATATTGCTAGGTACGTATGACTTAGATTGACCACTGTTGGAAACAGGATACTGGGCTTGATGGACCTCGGTCTGACCCAGTATGGCATGTCTTATGTTCTTAGTCTTTTAAGTAGTCTTAAAACATGCATCGTTTGTCAAAATGTGCCAATGTTTCCTTAAGATCCTTGAAATCTGATTAGATAAACGTGAAAGCTTCAGTGTACACACCATTGAAGGTGTAGTATTTTTTATATTCGTAGTGAGAAGGCTATCACTACTGGTGGCTCTGCCCTTTGAATAACCGGAGGAGATACATTTCTCAGGCTGCCTTCTTTTCATAAATCTGACTCATATCTTTTGACTGCTGATCAAAATCATCAATGATTTAGTACATAATGGGGGTCATTCCAACCCTTGAATAGCGAGGATGGTTTCCTACCTGGATGTCCAACCCCTGCTATTCACAAGGAGCGGATTCCAACCTCCAGGCTCCCCACATGTACAGCGGCGTTGTGCAGGGAAGCCTGGATGGAGACAGGAGGGGGAGGGCCGGAGGAGGAGCATGGGTGGGGTGGAGATGGGACCCTGATCTCAGACATACAGGGCTGATTCCAATCGCAGCCCTGTACATTCAGGGTTACTGAGTTAGACGGGGGACTTATTCCACCTCGGAGATGGAATAAATTCCCCTGACATTGGCGGACATCGTGGTGGAACCCCCCCAGCCAGGTTAATCAGGGCTGCTGGATCCCCGCCACCCGATCCCGGCCTTGACAGGCCCATCCGGGGGTTGGGCAATGGGGAAATGCACATTTGAAATTATGCGAGGCAGTGGGGCTCCTGCATGGCATCCTGGTGCCCTGGTGATGTGATGCCACGGCACAGAGGCTCTATGGAGGAGCATTGGGCTGGTTGGACGGGGAACACACTGGACATGCAGCAGGTTGAAATAGGGGCAGGTCCTGCCCGACAAGGCCCTTTGCACGCAATTCTGCTCCTGCGGTGCAGAATTGGGTACAAATATGGACCGTCCAGATTGTGGACGTCTGGATGGGCTGGATGGGCCCCGATGAGAATCCGGCCCGATCTGCATAATCTAAGAAACTGGGAAAGGTTTTTTTATAAACTTTTGGTATGGAAGCTATCATATTGAAGTAATTCATTCCTATCTGTAGGTTTTTTATAAATACTTGTAGTAAAAGCATATTCATCTTTTGAAATTAAAATGTCCAGAAAAGCAATTTCTTTCAGACTATATTGAAGTACAAACCAAGGGTTATTATTTCATTTATTCAACCATCCGTGCAATGCTAGGAGTGAAGCTTCATTATATCTCCATAAAAGTAAAATAGCATCAATATATCTGTGCCACATACGTATATTTTCAGAGAATGGGCAATCAGCTAACATCAATCTTTCAAACTCAGCTACAGTATATACAAATTAACAATGTTGGGAGACATTGTTGCACCCATTGCAGTACCTTGTATTTGCTGATAGAAAACAATTCCTAGTAAGGGCAATCTCTACTAATTGTCATAAAAATTCAGTAGGAATCCGTGTAGTAGTCTATGGTTTAGATAAGCCCGAGCAAATAGCAAAGCATCTAAAGTCGCCAAATAAATATCATTAAGATCTTCATCAAAAGAATCTAAAAAATGTATCATGTGTGTAGAATCCTGTATATAGTATCCGTCTGAAGAACCAATGGTCTTAAAAAATATCTATACATTTTGAAAGCAGCTGCAATACAGATCCATTACCAGAAATAATAGGTCTACCAGGTGGATTTACTAAAGATTTATGAACTTTTGGCAGCACATAAATTATGGGAATTACAGGATGATCCACAGTAAGAAAATCTTTCTCCTTCCTTGAAATACATCCTGCATCAAACCCCATTTTGATTAAGCTATTAATTTCTTTTTTTATTTTTATAGTTGGATCTGTAGAAAGGGGGAGATAGTAACTATGGTCAGATAATTGTCTCTCTGTATCTTGAACATAATCTTTTTTATATAATGTATTTTTGCAGATTTTCACAATTGTTGTTTTTATTATTAAAACATGAGGAGACTTGCTTAGTTCATCATTACACATTATAATGAGAGTGGTGGACATCAGCTGAGTGCAGACTGTTTGTATTATGTATCTCTGACGGCACACAGCTGTTTCTTTTGTGAAAATGGTACAAATGGGCAATACTTTATATTTTGGCGGTGTATATTTTGGCGGTGCTTTAACCACGGTAGCCCGGACCCAGTGCACCCCCTTTTCCCGATCACTCCAGGAAATGCATTCCCCAAATCCTGACCCTTCCCCACCCCCACCTTTGGTTTCTTCAGTTCAGTCACAAAAACAATAGACAGGCAAATTGGAAATAAACTGGTCGCAGCTTTATTAAAGAACGATAACTTTCCAAAAAAATTACAATCCATGAATTCTAACAACCATTAGTGGAGTCTTGCTATTAGCAAGATGAAATCAACTCCACCTTCCGCTGTGGCCGGGCCATCAGCAAGCTTTTATACTCCTCCCAAAGCCGACCTTGCCCTGTAATTAGCAAAAGCCGACCCAGGGTTATCTGGGTTTTAGGACACCCAACCCCCGCCCAAAGTAATTCTCAAAGTCTCCGGACCCCGGAAACCTCCAGGATAAGAACATAAGACATGCCATACTGGGTCAGACCGAGGTCCATCAAGCCCAGTATCCTGTTTCCAACAGTGGCCAATCTAGGTCATACGTACCTAGCAATATCCCCAAAAGACACAGGTTCCACAATGCTTGTACTGGGTCAAGCATTGATATCCTGGGTCCCTTTTTAATAGTGGTTTATGGCGCTTTCCTCCAGGAACTTGTCCAAACCTTTTTTAAACCCAGCTATACTAACAGCCCTTACTACATCCTCCGGTAACAGATTCCAGAGTTTGATTACACGTTGAGTGAAAAAATATTTTCTCTTATTTGTCTTAAATAGTTTACCCTGTAGCTTCATTACATGTCCCCTAGTGTTTCTATATTCTGATAACGTAAACAATTGATCCACGTTTATCCGTTCCACTCCATTCATTAATTTATAGACCTCTATCATATCTCCCCTCAGCCGTCTCTTTTCCAGGTTACAGAGCCCTAACCTTTTTAGCCTCTCTTCATAGGAGTAGCCTTCCATCCCCTTCACCAATTTGGTGGCTCTTCTCTGTACTTTTTCTAATAACGCTATGTCCTTTTTAAGATACGGTGACCAGAATTGCACACAATATTCAAGGTGCGGTCGTACCATGGAGCGATACAGAGGCATTATAATATCCTTTGTTTTATTCTCCATCCCTTTCCTTATGATACCTAGCATTCTATTTGCTTTCTTGGCCGCCGCTGCACACTGGGCGGAAGGTTTTAACATGTTATCCACGATGACTCCTAAATCTTTTTCCTGGGTGATGGTTTCTAATGTGGAGTTACTTGCATCGTGTAACTATAGTGTGGGTTGTTCTTTCCTAGGTGCATAACTTTGCACTTGTCCACATTAAATTTCATCTGCCATTTGGATGCCCAGTCTTCCAATTTATCCAGATCCTCCTGCAGTTTTCCACAATCCTCTTGGGTTTTAACAACTTTAAACAGTTTTGTGTCATCTGCAAATTTGATAACCTCACTAGTTATTCCCTTTTCCAGGTCATTTATGAATATGTCAAAAAGTAGCGGACCCAGTACAGATCCCTGGGGTACTCCACTATTCACCTTTTTCCATTGGGAATATTAACCAGTTCCCGATCCACAATAGTACACTGCCTCCTATCCCATGACTTTTTAGCTTCGCCAAAAGTCTCTGATGGGGGACCTTGTCAAAAGCTTTCTGGAAGTCCAGATACACTATATCAACCGACTCACCTTTGTCTACCTGTTTATGCACACCTTCAAAAAAACATATCAGATTAGTAAGACAAGATCTTCCTTGTCTAAAGCCATGTTGGCTGTCTCCCATTAGGCCATGACTATCTACATGCTGTGTAATTTTGTTCTTTATGATGGTTTCTACCATTTTCCCTGGTACTGACGTCAGGCTCACCGGTCTGTAATTTCCTGGGTCACCCCTGGAACCCTTTTTAAAAATTGGTGTTACGTTGGCGACCCTCCAATCTTCAGGTATTACAGATGATTTTAATGAAAGTTCACAGATTACCAATAGCAGGTCTGCAATCTCATATTTCAGTTCTTTCAACACTCTGGGATGTATACCATCCGGTCCAGGTGATTTGCTACTATTCACTTTATCAAATAGTTGTAATATATCTTCCCGGTGTAGTGATATTTCTCTCAATTCCTCTGCAGTATCACCTTTAAATACCACTTCAGTCTTGGGTAACATCCCTACATCTTCCTCAGTAAAGACCGAAGCAAAGAATTCATTCAGTCTCTCTGCTATAGCCTTGTCTCCTCTTACTGCCCCTTTTACCCCTCTATCATCTAATGGTCCAATTGACTCTCTCACAGGCCTTTTGCTACGAATGTACTTGAAAAAGTCTTTATTTCGTGTTTTTGCTTCCGTAGCAAGTTTCTTCTCAAATTCCCGCTTTGCCTGCCTTATCAATGCTTTGCATTTAACTTGCCAGTGCTTGTTCTGTTTCCAGTTTTATTTATTTTATTTATTTATTTATTACATTTTCTTTTATACAGCGCTATTTAAGATCAGTGCGGTTTACAATAAACATTAAATCTACACATCTCAGTTTTGTGCTTACAATAAACAGGTAAAATTAACTTGGGTATACAATAAACGAGACTCTTAACAGGGAGAACATGATAACTATATACAAGCCAGTTAATGTAACTATATACATGGTTAAGTGCACAGCACGAGCATCTCAAGGTGGGTTAAGTTTTCATCATTTGGCTCTTTTTTCCATTTCCTGAAGGTTGCTTTTTTGGCAGCAACAGCCTCTCTGACCTCACCTTTAAACCATGCTGGCAGTTTTTTGGACTTTCTTCCACTTTTCTTAATGTGTGGAATACAGCTGGTCTGGGCTTCGAGGATAGTATTTTTAAATAACACCCAAGCTTGCTGTAAGTCTTTAACCTTTGGAACTGCTCCTTTTAGTTTTTTCCTAACTATATTCCTCATTCTATCATAGTCTCGCTTTTGAAAGTTAAAAGGTAGTACTGTGGATTCCTTTACTATCTGTCCTCCACTAATTAAATCAAACATGATCATACTATGATCACTATTGCCAAGTGGTCCCAACACCCTTATTTCTTGCACCAGATCTGGCGTTCCACTAAGGACTAGGTCCAGTATGGCTTCCCCTCTGGTCGGTTCATGAACCAGCTGCTCCAAGAAGCAGTCATTTATTCCATCTAGAAACTTTATCTCTTTAGCTTGTCCTGCCGTGACACTGACCCAGTCGATACTGGGGTAATTGAAATCACCCATTATTACTACACTGTTGTGACTTTTGTTAGCTTCCTTGATTTCTTTGAGCATTTCATCATCCATTTGTTCATTCTGGCCAGGCGGTCGATAGTATACTCCCACTGCCATCACCTTCCCCTTCATAAATGGAATTTCAATCCATAGAGATTCTACAGCAAATTTTGTTCCCTGCAAAACTTTAATCCTTTCTGACTCAATGCCCTCTCTAACATAGAGCGCAACCCCTCCACCAATTTGATCAGCTCTATCATTACGATATAGTTTGTATCCAGGTATCACAGTGTCCCACTGGTTATCCTCCTTCCACCATGTCTCTGAGAGTGCAATCATATCTAACCTCTCATTTAGTGCTGTATATTCTAACTCTCCCATCTTATTGTTTAGACTTCTAGCATTGGCATACAAGCATTTTAGAGACTGTATTTTATTCATATTAATCTGGCTATTGGTAGGCATGGGTAATTTGGAATCTTTATGCTCTGTCTGCTCCTTACTCAAGGGCATTTGGGCTACTATACTCCCTTTTGGAACCTCACTGCTTTTGGTAGTATCCTTCAAGGATACCTTTGTCCGAACCATGCGCTCCTGGGTGACTGTCGGCTCTCCCCTATTTTCTAGTTTAAAAGCTTCTCTATCTCTTTTTTAAAGGTTAATGCCAGCAGTCTGGTCCCATCCTGATTAAGGTGAAGCCCATCCCTTCGGAAGAGCCCCCCCTTTCCCCAGAATGTTCCCCAGTTCCTAACAAATCCAAAACCCTCATCCTTGTACCATTGTCTCGTCCACGCATTGAGACTCCGGAGCTCTGCCTGTCTTTTGGGTCCTGCACGTGGAACAGGAAGCATTTCGGAGAACGCTATCCTGGAAGTTCTGGATTTCAACTTCCTACCTAAAAGCTTAAATTTAGCCTCCAGAACTTCCCTACCACATTTTCCTATGTCATTGGTACCAACATGTACCAAGACAGCAGACTCCTCCCCAGCACTATCTACGATCCTATCTAGGCGGTGCGTGAGGTCCGCTACCTTCGCACCAGGCAGGCATGTTACCAGGCGATCCTCACGTCCACCAGCCACCCAGCTATCTACATTCCTAATGATTGAATCACCAACTATAACAGCTGTCCTGACCCTCCCCTCATGGGCACATGGCCCTGGAGAAACGTCCTCGGTGCGAGAGGGTTTTACATCACCTGGAGGACAGGTCCTATTTACAGGATCACTTCCTGCCACACCAGGGTGATGCTCTCCTGTCACGTGACCTCTCTCCTCCATGGCAACAGGGATGCTGCCAGACTGGAGGTGGGACTTCAGGACTATATCCCTGTAGGTCACGTCCATGTACTTCTCTGTCTTTCTTATGTCTTCCAGGTCTGCTACTCTAGCCTCTAGAGAACGGACTTGTTCCCTGAGAGCAAAGAGTTCTTTGCACTTAGTGCATACGTAAGACCTCTCACCAACTGGGAGAAAATCATACATGTGACACTCAATGCAAAAGACCGGAGAACCCCCATCTTGTTGCTGGACTTCTGTCTGCATCTTAGTTTAAAGCTTGTGTTTAGATCTTTTAAATTCTGTATATAATAAGGATTGGTGTAGATGCTTATACCAATAAAAGTGTATCTAATACCCCTAATACACCTTGTGTACCTGAAGCTTAATTAATCTCAGGTCCTCCGTGTATGACTGATTTGGATAACGAGCTGCACCTGAGAGCAGCCCCTTTCCTCTAAGATGTGCAAGTACCTATAAAACTACAATTACCCCAGGGGTGAGAGGGTGCTGGGGAGGGAGGGAGGGAGGGAGATAAGTCCTATTAAAGAGGGCAGTTACAAGGTACCCTGTCCTGAACCCTCAGCAGGGGGGAGGGGGAGGGGGGTACCACACAAAGCCCAGTTAGTTCAGAGAGGCAAGGTAAGTTACAGCTGAGAAAGCTGAACTAGCACACCACTAAGACAAACAATAAATAATTAAATAAACAGTTAGACAAACAATAAATAGTTAAATAAACAGCTAGAACTCACAGCAAGGTGTCTCAGGAGGCAAAATCCACTTTTCTAGCAGAGCACTGTAAAAAGCACTGCTCCTCTCTGATCAGAGAGAAGCAAACTAAAAACAGACTATGCACATGTGGAGGAAACAGGAAGAAGGCTACACAATACCTCAGCGGGGTGGGGGTGGGGGGGTGGGGGGAGGGGAGGATTCACTCAGGCAGGCTAGGGCAGGAAAAATGTTTAACACACAGCAGGGTCTGGGGAGAGAGATTTAATTTAAAATGAACAGTTAACCTGACTACCACACAAAGCCCAGTTAGTTGAGATAGGCAAGGTAAGTTACAGCTGAGAAAGCTGAACTAGCACACCACTAAGACAAACAATAAATAATTAAATAAACAGTTAGGGGTATGTTTACTAAACGGGGCACTTGTGCGGGGCGCACCTGAGCGCCCTAAAATGATGCATTTAAGTGCTCTTAAGTGCCCCATACGCATGCGTGGTACATTAATGGGTCCCGCACGCGTGCGCCGAAAACACACACGTTTGCGGGGCGCTCATGTGCGATAGAGGTGTGGAAAGGCGAAATGAGGGCGGAGGAAGGCCCCCGAGGGGCGGAGAGACGGGGTCAATGGGTGGAATGTGGGAGGGGAGAGACTCCCCGCACAGGAGCGTGCCCGAATTTACAAGGAAAAAATACCGCCAGTGAAACACTCGCGGTAGAAAGCATTTAAAGGGAAGAGAAACCATTTACGTCAGCAATGTACAGGAAAACCGGGGAAACCAGCAAAACGTGAGCAGTGTGATACATGTGCACAGCACAAAAGTGCAAATAAAAATAGAAAATGACCACAACA
Organism: Ichthyophis bannanicus; assembly: GCA_033557465.1. NCBI lineage: Eukaryota > Metazoa > Chordata > Amphibia > Gymnophiona > Ichthyophiidae > Ichthyophis > Ichthyophis bannanicus. The sequence continues at coordinate 103,998,204 of CM066033.1, forward strand.
GAACTATTAAAAATAGTAATTCAGCTGGGGAACAGTTATAGTGATGGGCAAATACAGAAAACACACCCAGCAAAGCTCCAGAAAAAAGAAATGAATTTTGGAAGGGTTTACGGAGCGGAGACTCTTCCAAAAAACATTTCCTTTTGTGGAGCTTTCCTGGGAGTGTTTGCTATGGTTGCCCATTAATATCACTGTTGCCCAGCATGGTGATATTTTGTCCCCCATTTCCCGTGGTCATTTCCGGGGTTTATGTGCACGTTTGTCACCAGACAGGGTGCATATGCCCACAGTAAATTTGCGTAGAGCAGGGTTTGTGACTCCATCCTGCCAGGCTTACTACCTCCAGGGGCTGCACTGTCTATGTGGCCATAGTGTGGTGCAGCGGACAGAGTCAGTACCTCGAGGGTCAGAGGTTCAAAGCCCAGCTGGGGCACTTGCCAGCCCAGTCCCTATATTTTACCCACCACTAAACACAGATAGCGCAGACACCCCTGTATTGCAGGGGACATAAGCATGGGGAAAACACCCATATTTTACCCAACAACGCACACACACCACAACAATGGGCATTACCCACAGCCAAGTACCCCAAATGCAGTCCCGTACTGCCACATTCCAATCAGGTCACCTGCTTTTTATGGGAGAAGCTCATGCCAGCATGTTGGCGGACGAGTACATGTGGTGCAGGGGGCAGTGGCTGCTAGCGACAGAAGACAGAGGCCTAGCCATGTGCAGGCTGGCACAGTCCACAGCAACAGACAGGCCGTGCCGGATCCACAGTCATGGACTATCCAGGGAATTCAGCCAATCTGTGGCTACACGGTGGTGCAGTGCACACAGACAGTGCATGCAAAAACAGAAGGTCACAGGTTCAAAGACCAGCTGGGGCTACCAGCAATCGTGCCCACATATTTTCCCCACAAAGAAACAGTGACAGTAAGGACTCACCTTTCGTGACGAGGACATATGCAATGGTAATACATCTATCTTTTACCCCACTGAGCACAGACACCATGAACAGGGGCAGAACCTACAGCAGAATCCCCCAAATGCAGTCCTGGTGGGCCACACACCAGTCAGGTTCCATGCTGCCACTCATACAAATGCCTGTGCTGTATATCTATGCACCACCCCCACGGCATGTAGATGTAGCTCATGCATATTCATGAGGGACAGCAGGAAGACCCGAACAGTGTGATGCAAAACTGGACTGGAGTGGGGAAGCGCTGCCGTAAAGCAGCAGCCAACAGGGGCAGACACACCCACACCCACATCCACAGGCCCCATTGGCCAATGTCTCCTGTAGAGGCAGAACATTGGACCCTGCGTGCATCTCCCAATACCAGCACCTGCATACCTTAGCAATGTCACCCTACACCTGAGGTACACAGCTCTGAAACATTTGCTAAGAGTACAGGCTGATAGATATCCCTACGTTACGCACATACTGCTAGTTGACCCCATCCGAACAATCTGGTGTCTGCGGTGCGTGCTCAAGGCCTGGCCTCTGACGGTGTTCACCACCCTGGGAATGACCCCCAGCAGTACTGCGTACCATATCCATGCCTGTGCCGTGCCCAGGACCGGTGTGGTGGCCAAGGCTAATCACCCCCTCAATAGTAGCACAATGCTGGCATAGGTGTGGGAGTGTGTGTCTGTCTATACCAGGGGTGGGCACCTCCGGTCCTGGAGGGCCGCAGACCAGTCAGGTTTTCGGGATATCCCTAATGAACATGCATGAGATATATATGCATTAGAGATATCCTGCCAACCTGACTGGTTTGTGGCCCTCCAGGGCTGGATTTGGAGACCCCTGCCTTACACCTCTGTCATTTAAGATCGTGAGTGGGCAAGGTACAGATGTCCTAGACATCGAAAGGGTATATAGAATGTGTCACATTCCTCCTCGATTCTCACCACCACCAAAAAGTTGTCTAATAGACAATTTTTTGGTGGTGGTGAGAAGTGAGGAGGACTGTGACAAATTCTATCTAACCTTTTTGATGTCTTGGACATCTGCACCTTGTCCACTCACAATCTTAAATGACAGAGGTGTAAGGCAGGGGTCTCCAAATCCAGCCCTGGAGGGCCACAAACCAGTCAGGTTGGCAGGATATCTCTAATGCATATATATCTCATGCATATTCATTAGAGATATCCCGAAAACCTGACTGGTCTGCGGCCCTCCAGGACCAGGTTTGCCCACCCCTGGTCTATACAGTGTGTGTTGGCTGCAAACACCTTCCCCAACCCACACTGCCAGCACTACTGCCAGTATTGGCCTGCCAATGTGCATAATGAGCAGCAAGGTACCATGGGTATAGGTCAGACATGGTGGGCTGGCCAGGATGCATCTGCACAGGGCATAGGGCACTGGCTGTGACATTGTAGTGCCAGGCCACCACCTACACAGACAGGGTGACCTCTGTATGTGCTGCTTGGGAGCACTCTCACCCTGAGTGTACAGTGATGACAGCATGGCTAGGTACCCCCATAGTACTGTATTGTGTTTCTTTCTTGTGATATATATGGGTTTCCTGTTGGGGCCTCCTCACAGAACTCTCTGCTTGTGTTTGCTGCCACTCCAGTTTTGGGTGCATGCATTTCCATCAGGGCTAACCAGCAGACTGTTCACAGCTGGTATGTGTCTTGATGGAGTGCCTTGTAGGGTGCAGTGGCTGATGGCTTGCTGCAGGTGAATATCAGATAGTGCTGGGGTGCATCTTTGGATATCCAGGCCTAAAGTCTGTCTGATATTGCATTATGGATGTGTGTGGAGCTGCTTGGACTGCCCTGTAGGGTGTCTGTTCCCCAGCAGGACTGGGGTTTGATGGTCCACTCTACTGCCATTGGTGGGGGTACCCTGTTTGCCACCCTCAGGGTGGGGGGGTACTTTGACCACCTAGGGGGTCCATGGGGGTTTACCACTAACTGAGACATACCAACATGTTTCTGCAGCACCTTCCTATCTCACAGGTTGGTACTGTTGTGGAGCTCTGTCATGGCCTCATCCAGCCATGGCTGGTGTTGTGGACCTGGTCCTGGGCACCACATCACACCCTCAGGGTGAGCACAGTACCCGCACAATGTGAGGGTGTGTAGCTACTCTTTGCTGGTAGTCCACCCGCTCAGGACCCCCTACCAGGCCGAGGTGCTGTGTGGGTGCACATAGACAATTCCCCCTACCAGGCCGGGTAGCTGTTGGGGTGCATTCCCCATCTTGTGTGCATCTGTGGACAGCTGATTTGCATGTGCAGTGCATCATGGGTACGGGTGGCCTAACCCTATCCTGTCTACAACAGCAGACTGTCTGTGGGGTGACGTGCAGGCTCTCTGCAGCCAGCCAGGGGCTTGCTGTCAGCTATAGAGCTGTAGCCCAATGGTTACGTCACTCCCTGTACAGCCAGAGGTCATGGGTTCAAACCCACAGTGGGGTCCTTTGATAGGGCTGTCCACAGCTTTATTTTTATTTACTATACATATGTCTATGCCGGCAAAACCACACACAGCTTACTATACCCATTAGGTGCCTCTGAGGGTGCTTTATAGGGCGCCCTATAGGCCACCTTATGGTTGCCATCCATATAGGGTGCACTATACATTATCCTGTGTCGCAACATACATGGTGCCCTATAGGGGACATTCTAGGGTGCCTTGGCAGACAGTGCACTGTAACATGTGCCTTACGGGCATCTGTATGTTAACACACTGTGAGAGCGGGTTTACTAGTGGTGGGAAATAAAATATAAATGGAAGGCCTCCTACAGCACTCCTCACCATGATACATACTGCCCCAGCCAGCCTTGTTCACTGGGCACTGTGAGGGGTTGAACCCCTGGCCCCTGCACCATTGGTCAGTGTCTTAACCATTGTGCTGTGGCTCTGTTCCTGTGTTTGTGCATCCGCGCGCAGCCTTGTAGCCATCAGCGTGCCATCTTGTGGCGCACTAAATTAACAGCGCGCCGCCTTATGCCGCACAACATGGAAATGCCCCTAAAATAATGCCTCAGCCAGCTGTTTTCAATGGGCACTGTGGGGAATTGAACCCATGATCCCTGCACGAGTGGTCAGTGTCTTAACCATTGTGCTATGGCTCTGTTCCTGTTATTTGCACATCAGCGCGCCACTTATCCCTCCCACTATTGGACTGCCCCCTCACACATCAGCGCGCCGCCTTCTGCCCACCGGCTCGCCGCCTTCTGTTGCCCACATTTATCAGCGCACCGCCTTCTGCCGCCCAAACTTAACAATGCGCCGCCATCTGCCGCCCACACTAAACAGTGCGCCGCCTCATGCCGTAAGAAAAATAACAGTGCGCCGCCTTCTGCCGCCCAAAATTAATATGCCTTCTAAACCACTTTTGCCCATAAATGTTGATGCCTCAGCTGGTCTTTTTTGTTGAGCACAATGGGGGTTTGAACCCCTGGCCCCTGCACCATTGGTCGGTGTCTTCACCATTGTACTATGGCTCTGTTGTTTGGTTTTGCAGCAGCGCCCCAGTTAGCCTTCCCACGCGCTAATGTGGGCCCCGCACATTAGCGCGACGCACACACGTACGGTCCGGTTTTTTGCTTTTTTCTGCCTGGCCCGCCCACTCCTTATATGGCACCAGCACACTAACGGGAACCCGCACAGCAACGGTGTTTAGTAAACATGCCCCTTAGACAAACAATAAATAGTTAAATAAACAGCTAGAACTCACAGCAAGGTGTCTCAGGAGGCAAAATCCACTTTTCTAGCAGAGCACTGTAAAAAGCACTGCTCCTCTCTGATCAGAGAGAAGCAAACTAAAAACAGACTATGCACACATGGAGGAAACAGGAAGAAGGCTACACAATACCTCAGCAGGGGGGGGAGGGGAGGATTCACTCAGGTAGGCTAGGGCAGGAAAAAAGTTTAGCACACAGCAGGGTCTGGGGAGAGAGATTTAATTTAAAATGAACAGTTAACCTGGCTACCACACAAAGCCCAGTTAGTTGAGAGAGGCAAGTTAAGTTACAGCTGAGAAAGCTGAACTAGCACACCACTAAGACAAACAATAAATAATTAAATAAACAGTTAGACAAACAATAAATAGTTAAATAAACAGCTAGAACTCACAGCAAGGTGTCTCAGGAGGCAAAATCCACTTTTCTAGCAGAGCACTGTAAAACGCACTGCTCCTCTCTGATCAGAGAGAAGCAAACTAACTCCCCAACAGCTGCGACACCCCAAAAGTGGACCACAGGACCACAGGACCCAAACCCCCAGATTGGGAGGGGAGAGTGGGAAGCCGCGACCAGAGATACCAGAGGCACACCAGCAAGCAGGGAGATGGCCAACGCGATGAACAGGAAGAGGTCGCTTGGCCCCTCCCTTGCCTCCAGCAGCCACTCCTGCCCTCCCATTGGGTCCCCTCTTGAAACGGGAGGGGAATCAATGAATTAAAAAATGCCCACTCAGCCTCCAGGGCGCCCCACAGACCGCAGCCTGCCACGCCTCAGATTGCTGTAATACTTCTATGGGAATGCCATCAATGCCTGGTGCTTTGTTCTTTGATAAAGCTTTCAAAGCTGCTTCAACTTCTTCTTTCATCACCAATGGTTCCAGATCATAAGGTACAGGTTGAAATGACTGTTGGTCCACTTGATCTTTATCATATAAAAACTCTGTATATTCTTTCCACCTTTTCTTGATCTTCTCAGCATCATTTAAGATAGAACCTTGAGCATCTTGTAACATTCCAATTCGAGGGTGGAATTTTTTCTTTAACTCTCATAGCTTTAGGAAAGCTGATCTTGTTCTTCCTCTAATAGTTTCTGCTTCTATTTCCTTGCATGTGTCATTGTAGTACTTTTCCTTGTCCAGTCTTGCTGCACGTTGGAAATCTCTGTTGAGTTCTGCGATTGTCTTTCTTTCTTCTCTGGCTTTAGCTTCTCTGTGTTTCTGGGCAATTTTCAGAGTTTCTTTCATCATCCATTTTAGCTGTTTTTGCTTTTTCACCTTTTGTAGAGACTTCTCGCTTTCTTCCAATACAACCTTCTTGATGTCATTCCATAACTCTTCTGGAGCTCTGTCATTTGTATCTAAAGCAGCAAATTGATTTTGCAGGCAGCTTTTAAATTCCAGTGGTATATTCTCAAGGTCATATTTTGCTGCATTCATGAGTGGTTTGCTCTTTTTCAACTTTAGCTTGAGTTTGAACACTAGTAGTTGTTGATCTGTACCACAGTCAGCTCCAGGTTTTGTCTTTGTTGATGTTATAGAGCTTTTCCATCATTGACTTCCACAGATGTAGTCAATTTGATTTTTATACAATCCATTGGGTGAAGTCCATGTGTACAGTTGCCGCTTGTGTTGCTGGAAGAAGGTGTTTGAGTTGAATAGATCGTTGGTCTTGCAGAATTCTGTTCATATTTTCCAACCACTTTGCCTTCTTCTTTGTTGACAACTTTTACATTCCAGTCACCCAGGACTATCAGAATATCCTGCTTGCATGTTCTGTCAATTTCAGCTTGTACTTGTTCATAGAACTCATCAGCTTCATCCTCTTCGGCAGCTATTGTTGGGGCATATGCCTGAATTATAGTTGTGATGATGGGCATTTCTCGTAGACAAATAGAAATTAAGCATTCATTGATTGCATTGTATTTCATTACAGTTCTTGCAAATTTCTTCTTGATTATAAATGCAATATCATTTCTTCTTTGACTTTCATTTCCAGCATAGTAGACCATGTGATCATCATGATGTGGTTGGATCAAAGCCCTCAAGACGTCTGACTGCTGATGTAGCTGCGCATGAAATGAGAGTCAGAAGCTGTAAAGATGTCTTACATATTGGAACATGGAATGTACGAAGCATGAACCAAGGGAACACACTACTGTACACATGGACTTCACCCAATGGATTGTATAAAAATCAAATTGACTACATCTGTGGAAGTCAACGATGGAAAAGCTCTATAACATCAACAAAGACAAAACCTGGAGCTGACTGTGGTACAGATCATCAACTACTAGTGTTCAAACTCAAGCTAAAGTTGAAAAAGAGCAAACCACTCAGCTCTTTTTCAACTTCAGCTCTTCCCCAGTAGCGTGTTGAGTGCCATCCGACCTGCGGGGGTCTCATCTTCTAACAATATAACTCAATTTGTTTTGTTGTGACTTGCTTATCACTACAATATTGTAATTTTTAAGGTAACATGAATAAGGTTTCACAACAATGGGATGTTTTACTTGCAAACTGAAATTATAAAATAGCTATTAGGTTTGGATTGGCTGTGGATTAGGTAACAACTGGACAGTACAATGAGCTGCTTTCAATTTTGAGTTCTTTACCGCTTTCAAAAAAAAATATGAACAGAGCGCTTTCCAGTACTGACTTACTACCTGTTTTAATTTTTACACAGGTACATGTTTGATATATGAATAGAAATTAAAAAGTAGACACCATAGCTTGATACAGGTGAGGTTTTGGTAGCCACTGGATAGCTTAATGATCATGTTCCATTGCCCGAGTATCTGTTTTATTATAAGGTAAAAGTAGGAATCTAGTTATTCATGATGTCTTTAGAATATAGAGTTCTAGAAAATCTTTTTGAAAAATGCAACGATGAAAGAGATTTGTTGTTGTTGTTTTGCCTCCTTTACTATGTACTTTATTCAAGCAAAATGGAAAGTATGCGATCTCAATATCCAATAATTAACTGACAGTTATATCATATAGATGCCTTTTTAATATGAATTAACCCTGATTGTTTATAAGACTGATCTTATAATTCCTTTATAATCTCAATGGATTTGAAGTTATAATTTTATTATTTTCTTCTCTTCCTCTTCCTCTCCCCTCCCCCCTTCCCTTCCTGTTGTTACATATGAATGAAATGAATTACTCTACAAGTTCTTTCGGTCTGTGTGGTTCATTGTATGTTTTTGATAATCAATTTTTAAGTTTAAAAGTTAAGTAATGCATTGTTATTAAAATAGTTTGTATGTATGTATTTCTATAGGCCCCTGATAATGTTTTCTTTTATGCATGGTTGCCTTCCGCCTGTTGTTTGTGTGTTTCTGTGCAAGTTTAGAAACAGAAACATGATGACAGAAAAAAGACCACATAGCCTATCTAGTCTGTCCTTCCATATCAACCAAAAACAGTCCCCTTTTTTCCTTTAGAGATCCACTGTGTTTGTCCCATGCTTCTTTGAATTAAAATACTGTCGTCATCTCTACCACCCCCACTGGAAAACTATTCCATGGATCTACCACGTTTTCCGTAAAGAAATATTTCTGCATATCACTCCTGAATCTATCCTCTTTCACACTCCTCCCATGTCCCCTCATAGAAGAGCTTGCTTTCAATCGAAAGAGGCTCTTCTTCTGTGCATTTATGCTAGGGAGGTATTTAAACGTCTCAATCATATCACCTCTATTCCACCTTTCTTCTAAGATGTACATATTAAGATCCTTAAGTCTGTCCTCATATGCTTTATAATGAAGACCACTAACCATTTTAGTAGCCACCCTCTGTACTGACACCAACCTGTTTATATCCCTTTGAAGATGCGGTCTCCAGAATTACACACAATACTCCAAATGAGGTCGCCCCAAAGACTTACTCAGAGGTGCTATCATCTCCTTTCTTCTGCTGGCCATTCCTCTCGCTATGCACCCAAGCATCCTTCTAGCTTTTGTCATCGCCTTTTCTTTTTTTTTAAATTATTTATTTATAGATTTTTAAATACACCAGCAAGAAAAGATTTACACAGTCTTGCAAGAAAAAGGAGTAAAACATACAGAAAAGTTAAACAAGATACACTCAAGGAAAGCTATCCAGTAACTCCCATATAGCCCACTAGGTGGAGGGGGGGGGGGGTGGGGGGAGAAAGAAAAAATAAACCAGGGCAGATATACCTGGTCTATACCAAAGACTACTCTTAAGAAATCATCAACAAAAATAAAGAATGGCCACAAGCGGCGACTGTACACATGGACTTCACCCAATGGATTGTATAAAAATCAAATTGACTACATCTGTGGAAGTGAACGATGGAAAAGTTCTATAACATCAACAAAGACAAAACCTGGAGCTGACTGTGGTACAGATCATCAACTACTAGTGTTCAAACTCAAGCTAAAGTTGAAAAAGAGCAAACCACTCATGAATGCAGTAAAATATGACCTTGAGAATATACCACTGGAATTTAAAGACTGCCTGCAAAATTGATTTGCTGCTTTAGATACAAATGACAGAGCTCCAGAAGAGTTATGGAATGACATCAAGAAGGTTGTGTTGGAAGAAAGCGAGAAGTCTCTACAAAAGGTGAAAAAGCAAAAACGGCCAAAATGGATGATGACAGAAACTCTGAAAATTGGCCAGAAACGCAGAGAAGCTAAAGCCAGAGGAGAAAGAAAGACAATAACAGAACTCAACAGAGATTTCCAATGTGCAGCAAGACAGGACAAGGAAAAGTACTACCACGACGCATGCAAGGAAATAGAAGCAGAAACTATTAGAGGAAGAACAAGATCGGCTTTCTTAAAGCTACGAGAGTTAAAGAAAAAGTTCCAGCCTCGAATTGGAATGTTACAAGATGCTCAAGGATCTATGTTGAATGATGCTGAGAAGATCAAGAAAAGGTGGAAGGAATATACAGAATTTTTATATGATAAAGATCAAGTGGACCAACAGCCGTTTCAACCTGTACCTTATGATCGGGAACCATTGGTGATGAAAGAAGAAGTTAAAGCAGCTTTGAAAGCCTTATCAAAGAACAAACCACCAGGCATTGATAGCATTCCCATAGAAGTATTACAGCAATCTGATGCAGCTGTTACCATACTTACAAGGCTCTGCCAAGAAATTTGGAAGACAACATCATGGCCAACTGACTGGAAAAGATCTGTGTTTATACCAATACTAAAGAAGGTGATCCAACTGACTGTGGAAATTATCACACAATCGCTCTGATCCCACATGCCAGCAAGATTCTACTGAAGGTTATTCAAAAGAGACTACAACCATACCTGGAACAAGAACTACCTGAAGTGCAAGCAGGGTTCAGGAAAGGGCGAGGAACGAGAGACATCATTGAGTATGTGAGATGGATCCTTGAAAAGACTAAAGAATACCAACAGGATATCTATTTGTGCTTTATCAACTATAGCAAGGCTTTTGACTGTGTAAACCATGAGAAACTCTGGGCCACATTAAGAAGCATGGGTATAACAGAACACATGATTGTACTCTTGCACAATCTGTACATTGATCAAGAAGCAGCAGTTTGAACGGAACAAGGAGAAACAGAATGGTTTAAAATAAGCAAAGGTGTAAGACAAGGCTGCATACTTTCCCCCTACCTGTTTAATTTATATGCAGAACAAATCATCAGAGAAGCAGGATTGTATGAAGACAACAGAGGTGTGAAGATTGGTGGAAGACTCATCAACAACCTTCGCTATGCTGATGAGACCACATTACTGGCTGAAAGTGAAGATGATCTGAAACATTTGCTTCTCACAATTGAAGAACATAGTCTCAAAATGGACCTGCACCTCAATGTAAAGAAGACAAAGATCTTGACAACTGGCATAATCAACAGGTTCATTGTTGAAGGAGAAGAAATTGAAATCGTGAACAACTTTAACCTACTTGGATCAACTATCAATAAAGAATCAACAAGAAGTCAAGAAATCAGACAACGCATTGCTCTTGGCGGAATGGCTATGAAAGACCTAGATAAGATCCTCAAGAGCAGAGATGTCTCTCTCCATGCAAAGATTCAACTTGTTCAATCCATGGTATTTTCAATAACATCATATGGATGTGAAAGCTGGACAATGAAAAAGATAGACAGGAAGAAAATTGATGCCTTTGAATTATGGTGCTGGCAGCGAATACTGTGTATACCATGGACTGCCCGAAGAACAAACCTGTCGGTACTAGAGGAGATCAAACCTAAGCTTTCTTTAGAAGCTCAGATGACCAGACTTCGACTTTCATACTTTGGATACATCATGCAAAGAGAGAGATCATTAGAGAAAGACATCATGCTTGGCAAGATAGAAGGTCAGCGCAAAAGAGGAAAGCCAGCAATGAGATGGATCAATACAATAACAGCAGCTATGGGTACCAGTCTGTCAACAATGAGCTGCCTGACTCAAGACCGAACACAATTTCGGATAGCTATCCAGAGGGTCGCCATGAGTCGACTCCGACTCGACAGCACTTAACAACAACAACATTGCCCTGAGAGACCCCAAACCTACAACAAATAAGCAGAGAATATACATTATTCTAGCACATCATTTGTGGATATCCTGGCATTAATAAAGGTAGCAAGATCTAAAGGATTAGTGAAAAAATATCTAGTAGATTTATATATAACCAGGCATCTACATGGAAAATGTAAAAAGGAAGACCCTCCAAGTATTCTCAAGGAGATTTGAGACATTCAGGACATCAAAATCCACATTAGACACATCAGGAGGAACCACCGGATCCTTTTTTCCACGAGGAAGATAATACAACTTAGTCAGTGGCGGAAATAAATCTACAGGGACCTTCAGAATTTCTTGTAAGTATTTTTTAAACATATCAAGTGCTGTTACCCCCTGGATTTATGGAAAATTTAGGACCCGCAAATTTGCAGCCCTAGCAGCATTTTCCAGTACTTCTAATTTATATTGAAGAATCCCATTATCTTTAGCCAAAGTAGAAGACAAATCTGAAAGTCATTAACTGGGTTCTATGATCAGTTACCGACGTTTTCAAAGAGTCACATACAGACACAACTGTCTCAATCTTACTGACATTCTCCTGAATGCGCTGTTCATTTGCTTGAATCCGCATTACAAAGGCCAAAGACTGGGACTGGATGACTCCAGAAAGAGTAGCAATGGCTTCCCAAATTGATTCCAGCGTGAAGACCTTAGGCTTGGGTAGAAGAAAAGTCAAAGCAGGCAATGGAGAAGAAGCAACTTGTGGAAGACATACTTCTTCTAATAATGGTAAGTCTAGAATTTCCGCCGTCGCTGACACACCGGATGCCTCCCTGATTCCATCAGGGGTCTGCAAGACTGCACCATTGGCCAGCTCCCCTCGGGTAACTTCCTCAGCCCCCACCTCAGGGGGTATCAGTGTTGACGTGGCAGAGGCAGGGGGAGAGATGTCTCAACATCCGACGGTGGCGCTAAGGACTCCTCACCCAACGCCACCAAGCTGGCTCGAACCTCCCTTCTTTGGTCCAGGATAAGTGAAACAAATCGATCCATTGGACCGGTGGAAGGTAGCTGGGGCACCGAGTGAAGAGCCCTCAACTTCACCTTTTGTTTAGGCATTCGTTCAGCAAAAACTCTCAGCAGCCATCTTGGAAACTCCCCCTGCCGTCGATTTTTCTATCTGATTAGCTACTTTAAGATCATCTGACATAATCATGCCTAGCTCCCGTTCTTCGGTGGACAAAAGTACTTCACCGCCTATACTACTACGCTCCCTTGGAATGCTGCTGCCCAAATGCATGATCTTGCATTTTTTAACATTAAATCTCAGCTGCCAAATTCTAGATCATTCTTCAAGCTTAGCTAGAGGCAAACCTTACCCTACAGCCCTTCCGCTATATCACTAACAAAGATATTAAAAAGAATCGGACCAAAGACAGATCCCTGGGGCACATCACTGGTAACCTCCTTCTCATCAGAGTGAGCACCATTTACCTGTACTCTTTGTTGCCTCCCACTTAACCAATTTCTAACCCAAGCAGTAACTTTAGGGTCCATCCCTAGGGTGCTCAGTTTGTTTATAAGTCACCTGTGAGGAACGGTGTCAAAAGCTTTACTGAAACCACATCTAGGGCTCTCCCTCGATCCAACTCCCTGGTCACCCAGTCAAAGAAATCAATCAGATTTGTCTGACAAGATCTGCTTCTGGTGAATCCATGCTGCCTCTGATCCTGTAATCCACTGGACTCCAGAAACCTCACTATTTTCTCTTCCAGCGGCGCTTCCAATAATTTACTCACTACTGAAGTTAAACTAACTGGCCTGTAGTTTTCAACCATATCCTTACTTCCACTTTTGTGTAAAGGCACCACATGTACCCCTCTCCAGTCCTTTGGCACCACTCCTGACTCCAACAATGCATTGAAAAGGTCAGTCAGTGGAGCTGCTAGAACGCTTCCAAGTTCCATTGGTATTCCAGGGTGTATCCCATCCAGTCCCATCACTTTGTGCACTTTAAGTTTAGCTAGTTCCTCACGAACACAGTCTTCTGAAAATTGTTCAAGATACCCCTCGCTTCTGTTCTTGTTTGTGGGTGTTTTCTGAGGTCCTGCTCCTGGTTCTTCATCTGTGAACACAGAACAGAAATATTTGTTAAGCAATTCCGTTTTATCCTCAACGGCTTCTACATATTCCTCCCCTTCACCCTTGAGTCTAACAAACCACTTTTGCCCTTCCTCTTCTCACTAACATATCTGAAAAATGTCTTATCCCCCCATTTAACTGCATTGGCTATTTCCTCCTCTTTTTGAATCTTTGCTTTCCTGACTACTTTGCTAGCTTCTCTAAGTTTTTCTAAATATAGATGACTGTCTTCCTCTCCGTGATCTCTTGTATTTTATGAAGGCTTCCCTCTTTTTCTTCACTTTTTCAGCTACTTCTTTCGAAAACCATAGTGGTCTCCTTTTCCTTTTACCTTTATTTACCATTTTAACAAAAAGGTTGGTTGCCCTTAAAATATCCCCTTTCAGTTTTGCCCACTGTTTTTCTACATACCCCAGCTGTTCCCATCCCGCTAACGACTCCTTGAGGTATTGGCCCATCTTGGCAAAGTTAATTTTCCTAAAGTCTAAGACCCTTGATTTTGAGTGGATTTTAACAGCCCTAGTCCTAATACTGAACCACACCACCTGGTGATCACTGGAAGCAAAATGATCTCCCACTACAACATCAGAAACACTTTCACCATTGGTAAGCACCAAGTCCAGTATGGCCCCTTCACGTGTGGGTTCTGTTACCAGCTGCCTGAATAGTTCTCCCTGTAGAGTGTCCAGGATCTAGATGATACTGCAGCAGGAATGTGCCAATCAACATCTGGCATATTGAAATCCCCTATCAGTAGCACTTCCCCTTTCCTAGCAATGCTGCGTATGTCTTCAATTAACTCTCCATCCACTCTCCTGTAAGGGAGGTCTGTATATCAGACCAATGCAAATTAATTTCTCTTTCCCTCTTTCTAGTTTAACCCACAGTACCTCCTCTCTCCCTTTTAAGCTCTGTAGTACTAAAGCTTTAATATTATTTTGTACATATAGTGCCACTCCTCCTCCCCTTCTTCCTACCCTGTCCTTTCTGAATAAAGTATAGCCTGGTATAGTTACATCCCAGTCATGGTTTTCTGTGAACCATGTTTCGGTAACTGCCACTAAATCCAAGTCAGCCTCTCCCATTAAAGCTTCAACATCTGGGATCTTATTTCTCATGCCACGAGCATTTATATACACCGCTTTCCATATGTTGTTCCTTTTACTTCCTTTTCTTTTTGGTTTCTGACACAGTTAAGACCATTGCCATGATCCATTGGATGTGGGCATGGGTGTGACTCTCTATAGAAAGGAGAACCATTGTAGGCTGGCCCAAATACCAGGAGTTGTCAGTATGTCCAGGAGGTTTGACCTGTAGATTTCAACTGTGCCTTTTTGCAAAGAAGGCCTCTTAAAATCAGGTGTGTCCTTGACTTCTCAACTAGTTGACATCCCAGAACCCATGCAGAAATAGGATCCGAAGCTGGGTGAGGAGTAAATTGCCAGCTGCTGGCATAGGAGGAGCTGTGGAATCAAGTGGGAGATGGCATTTGCCAGTGTTATCAGGCACAGGAAATGGAGGAAGCTGAATTTCTGCATTTAGAAACAACTAGAGACAATCAACTATTGTGCTGAAGAGGAGTCGGGAGCCGTGGGAGGTCTATTATCCATGCTGACTCCCTGTTTATCATACCCGACATTGGGACAGAGAGGAGAAGATCCTACATTGAGGACTATCCAAAGTT
This sequence comes from Ichthyophis bannanicus, assembly GCA_033557465.1. Lineage (NCBI taxonomy): Eukaryota > Metazoa > Chordata > Amphibia > Gymnophiona > Ichthyophiidae > Ichthyophis > Ichthyophis bannanicus. The sequence continues at coordinate 104,013,228 of CM066033.1, forward strand.
CTAGCACCGAGAAAATAAGATATTCCTCAGAGTACTGGCCGAGGGAGGGTCATTATCCAACAGCCAACGAAAAGCCATTAGACATGGCTTTGCCAATGGGAACCAATGGGCAGTCTTTCCTAGAGTCAGAACTCCCCTGGGCTGAACATGTAGAATAGTGGGAAGGCCAGAGTTTGAATGGCTGCCTTTGCCTACATTTGATAAACTAAACCATAAGCATGGGACTATCAGTTCTGGAGACTATGCTAGCCCTTATTTGCCTAGCTTTGAGGGTCTCTTGTTGATGAACATTGTAGGTAATTTTTCTAGTGAAACTACTTACATTTTTTTTCATTTGAAAATTATCTCGGAAGACTGTTGATACCTCTGCTTATAATTAAAAATTATATTTGTTTCTATTTGTTACAGATGCAGTTCAATTCTGATTTACTTCTCCTTGAACACGATTGAACTGTTTGACTAGATTGTAAGCTCTGATGAGCAGGGACCGTCTTTTACATGTGTCTGTGCAGCACTACATACATCTTGTAGCGCTATACAAATGATCAGCAGAAATAGTAGTAGCATTAATGATGATTTTATGTTATGAGACTGACCATGTTTGCTTTTGTAATTTCCCATGCATAGTAACTGCTAGCAGGCAGAAGAATGATTGTCGCATAGGCAGGCAGATTATGCAGTTTCTTGTTTGGAAGAAATAGAGGAAGTACTCAAGGGATTTGATTTTCAAATTCCCATGTATACTTTTCCTAATAGACTCACCATGAACGAATAACAGGTGTGAAGTCCCTAGGATGTATCTTATACGTGCAGATCTTGCAGGACTACCAAGAGGGACTACTACTGCTGGGAAGAAATAGGCACTTGTAAGTATTTACCTGCTGAGAAATTCTCTAAATCTTGGGGAAAAGGGAATTCTTTGGGTTAAAGCTGATACAATCTGTTGTGATGGGGAAGATCCGTCCCTTGCTGTGCAGTCAGAAGCAACTGAAGAAAACAGGTCAGATTCTGACAGCCAGGCAATGCACATGGCTACAGGTTGCCAAGGGAGATGTAAACAAACCCAGCCACGAGTGCAGCAGCCCCGCCCAAGCTGCAAACAAGCCCCGTGCCCTGAGTGCAATAGGATTCACCTGGGTGGAGGAGGGGCGAAGCTAAGCACTGTGGAAGATAAAAAGCACTCATTAGAAAGCAGAGTGAGCTCAAGCGGTAGCGGTAGCTGTAGCTGTAGCTCAAGCTTCAGCTCAGGAGGAAGCTCAGGCTCTGGTTCAGGTGCTGAATCGAGTTCAGGCTGGAGATGAAGTTCAAGCTGGGGAGCAAGCTCAGGATCTTGATTAGGATCCGAGAGGAGTTCTGACGGAGCAGCTGTGAATTTTTGCAGCAGAGCTAGAATAGGAGAAAACATTGGAACAGACAGAGGAACAAAGAAAGCTCAAGCTGAAAAGGTACCGAGAGTTAAAACCCACAGTCTGCAGGAAAGCTTCTCTCAGTTAAAGCCTTGGGAGGAAGGCAGCTGGAGGGAGAAGCCACCCAGGGATCCAGTTTGGGTGTGTCCAGAAGCTCACGAGAGAGAAAGGTACAAACCTCTGAACTTTCCTAATAGTGAAAGAGCACTGCTCAGTAAGCCTTGCAGGCAGAAGCCAGAAGGTAGTTCCTATAAGAGGAACAGGGAGAAAACTAAGCCTAATAGTTTTCTCTGGGACAATAAAGCTTTCCAGAATTCTCTTAAGGCTAAAGAAAATGTTTTGAGAACCCTGTGTGAATGCGTGCCTTTGTATCCAGCGGGGGATGGGCTGGAGGATATGCAGGTTGAATACACAGATGAAGGCATAAACGATGTACCCATGGATTGTACGTTAACCATTGCAGATAATATGGAAACACTTTGCTGAATTGAATGTTTGAAGCTAATGGTATAGCTGGAGAAAGCAAAGTGAGCATTACTGCCATTGAAAAAGAATCCTTTATTGTTTCCTATGTAAAGGACTGTGTATTTAAAAGCTGGAAGAAAAAGATGTCATTTTTCTGCAGTTCCTGAGTTACTATTTCTTTATACCAGATGTATGGTTTTGTCCTGAGTTCATTTATGTTTACCAAAACCCCGGGACGGGGAAATAAAACCTTATTTTGACCTTACCACTCTGTTACCTCAATTCCTTTGCCTGTGAGGTGTTTGGGACTCCATTACCCAGAGGGCCAGTGTACTACTACGCCTGTACTACCCCCACTTCCTGGCTTAGGATAGTCATCAGCTGAACCCTCTCTGCTAGCTCTAGGACCCAGGGAGGCAACTGGTGACACTGTGTATTTTAAAATGTAGTGTTTTTGTTAGGTCAGTTAGATCATAGTAAAATTGGAAGGCTGGGCATGCAAATATCAGATGAAATTTAATGTTGACAAGTGCAAAGTATGCATGTGGAGGTCTCTTCTGATCGGGGCCCATCCGGACATCCAAAATCTGGACGAGCCAGATTTGGTCCCGATTCCGCACCTGCGGGAGCTAGAAGTTCCCGCGGGAGCAGAATTGGGGCACTTAGAAAGGTCAGATGGGCCCTGATACAGTGTGGCAGTATGTGCAGCATTCTCCCTGGCTAACCATGTTCCCCGTAAAATAGTTATCTCCAAGTTATAATGCCCTGTTCACAGGGGCGGCCCAAGGGGGGTGCGGGGCCATGTGCCGAGAATCATTGCGGGGCCTAATTTGCATAAGGGACCTCATTCGCATAAATATTTGCATAACCGCGGGACCTTGTACTAATGCTTCTATTTAGTCTATTCTCTCAAATGTATTAGTTGTGTGCCTAATAGCATAGGACTGCAGGAGGTTTGTGCCTCTTAAAGTAACATTTAACAATAAGAGAGCTTTAGCATTATGCAATGCAAGAAAAACCACAGTAGTATCCAAGAGCAATCAGTTTCACTTTTATTATTTACAATGTTTCTTATTTGTTAAGAAGCCATAGCACCATAATTCTTTAAATAACATCATTTTACAGAAGTTGTGTTTTTCATTATTGAACAAATACATATTTATGTAACCAACCCTGACAGCCCAAACATGTTTAATAAGAATGGTAACATTTAACACTAACAATCAGATTTTGAACTTCCATAGGTTATATTCAATACTCTTCTTTAGATGCTGTCCTTGAATACTATAGTCCAGGGGTGGGCAATTCCGGCCCTCGTGCACCAAGTACAGCCTGGTTTTCATGATGTCCCTAATGAATATTCATGAGATCTATTTGCATCCACTGCCTTCCATGGTATGGAAATAGGTCCATGAATATTCATTAGGGACATCATGAAAACCAGGCTGGATTGTGGTGCACGAGGGCCGGAATTGCCCACCCCTGCATAGTCCATTATACATTTCACATGAAACAAGGAATAATCTTCCAACTGGAAAACACTGCAAACCACTATATGCAGCCTGCACTATCAATAACTACCAAGAATAAATAAAAACTCTGTTTTGAAAGAGATTACGATTTCTATAGCTTCATCTTTTAGTACATCTTGGTTTTGCTTGAAGTGGAACCTTCCTGGCCTTTTTTGCTGCAAAAGCATCAATTAGATCAGAATAATCCAGTACCTGAGCAACAGTGTTCTCAACTGAAATGTGTGCAAGGCCAACAAGTCGCTCTTGACTCATTGTAGATCTCAGATAGGTCTTGATCAGTTTTAGCTTTGAAAAGCTGTGCTCCGCTGATGCCACCGTGACTGGCATAGTTAATAAAATCCTCAGTACAATGGATGTGTTGGGATATGCATCCAACAGACGGCTTTTATGAAGATATTTGAGGACTTCTAGAGCAGAGCTGTTTTCCTGAACAAAGATTGATAATCGCTGTAGTTCCAAAAACAAACCTTCTCCATCTACCGAATTTACTCGAGTCTAATGTGCCATCGAATCTAATGTGCACCCCTATTGTGAAAGGCTTGAAATTGCAAACAATGTTTGCTGGCGATTGTAGTGCGCACCCCCCCCCCCTTAGTGCTGCTTCGCCCCCATGCGCTCCCTCCTTTCCTGTGGCAGCCGCCCCAGTGCACTAAGGCAGTGGGACAAACCCAGCAAGTCCTCCATAATGTCACTTTGACTCCAAGCCAACCAACCTCCGGTCCGCAAACACGATCCCCGATCCCCCGTGTAGCTTCTGCTTCTGCTTTTCACAGAGCAGCGGCTGCAATAAAGTTAGAAAAGAAACCTGTGAGAAGCCCTCCGGTCGTTCTAGGAAACTCCTTCTGCAGCGCCCGAGGATGTGATGTCAGAGTGGGCGGGTGCTGCAGAAGGAATTTCCTAGGACGACCGGAGGGCTGCTCTCGGCTAAGCTGGCCCCACTTTACTTGCTGCGTTAGTGAACGGCATTCTATGGAAATCTGAGCTCCCTGTGTGCTCTGAGATGTCTCTGCACCTTTTCATCTCGTGAATACAATCTAGGCTGCTGATCGTGGTGTCCTGATGCTTACCTGTTCGCCGGACACTGTCCTGCGGAGCTGGAGTCTGAGAGAGAGCAAAGGCGGGTGATTTCATTGTGCGGCAGTGCTGCTATGCAGTTGCAGTAAGCCTTTTTTGTCTTCTTCGAGGTTCCCAGCTGGCTATCCGGTTATCGGCTGCTCACCTGTAGAACAGTTGCCGCCATTGCTCCCTTGCTCTGAAATGTAGAGTTGAAATGCAGATGGTGCCGATTCTTGGCGAGAACGTCTGCACTTCTGGCGGCGTTCAACTCTGTGTTCTTTTCTACTTCCGTGACAGCACCGGCCTGCCTCTTTGGACTCTTCTGAAGCTGGAGCTCATAAACTCCCCTGTGCTAATACTGGGGGACGAGCGAAGGTGAAAGCACCGCTAAAAGAAGTGCAGGGCACACCATCTCCTGATTTCCTTCTAGGAAACTCCATCTGCAGCTCCCGAGGAAGTGATGTCAGAGGGGGCGGGTGCTGCAGAAGGAGTTTCCTAGAACGACCGGAGGGCTTCTCACAGGTTTCTTTTCTAACTTTATTGCAGCCGCTGCTCTGTGAAAAGCAGAAGCAGCGGCCGCACGGGGGATCGGGGATTGCGTTCGCGGGAGAAAAGCCGGAAGTTGGCTCGGGCGGTTGGCTGGATCGGGCCGGGCCGGCCGGTGTAGAGCAGTGTTTGCCTCCGAATGTAAGGCGCCCTCAAATGTAATGCACACCCTGAGTTTAGAGCCTCTTTTTGGCCAGAAAAGGTGCGCATTACATTCGAGTAAATACGGTATATCAGAATTGTGAGCTCCAGCATCACTCAGAAGGGACTGTACATTTTTGCAGCATTGCAGGAGTTCATCTGCGGCTTTTTCCTTTAGTTGTCCAATTTTGTAGAGAAAGCCAAAATTTGTACTGTGCTGTCTATACAGTTCAAATCTTTCCTCAATTGAAAGTAGAGCATTATTGATGACTACCATGAAATACTCTGTTTTGAAAGATTGTTCTGCATCCTCAATAGGTTGGTCACGTGCCTCATAGTCAAAACCTCTCTTCCTTCTTATAACACGCTTCTTTCTGAATATGGGTTCCACATCCATCTCTGCTGCAATTTCTTTGGCTTTAATAATTGCTGAAATGAAACCAGTTTCCCTATGTTTCTTAAGAAATGTACATAAATGCTCTATATGTTTCAGAACCACATCAGTCTGAATCTCTGAGTCTTGCATAATTTTGCTAACTTCATTCACTTCAGTAAACAGATCATACCACAGAACTAAACTGACCAAGAACTCGAAAGAGCTAAGCTCGCTGTTAGCTAGCGACTGTGCTTCACTTTGAACTACAGAATCATTTGTTTCATCTGCAACCTCCAACAAGGCTTCTCTGATATTAGATGCTTGAAACCAAATTGCTTTTACGCTATCAATTCTGCACTCCCACAAGGTTTCTGATAGTGGTTTGACAGTCAGTGAGGTGATATTGTCCTTCAAAATTTTCCATCTGCTTGGAGAGACAATAAATATTGTATAAATTTATTTATTTATTTTATTTATTTGCAAATCTTTTATATACCGCCACTTCCTAAGATCAGTGGCGGTTTACATTAAACAACATGAAATGCATAAAACAGTGCTGTGATAAAACATGTACATTGAACAGTAATCAAAACTATTTACAGGTAGTTATAATCAGGTACATTGAACAGCACACCAAAGAATGTTTTTGCTCTGTTAGATGACTTTGCAGTATCTCCAAGCACCAAGTTCAAGCTATGACTGCCACATGGTGAAAAGAATGCTCTTGGTTTGTTTTCAGGATACGAGATTGGACTCCTTGTTTATGTCCTTTCATATTGGACCCATTATCATAACGACAATCCAGCAAATTCAATCCTAGTGAGTCAAGTTCGTTTATTAAAACATCTGCCAATCCTTCTCCAGTGGTATCATCAACTACAATAAAGTCAGCAAAGTATTCTTTGATCTCAATACCTTGATCAGTTGCTGCAGCTTTAACAATTCTCAGAGTAAGCGATAACTGTTCTTGATGACTTATATCAGGAGTACAGTCCAAAATTACCGAAAAGTATTGAGCTTGTTTCACATCTTCAATTATAAAATCTTTAATTTTTTGAGACATTACATCTATGATTTCATTCTGAATTCTGTGGCCTAAATAATGGTTATGGACAGACTTGTCTTTAACTTTGTTAATATGTTCCTGCATCACAGGATCAAAACGTGCCAACAGCTCTACTAAGCTGAGAAAATTTCCGTTGTTTGGAGTGTACAGTGTATCATTACGGCCACGAAAAGCATTATTTTGAGAAGCCAAGTGATAAGTAATAGCAAACAGATGCTCAAGAGCATTCCGCAATCTTTGTCTTTCAGTGTTAATGGCAGATTGATTAACACTGTCAATAGCTGTATTACTCGCTAGTTTCTGTTCCAGTTCAATCCACTGTTGCAGGCAGTCAAAATGTGTCACAGCACGTTCATGTTGTTTCAAGCGTGAAGTTACATGGACCCAATCTGAACATCCACCCTTTATGAGTTGTGTGGGGTTAGAATCATCAGAATGGAATAATGTACAACAGAAGCAAAACACGCTGTTGGGTTTTTGAGAATATTCAAGCCAACGGCGGTTGATGGATTTACAATTTGACATCATACGAACATAATATGCTGTCTTGAAACTACGGTTATACTGGTCCTTTGGAAAGGAATAATCCTTGATCTGAGTGGGACCTCTTACCACAAGAAAGTCACGTAATTTTGAGTCAATAAATTGAGGCCAACATCCTGGATCATCATAATCAGTGACTGGAGCAGCACTTTCGTGGATTACACTTCTCAAGTGTTGCTCAAGTGCGGAGCTTGTGCTCGGTTCAGTCATCTCCAGTGTACGTTTCTCACTGTGTGTTTGTTCGGTTTGCAATTCTGGTAGCACTTCCAATTCACTCTGCTCTATGATATCTGTTGTCTCACTTTCTTCTACATTTTGATCTTTTTTCATGTATTTTTCCAAAGCTCCTTTCTGTGTTTCTAGGAACTCTTGCTCACGTTTTCTTTTTCTTGCCTTCTCTGCACCAGAGGCATATTTTCGAAATCTGTCTCTGCCTTTGTCGCTCATTGTGTGTTTTGTTTACTTTTTCTCTTGCAAAGAGTAAGCCCCAACAAGCTGTAACCAGTAAAAATTAATCAAATATAGTAAACTGAATAGAGTTATCCTAATTCACTATTTTCAATGTAAAATGTCTCCAGCGATGTCTCCATGATTTGAACATCTGCATGGAAGTTTTCAGACGTCCAGTCATGACTAGAGCTTTTAAAATGATCTCAAACCTTAGGAATAAAGGAAACTGCCTTATCCAAAGGGCATGAAATGCCCTTTTATTTGGAAGAGCTGAACCAATCAACCAATCAACTAATCAACTAAGGGGGATGTTTACTAAAGTGCGGTAAACGTGACTAACGCGCGTTATACGACGTTAACGATCGTAAGTGCCGTATAACGTGCGTACTGATGCGCTAATGACCGTTAACGTCATACTATGCGCGTTAACCGTAGTTAACGATCGTAAAGCTCCGCGGCGCGTTAAAACAGCGCAGAAGGTGGAGAGTGGGCAGAGAGAAGGGGTCAATGGGCGGAGAGTGGGCGGGGAGAGGCTCCCCTCATACTAACGTGCTGAATTTCAGAGCTCAATTCCAACGCGAATGAAAACCTGTCGTTAAAGGCATTTAAAGGGAAGAGAAACCATTTCCGTCAGCAATGTACAGAAAAACTGGGGAAACCCACAAAACGTGAGCAGTGTGATACATGTGCACAGAACAAAATTTCACATAAAACGTTAAAAATGACCACAAGAAACATTTTAAAAAGCATAATTCAGATTGGCAACAGTGATAGCAATGGGCAACAAGGAAGAACACTCCCTGGAAAGCACCAAAATAAAAATAAATGATGTGTGGAAGGGTCTACGCTCCGCAGACCCTTTCAAAGAGCATTACATTGTAAAGGAGCTGTCTTGGGCGTGTGGTGTAATGTTTCCCAATGATATCATTGTTGCCCAGCTTGGTTATGGGTGTGTGCCCCTTTTGTGAGGTCTTTTATGAGGTTTATGTGCACCTTTGTCTGCATACAAGGTAAATGAGGCAACAGTAAACCTGTTGCAGAGCAGGGTCTCTGACTTGTCATGCCGGTTTAACTAACTCCAGGGACTGCACTGTCTCTGTGGTCACACTGTGGTGCAACAGACACAGCCAGTGCCTGTAAGACCAGAGGATCACAGGTTCAAATCCCAGCTGGGGCTCCTGCCAACCCAGTCCCCATAGTTTTACCCACCACTAAACAGTGATAGTAAAGACACTCCTTTATTGCAGAGAACATACGCATGGTTAATACGCCTATATTTTACCACACCAAACACAGACACCAGAAACAGGCACATTACCTAAAGCAGAGTCCCACAAATGCAGTCCTGGAGGGCCCCACACCATTCCGGTTTCATGCTGCCTCTAATAAAGATGCCTGTGCTGCATAGCTATGCACCACCCCCATGGTATGCAGATGTAGCTCATGCATATTTATGAGGGACAGCATGAAAACCCGAACAGTGTTTGGAACACCAGGACTGGAGTTGGGGAACTCTGCCATAAAGCAGCAGCCAACAGGGACACCCACCCACCCACAGGCCCCATTGGCCAATGCCACCTGGAGAGGCAAGACATTGGGCCCTGCCTGTATCTCCCAACACTAGCAGTTGCATACCTTAGCAATGCCACCCTACACCTGGGTATATGGTACACAGCCATCAAACGTTTTCTATGATAACTGTCAGATATCAATTCCTATGTTAAGCACATTTTGCTCATTGAGCTCCACCATAACAATCATTCTGATGTCTGCGGTGTGTGCTGCAGGTCTGGTCTCTGACAGTGTTCACCACCCTGGGGAGTGACCCCCCAACAGTCTTGTGTACCATATCCATGCCTGTACTATGCCCAGGACTGGTGTGGTGGGTATGGCTGCTGACCACCTCTATAGTAGCACAATGCTGGCATAGGTGTGGGGGTGGCTGTCTGTCTATCCAGTGTGTGGTGGCTGCAAACACCTTCCACAGCCCACACTGCCAGCAATGTTGCCAGTATTGGGCTGCCAATGTGCATAATGAGGAGCAAGGTACCATGGGTATAGGCCGGACAGGGTGGCCTGGCCAGGGTGCATCTGCACAGGGCATAGGGCAGTGACAGGCACATTGCAGTGCCCGGCCACCACCTACACAGACAAGGTGACCTCACTATATCCTGCTGAGAGATCACTCTCACCCTGATTGTGCAGTGACCACAGCATGGCTAGGCACTCCCATAGTGCTATCTAGTATTTCTCTCATGTGATAAATATGGGCTTCCTTTTGGGGCCCAGTCACTGATGTATCTGCTTGCTGTGTATGCTGACATCCCAGTTCTGGGTGCAGGCATCTCCACTGGGCACTAGCAGACTGTTTGCAGCTGGTAGGTGTTGTGATGGAGTGGCTGATGGCTTGCACCAGGGGAATATCAGATAGTGGTGGGGTGCAGCCTAATGTCTGTCTGCTATTGTGTTATGGCTGTGTACAGAGCTGCATTGACTGCCCTGTGGGGTGTCTGTTTTTCAGCAGGACTAGGGTTAATGTTCCCCTCTACTGCCACCTTTGCAGTGAGGTAGACTGTGGATCTTTTGATGGGAGACCCTGCTTGCCACCCTCAGCCCTGGGGGAGGGGGGTGGTGGTGCATGGGGGCTACACCTGACTGAAACAGACAGAGATGTCCAAGGTGGTCCTGCAGAACCTACCTATCTCACACATTAACACTGCTTTGGACCTGGTGCTGGGTGCCTCACTGCACCCTCAGGGTGAGCACAGTACCCGCACAATGTGACGGTGTGTAGCTACTCTGTGCCAGTACAACACACGGTCAGTACCCCCTACCAGGCCGAGGTGCTGTGGGGGTGCACATGGTCAGTCCCCCCTACCAGGCCGAGGTGCTGTGGGGGTGCATTCCCCATGGTGTGTATCTGTGGACAGCTGATTTGCATGTGCAGTGCATCATGGGTGTGACTGGCACAATCCAACCCTGTGAAACACCAGCACCTGCTCACAGGCTCTGATAAACCATAGGCCATCACACGTACATCTGCTAGCATAATGCATAGGTGCAAGACACCCTACAGAGTCTGTAAAATAAGATGCCCACACTGGTAAAAACACACGTACCCACGCACGTAAAATCACACGTACCCACGCACGATTGTACGCGCGCAGCTACGCACGAGGCTACGCACGTACCAATGCACGCAACCTCGCATGCACCAACGTACGTGGCTAGGCACACTCCGAGGGTGTTTTCCTGACACTAATAATCAGCGTAACGAAAAACATGCCTCCTCTTTCCCTCTGTAATGTACAGGGTGATGCCTGGGACAGCCTTCTGCGTTAGGCACACTGGGGACTCGAGCCCATGCTGCCTGTAACAGCGGTCAGTACCGTAACCATTGTGCTACAGCTCTGTTTCAGTGCTTTGTGTCTGTACGTCTTCTTATGATTAACGCGCAGTAATGTGGCATGGCGCCCGGTAACGCTCGTTAATTTTTCTAACGCGCGGTAGTGGTGATGATGTACCGCCCATGTCCTTATTTGGGGTTTCTTTCACTACCGCGGCTCCTAACGCGAATTGCACTAACGCAGTTTAGTAAACATACCCCTAAGTCTCTTGCATATCACACAGATGCTGAGCACCTATGTAGGGACCCTGCTATTCTAAACATCTCACAGCAACAATCCCAGCCGTAATGTAAATATTATACCAGGCCCTATATCAACAATACATCTCCTACTGGTCCGGAAAAACAGAACAAGTTGGACTGCTACAAACTACATGCCAGCACTGACCCCCAAGTGTCGACAATGCTTTTATTAAATCTAGAAGTGAGCCCAGAAGTGTGAATTGGTTTTCACCTTACCCCGGGTTAAATTTACTATTTGTAGTGAAGTGTATGCCGTTGAGTCAACGCCCCTGGGTTTTCTTAGCAGGGTGCAACCAGAAGTAGATTGTCAAGCCTTTCTTCCGCAGAATAAGTCTACAGTAAAATAACGTGAAATAAATAAGATATCTACAACTACCTTCAAATAAGTAATTATAAAATTACTGAGTCTCACAAGAACACAGTACACAAATGTGACATGCATTAATACTCACAACTGCAATATCCGTGTTGTGTGCTGCTGGGATGATGGATCTGTCCTTGGTCCGATTTGTTTCGATAATACAAAAGGGCTATCAGGTAAGTTTCGCCTCTATGTGGATGATACAAAAATCTGCAATAGATAAGAGTAGACACCCGGGAAGCCATAGATAACATGAGGAGGGTTCTAGCAAAGCTTGGGGAATGGTTGAGAATTTGGCAGTTGAGATTTAATGCTTAAGAATGTGGGGTCATGCATTTGGGCTACAAATATCCAAGGGAGTGGTACAGTATATAAGGGGGGCAAAATGCTGCTGTCCACAAAAAGAGTGGGACCTGGGCCCAGGTCTGACTGTTCCTGATGATCCTAAGGTGGCTAAATGGTAGATAAGGCCATTGCGAAAGCCAGAAGGGTGCATAGGGGAAAGGAACGGCCAGCAGGTAGGAGGAGGGAATAATGCCTCAGAAAAGGTTTTTGATGAGACCTACAGCGATTTAGAGTATTGTGTTCAATTCTGGAGACCACATCTTCAAAAGGATATAAACAGGTTGGAGTCTGTGCAGAGGGTGGCTACCAAAATGGTCAGTGGGCTTCATTTAAAGGCATATAAGGACAGACTTAAAGATCTCAATACGTATACTTTGGAACATAAGAACATAAGAACATAAGATATGCCATACTGGGTCAGACCAAGGTCCATCAAGCCCAGTATTCTGTTTCCAACAGTGGCCAATCTAGGTCATATGTACCTAGCAGTTTCCCCAAAAGACACAGGTTCTGCAATGCTTGTACTGGGTCAAGCATTGATATCTTCGGTCACTTCTTAATAATGGTTTATGGACCTTTCCTCCAGGAACTTGTCCAAACCTTTTTTAAACCCAGCTACACTAACAGCCTTTACTACATCCTCCGGTAACAAATTCCAGAGTTTGATTACACGTTGAGTGAAAAAATATTTTCTTTTATTAGTCTTAAATAGTTTACCCTGTAGCTTCATTGCATGTCCCCTAGTCTTTCTATATTCTGATAAGGTAAACAATCGATCTACGTTTACCCGTTCCACTCCGTTCATTAATTTATAGACTTCTATCATATCTCCCCTCAGCCGTCTCTTTTCCAGGTTAAAGAGCCCTAACCTTTTTAGCCTTTCTTCATAGGAGTATCCTTCCATCCCCTTTACCATTTTGGTGGCTCTTCTCTGAACCTTTTCTAAAATCGCTATATCCTTTTTAAGATACGGCGACCAGAATTGCACACAATATTCAAGGTGCGGTCTCACCTTGGAACGATATAGAGGCATTATAATATCTTTTGTTTTATTTTCCATTCCTTTCCTTATCATACCTAGCATTCTATTTGCTCTCTTGGCCGCCACTGCACACTGGGCCGAGGGTTTTAACATGGTATCCACAATGACGCCTAAATCTTTTTCCTGGGTGGTGGTTCCTAATGTGGAACCTTGCATCATGTAACCATAGTTTGGGTTGTTCTTCCCTAGGTGCATAACCTTGCACTTGTCCACATTAAATTTCATCTGCCATTTTGATGCCCAGTCTTCCAATTTATCAAGATCCTCTTGCAATGTTTCACAATCCTCTTGGGTTTTAACAACTTTAAATAGTTTTGTGTCATCTGCAAATTTGATAAACTCACTCGTTATTCCACTTTCCAGGTCATTTATGAATATGTCAAAAAGCAGCGGACCCAGCACAGATCCCTGGGGTACACCACTATTCACCTTTCTCCATTGGGAAAATTGGCCATTTAGCCCTACCCTCTGCTTTCTATCTTTTAACCAGTTCCTGATCCACAATAGTACACTGCCTCCTATCCCATGACTCTTTAGTTTTGCCAAAAGTCTCTGATGAGGGACCTTGTCAAAGGCTTCCTGAAAGTCCAGATACACAATATCAACCGACTCACCTTTGTCCACCTGATTATTCACTCCTTCAAAAAAACCTAACAGATTAGTAAGACAAGATCTTCCTTGTCTAAAGCCATGTTGGCTGTCTCCCATTAGGTTGTGACTATCTACATGCTGAGTAATTTTATTCTTTATGATGGTTTCTACCATTTTTCCCGGTACTGACGTCAGGCTCACCGGTCTGTAGTTTCCCGGATCACCCCTGGAACCCTTTTTAAAAATTGGTGTTACATTGGCGATCCTCCAATCTTCAGGTATTAGAGATGATTTTAATGATAGTTCACAGATTACTAATAGCAGGTCTGCAATCTCATATTTCAGTTCTTTCAACACCCTTGGATGTATACCATCCGGCCCAGGTGATTTGCTACTCTTCAGTTTATCTAATAGTTGTAAGACATCTTCCCGATGTATCGATATTTCCTTCAATTCTTCCGCACCTTTAAATACCACTTCAGTCATGGGTAACATCCCTACATCTTCCTCAGTAAAGACCGAAGCAAAGAATTCATTCAGTCTCTCCGCTATCGCCTTGTCGCCTCTTAGTGCTCCTTTAACCCCTTTATCATCTAATGGACCAACTGACTCTCTCACAGGTTTTTTGCTACAAATGTACTTGAAAAGGTCTTTATTTCGCGTTTTTACTTCCGCAGCAAGTTTCTTCTCAAATTCTCTCTTTGCCTGCCTTATCAATGCCTTGCATTTGACTTGCCAGTGCTTGTGCTGTTTCCAGGTTTCGTCGTTTGGCTCTTTTTTCCATTTCCTGAAAGATGCTTTTTTGGCAACAACAGCCTCTCTGACCTCACCTTTAAACCATGCTGGCAGTTTTTTGGACTTCCTTCCACTTTTCTTAAAGCGTGGAATACAGCTGGTCTGTGCTTCCAAGATAGTATTTTTCAACAACACCCAAGCTTGATGTACGTCTTTAACTTTTGCAACTGCTCGTTTTAGTTTTTTCTTAACTGTTTTCCTCATTTTATCATAGTCTCCCTTTCGAAAGTTAAAAGGTAGTACTGTGAATTTCCTTACTATCCCTCCTCCACTAATTAAATCAAAGGCGATCATGCTATGATCACTATTGCCAAGAGGCCCCAACACCCTTATCTCTTGCACTAGATCTGGTGTTCCACTAAGGATTAGGTCTAATATGGCTTCCCCTCTGGTCGGTTCATGAACCAGCTGCTCCAAGAAGCAGTCATTTATTTCATCTAGGAACTTTATCTCCCTAGCATGTCCTGACGTGACACTGACCCAGTCGATACCGGGGTAATTGAAATCACCCATTATTATTACTGCGCTGTAACTTTTGTTAGCTTCCTTGATTTCTTTGAGCATTTCATCATCCATTTGGTCATTCTGGCCAGGTGCTCGATAGTACACCCCCATTTCCATTGCCTTCCCCCTTTTATATGGAATTTCAATCCATATAGATTCTACAGCAGATTTTGTTTCCTGCAAAACTTTAATCCTTTCTGAGTCAATGCCCTCTCTAACATAGAGCGCAACCCCTCCACCAATTTGATCAGCTCTATCATTACGATATAGTTTGTACCCAGGCATCACAGTGTCCCACTGGTTGTCCTCCTTCCACCATGTCTCTGATATTCCAATCATATCTAACCTTTCATTTAGTGCTATATATTCTAACTCTCCCATCTTATTCTTTAGACTTCTAGCATTTGCATACAAGCATTTGAGAGAATGTATTTTATTCATGTTAATTTGGCTATTGGTAGACATGGGTAAATTGGGATCTTTAAGCTCTGTCTGCTCCATACTTGAGGGCATTTGAGCTACTTTACTCTTTTGTGGAACCTCTCTGCTTTTGGTAGTATCCTTCAAGGATACATTCTTCCGAACCATCCGCTCTTGGGCGACTGTCGGCTTTACCCTATTATCTAGTTTAAAAGCTGCTCTATCTCCTTTTTAAAGGTTAATGCCAGCAGCCTGGAAGAAAGGTGGGAGAGGGGGGATATGATAGAGACTTTTAAATACCTTCATGGCATAAATGCACAGGATGAGTCCCTCTCAATTTAAAGAAAACTCTACAACAAGGGGGCATAGAATGAAGGTGAAAGGAGATATATGTGGAAATATTTCGTTATAGAAAGAGTGGTAGATGCATGGAACAGCCTCCCAGTGGAGGCAGTAGAGACCAGGACAGTATCTGTAGTCAAGAAATCATGGAACCAACAAAACAGAAGATCTCTAAAGGAAAAAAGGGACTATAGTAGTTGATATGGAAGGGCAGAGACTGTAGCATTGAGCATTAGTGCAGGATAGGTACACCCACACTAGCTGCAATGTGCTTTCCATGTCCATTCTCTATCCTAACCAAACATCCCAACCATTCTCTAACCCATTGCATGTGAGAAATAGCATGAAGTAATTATTATGTTTGTACGGTAACTTAGTGCGGCCAGTGACCTCCCACAAACCACTTAGCATAGCACCCCTTAGTAAACATGCACCACTGAATGAATCCATAAAGTTCAGAGACAAATTCCAAACAATGTGGTAAATCCAAATGCCTGAATGAAAATCAGAAAAACAGTTCAAAAAATGACCTAATAACACAGGTACACTAAAAAAATTTTTTTTTAAACTGCCTCTAATGTTTCGATTGATTTTTACGTTTTTTGGTGCGCTGAATCCAAATCTGGTAACCAATTTGCTCCATCACGTACAGATTTTTTGCTACATTGGGTTAGCAGTTTGAGGTGAATGTTTCAGATTGAGTGCGATCGAGATAAAAGTTTCTTGGATGAATTCTTTATACTAATTGTTTAGTAGTTATTCAAATAAGAATAAAGAAAATTGTA
This sequence comes from Ichthyophis bannanicus, assembly GCA_033557465.1. Taxonomy (NCBI): domain Eukaryota; kingdom Metazoa; phylum Chordata; class Amphibia; order Gymnophiona; family Ichthyophiidae; genus Ichthyophis; species Ichthyophis bannanicus. Next base: position 104,029,643 of record CM066033.1, read on the forward strand.
ACAAGGCAGCACATAAGAATAGAGTAATGTCAACAAAACACACTGTGATGGTAGCAAAATTGTCTGCACTTAAAACAGCCACATACATGTGCACAAACATTGAGCATATAAGAGCGAGGTTAGACACAAAGCAAAGCAAAGAAATGTGCAAAAAATGTTGTACAGGTATGTATGTATGAATAGAAAACGCAAACCGCACCATTGCAATACATGAAGACAAACACCCGATGGTGTGAAAATAAAATTCTAATAAATGAGATCCGACACTGTGGTAATAACTAGCAAATTTTTATTTCAAAGTTTAGTAAAAACACGATATTTGTCAACACAGTTTAGATTTTAAAGTCATTCTTGGGTCAATCAATCTCCTGGTGGGCCCGTTTCTTCTTCCCCCGAATGCTTCTCTTGGTGCGCTGCTTGGTGTATTTTTCATCTGGGGTTTCCCGCAGCAGCAACCAGCAGAAATCAGCCATCATAGTGGTGGTCCATCTTCCTTGGTACCTTCTCTCTGCGTCCTTGATGTCCTGGTGAAACCTTTCACCTTGTTCTTCACTGTACGCCCCCAAGTTTTCGGGAAAGTAGTTCACATGGGAGTGCAAGAAATGGACTTTCAGGCTCATGTTACAGCCTTGTTCTTTGAAGGCATTGAGCATCCTGGCAGCAATATCCTTATAGTTCTCATCCCGCATGTTCCCCAAGAATTTGAGAACAACATCCTTGAAGGAATCCCAGGCTTCTTTTTCCTTCTCAGACATCGTTTCAGCGAATGCTCCATCTGAAATGAGTTTCCTTATATCAGGGCCAACAAACACTCCTTCCTTTAGCTTTGCTTCAGAAAGTCGGGGGAACTTTGAGCAAAGGTACCGAAAGCACTCACCATCTTTTGGAAGGGACTTGATGAATTGCTTAATGAGACCCAACTTAATGTGGAGAGGTGGTAATAGAATTTTATCACGAGGTACCAAGCTCTCATGAAGAACATTTTTCTCACCGGGTCTCAAATACTCCCGAATTGGCCAGTCTTTTTTCTCCCAGTGTAGGTCGCGGGCCCGGCTATCCCACAAGCAAAGGAAGCAGGGATATTTGGTGAAACCGGATTGCTTCCCTAATAGCATGGATAGAATTTTAAAGTCTCCACAAATCATCCACTTATGCTCATCATAAAGAATCTTTTGAAGAATCAGGGCCAAATTCTCGTATTTTTCTTGGAGAATAACAGAGTGAGCAATAGGAACTGAAGCGAATATGTTGCCATTATGAAGAAGAACACCTTTTATGCTGTCTTTTGATGAATCAATGAACAGCCGCCATTCAGCAGGATCATACTTGAGTTTAAACTTTTCCATCACTCCGTATATATCGTTGCAAAATACCAAATCTTCCTCTTTGCTGAAATACTTCAAAAATTGTGTCTCGCGGTTGCGGTACCAATAAAAAGTTGTTCCTGGTGACAATAGATTTTTCTGTTTAAGCCGAGAACCTAGCAGTTGGGCAGCATCTTTTGGGAGTCCTAAATCCCGGACTAAATCATTCAATTCAGCTTGAGAGAAAAGTTCAGGTTTCGGATCTGGTTCAGTTTCAAACTCGGAAGTACTGGACTCATCGGGAAAAGCCATCTGATGAGTCTCATCATGATCAGAACCGTTCACACAAATATGATCCAAAGATTTTGGTGGTTCATGCACAGGTACTTCGTTGCTATGAGGCATAGGCCTAATTGCTGAGGGAAGGTTGGGGTAACTTATTACGTTCTTATTTTTTAAGTTGTATCCCTTCACAATGCAAGAGCAAAAATAGCAGTCACTGCTGTGGTCTCTTTGTTCACGCCACATCATAGGTATTCCGAAACGAAATGCTTGTTTTTTACCTTTCATCCATAAGCGTAGATCTTCCTCACATGTCTTGCACACTTTGTGAGGAGCCCACGGTTTGTCTTGATCGCCTAACTTCAAACCGAAATAGGTGAAATATACTTTTTTAATAAATGCAGAAATGTTCCTCTGCCGCTTTTTCACGGTATATTCCCCACAAATAAAACAAAAACTGTCCGGAGAGTTGACGCAACCTCTGGCTCTGTGAGCCATCACAAATACACAGCACTGCAAACTACAACTGTAGTGAACCACTTCGGAATAAAGCTGGATTACGACTGAGCAAACAAAAGGTAATAATGAACTTGCAAGAAACTGAAATTTGACAGGAACGTTCATGTCGCAACCACCGTGTTTGAGCGAGCGAACGAGGTGAGGCGAACAGGAAAGAACATGCGCCAGCGCGACTATTGGATTTAGCCCCCCGCCTCCCAATTGTCCTGTTAATGTATAAAATGAATACAAAACACTCTAAAATATCATGAGGGAGTGTTTCTAGTTAGTTAACCATTACAACCTATATTTTGGGCCAAGAAAATAAACTGCAGTCGGCTAAAAAGAAATTATGTGAACATTCCTTATATGGGTAAGAAATCTAATTTTGCAAGAAAACGTGACGTGATGGAACATTTTGGCTATTTTTCCTGGATTCAGCACCCCAAAATCTATAGGAATCAGTTGCAAAACTGGAGGCAGTTTTTTGGTAGTGTACCTGTGATAATCAACCAAACCTTTTTCTATGCCTACCTTCCCTAGAAAAGGAAACGTTTTTGCTCTAAATTTAAGCTATGGCAAATTCATCGTTTATATGGTCCCAAACTGTTTTGTAATTTAAATTAGTAAGGAGACAATGAGAGCCAAGAGCGAGAAAAAAAATTAAACAAAAAACATCACCTGATTTCAGCTTGATAGAATCTCTTCTCCGACGTCCGACAGAGTCCAGAACAGCGCCAGAGTCCTTGCCTCTGATTGGGAGGGACTGCTGCTGGACTGGTCCCTTTCTTGTCCTAATATATTTAAAAAGTTTAATTTAATAAAAATACCCATTTTCTGGATTTAAGGAGCAAATGTTCCTGAGTCATTTCTAGGCAGATTTCTTCATCCTAGAATCTCACCGAAACTCGCTAGTAGCCCTAGTAGCTCATTTTTTATTTAATCAAAATGCTTGAAATCAAAATATCTATTACTTAGTCATATTGTTTAGATTCACATTTAAAATATGGGGACAGACACTGAACACAAAAGAGGAAGGCCAGCAATGAGATGGATTGATACAATAACAGCAGCTACGGGTGCCACTCTATCAACAATGGCCACCTGAATGAAGACCGAACACAGTTTAGGACAACTTTCCAGAGAATCGCTATGAGTCGACAGCACTTAACAACAACAACGAATTGCATGGGGATATGCCCTGTACCTCCCCTCCATTTGTTAGTAAGGCCAGGCCCAGCACTAGCTGGTAGCATTGAGGTCTACCATCTAGAAGGCGGATTGAGGACTACCAGGTTATCCAGATCTAAGAGGGACATTTTAGGCCGGTCCTCTATTTCAAGCAATCTGCAGTATTGATTTTAATAGATTCTGTCAAGGATTTCAAATACCACAGCGCAGTAGGGTGTAATTTTAAAACCAAAACTGGCCAAAAAGTCTCCCTCCTACTAGAACTGAGAAACTTGCCAACTCTGCTGCACAGAACGGATGCAGCATGGGGAGAGGGGTATACTGGTTATTTAAAGTGTGCCATCGTCATGCTAACTTGTAAATATGGGGGCGAGGGAGGAGTAAACGCAAAGTCGCTTGTTTTGGGGGTACCATCCCTTTTATCAAATGGGGAAGAGGTGCCTAGCGAGGTGTTGCTTTTGCTGATCCAAAACTACAGCAACGAAAAAGAAAATTTTTGAGGAACCTGTGTGGAAAAGCTATAATGGATTCTGCTGTCTGCAGAATTAGCAATATATGTTAATCTTTATATGTACGACTGAGGTAGTAGGTAATCTCCTAGAGTGCATTTCAAATCTGTTATTTCTTGCTGAAAAATGAGGCATCTTGGGGCCCTAAATCTGTTGGCTGAAGTCCAGATTGAAAACCCATCTCTTCTCTATTGCTTTCTGTTCTTGATTCTTGTTTTTGCTCTTCTTGTTTATTGTATACTTTGTCTTACTTGATTGTATTTGTATTTTGTGATCTTCTTGACTAGATTGTGAGCTCTGATGAGCAGGGACTGTCTTTTCTTCATTTATGTACAGCGCTTCGTACGTTTGAAGCGCTTTATAAATGTTAAATAGATAGAGAGATAGATAGATATTGGGCCCGGGCCGTAACTGCATTATACTTTGATGCGTGTTCATCTTCTCCCCCCCCATTACTTTTTAAAATATCTAGACAATTTTAAAAAAAGGGTAGAAACAGAATACCTTGCAAATTCTTGCCAAAGTTTTCGTCGGCTTGAAGGTAAGGAGCTGTAGTGTCTCCCGTCTGTCGGCCAGCTACTGACTTCTGCGCTGTCACTCGCTGCAAAGGGAAAGTTAGTCAACACGTGCAAATCCTGAAGCCACCAACGCCTTTCTTCTGTGGCGCACTGCGCATCGGGCATCGCATCATGCAGCAGCATGTGAGGCGTGGAACAAAAAAACAACATAGAAAATGATGGCAGATAAAGACCATATGGACTGTCCGGTCTGCCCTTCCACACCAATTACTATAGTCTCTTTTTTTTCAATTAGAGATCCTCTATGTTTGTCCCATGCTTTCTTTTCTCGAATTCAGATTCTGTCCTGGTCTCTACTACCTCCACTTGGAGATTATTCCATGCACCTACCACTCTCTGTAAATAAATATTTCCTCAAATTACTTCTGCGTCTATCCCCTTTCACCTCATTCTATGCCCCTTTGTTGCAGCATTTTCTTTTAATTGAAAGAGGCTCATCTCCTATGCATGTATGCCACAGAGGTTCTTAAATGTCTCTCTCATATCTCTCCTCTCCCGTCTTTCTTCCAAAGTATATTATACACTGAGATCTTTAAGTCTGTCCCCACAAAGCCCACAGATCATTTTGGTAGCCACCTTCTGCACTGACTCCATCCTGTTTATATCCTTTTGAAGGTGCGGTCTCCAGAATCGCACACAGTACTCCAAGTGAGCTCTCATCAAAGACTCATACAGAGGCACGATCACCTCCTTCTTCCTGCTGGCCATTCCTCTCTCTGTGCACCCAAGCATCCCTCTGGTTTTAATTATCACCTTTTCTACCTGTGTAGCCACCTTAAGAGCATCAGAAAAAATCACGCCCAGGTCCCACTCTTCTTTGTGGACAGAAGTACTTTGCCCCCCTACACTGTATCAGTCCCTTGGATTTTTGCAGCCCAAATGCATGACCCTGCATTTTTCAGTATTAAATCTCAGCTGCCAAATTCTTGACCATGCCTCAAGCTTTACTAGATCTCTCTTCATGTTATCTACACCTTATCCACAATGAGGCAAACCTTACCTGACAGCCCTTCCATAATATCACTTTCAAAAATGTTAAAAGAATCATACCAAGGACAGATCCCTGTGGCACCTTCTCCTCAAAGTGAACTCCATGTACCTGTACCCTTTGTTGTCTCCCACTAAATCAGTTTCCTGTCACAGACACAACCCCCTTATCCTGCTCCCAAATCTAGCCCACAAATGGAAAGGGGATCACATAGGAAACAAAACTACCCCATTACTAATAAGAAAACAAACAGTTGCCTAATAAACAGCATAATTATATGGTACAGGGAGGAGGAAGCTCCGACCCGATGGATATATGTGAGTTCAGGAAAGCAAGCAGCTGAGAAGGCTAAAAAAAAATACAAAAAAATTAGATTGAAATTTAACCATGCACTTGCATAGTGTCTCAAAGGTTTTACTGAAATCAAAGTACACCACATCTAGCTCTCTCCCTCAGACCAACTCTCTGCTTACCTTGTCAAAGAAATTAATCATATTTGTCTGACATGATCTGCCTCTAGTAGAACCATGGTGCCTTGGATCCCACAATCCATTGGATTCAAGAACCTTCACTATCCTGTCTTTTTTTAGCAGAGTTCTCATTCATTACTCGCCACAGAGATCAGACTAACCAGCCTTTAGTTCCCAACTTCATCCTTACTTTTGTGTAGAAGGAACATGTTTGCCCTTGTCCAGTGCTCTGGGACCTCTCCTGACTCTAAAGAAGCATTGAAAAGGTCAGACAATGCAGCCACTAGAACATTTGAAGCACGAGGCCTGGGAGGGCATCAAACCATTAGACGACAGAGGAATTAAAGGGGCATTAAGGGAAGACAAGGCCATAGCAGAGAGATTAAGGAGGTCATTCCAGAACACGAATAAACCGATTAGATGTGCGGGATAGATGTTTTTCTTGCTGGATATTCATCTTTTTTTTGCCTCCCAGCTACAGAACTCAGAATTGATGGGCGCTCCTAGCTCATTGCTAACGCCCTTCCAGAACTCTCTGATACCTTAGTTGTTTAACGGATTCTTGTATGTATGTCTCTGATGTGATGTCATGGCCTGATCTCTGGCTTGCTGCTTTGGAGAGCTATGGGATGGGGAGTTAGAGTGGGTTGCATTCACCTGGGGCTGCATACATGTTTATGTTTATTCATGGCTTGCAGACTTGGATTTAGAGAAGGATGATTCCAAAATAATGTCCAAGGTTAGAGAGTTCCAGAGTGCTGCTGCCAAACCCCCCCCCCCCAAAATACTTGCCTTTTGCTATCGAGGTGGGCACAAGCATTGGAGGGAATAACAAACTATTTTGTTGCAGAGAGTGCAAGGTCTTGCCTGAGACATACGGGATTAGCAGTTTCGAGAGATACAGGGGCAGACCCATAGAGAATGTTTCGTATGCCAAAATGAGGATTTTCAATTTTATTTGGTAAAATAACAGAAACCAGTGGTGCTCCCTCTCGTAAAAGAGGGGTGCTGCAGTCAAATTTCTTAAAGTGAGTCATAATTTTAATAGCCATCGACTGAATTGTTTGAAGTTGTTTTAGTGAAGATTGGGGCAGGTTATTCTATAATGAATTGCAATAACCGAACCTCAGTACCACCTTTTCTTTGGTTTGATTTCTACTGGTTGCAGGTGATTAAAGCATGGCAGGCCAGTATGATATTACACATGTTGTATGATTGCCCAATTGTTCTGAAATTTCGGCAACAAGTATGGCAAAGAACTGGGACTATGTTAGTCGTTAAAGCTAACATGTTGGAGGCTGCCATTTTCCTCCAGAGGGCAGGGCTGGGGGTATTCCGTCAGCTGTATGGAATTCTTATTGCTCTTACCCTAAACACCATTTTGAAAAATTGGGAAAATGCTGTTTTGATTAACTTTTACGTTTGGTGGAATAAAACTATCAAACAACAAAATCTGAAATGACAATAGCCAGGCAAATGCACATATTTATGAAGACAAAGAGTGAGGTGGTCTGGGCCCTTCTAATGAGATTTTGTGATTGGAAGGCACAGAGATCTTCAGGATCTCCTGGATAGGGGCTGTAGCCCCGTTATAGGAATCCAGACACCGGGGAGTTGGGAGGGCAGGGGAGGGAGGGTTTGGGAGTTTTGGTTTTGTTGGCTGAAATCTGCTCTCACTTCTGAATTGATAGACTAAAAATAAAAAAGCATGGCAATAATCTGATACAATATCAATGGAGTGGAGGAGTAGCCTAGTAGTTGGGGCAAGGTACTTCAGGCCGGAAGGTTGGTGGTTCAAATCCCACTAGAGGACAGCAACCTTGGGCCAGGAGGACTGGGGTTTCTAGTCCCACAGGTGCTCCTTGTGGTCTTGGGCAAGCCACTTAACCCTCCATAGCCCATGTTCCCTGTAAAATAGTTGTCTCCAAGTTATAATGCCCTGTTCAATGTGATTTCAGTTTATTCAATGTAAACCGCACTGATGCAGAATAGCGTGGTATATAAGAGAATGTAAATAAATAAATAAATATTTGTAGATTAGAATAGAATAGAATAACTGGCTTGCAAATTCTTGCCAGAGTTTTCGTTGGCTGAAGGTAAGGCTATAGTGTCTGTGTCTCCCATCTGTCGGCCAGCTACAGACTTCTGTGCATACTGTCACTCGCTGCAAACACGTGCAAATCCTGACGCCTCTGTTCTGTGGTGCATAGTACGTCGGGCAACGCAGCATGCAGCAGCATGTGAGGCAGGCGTGGAACAAAAAAAAAACAACACAAGTTTGATCGCTGTGTGGCTGGCACTGCGGCAGGCCGGCCAGCCACCCTTGGCCTCAGGCAGGACTAAATTGGGGCAAAGACAGCGGGGCCGAACCGAGGTAGAACAGGACTGGCACTGGGACTGGGAACGTGATCTTCAGGACGCACTCACAGACAGGAAGCACAGCATGTGTAAGTTTGTTATTGGCGTGGGGCCCCCTGAAGCACGGGGCCCTGTGCAAACAACATAATTGCACAATGGATGGGCCGGCCCTGCCTGTTCAATGTAATTTCAGTTTGTTCAATGTAAACCGCCTTGATATCATGAAAGGCGGTATAAGAAATGTTAAAAATAACCCTCCCAATAGCCCCGCTGCCATGATATCCCTTCACCATGGCACCGGGACGCCATGCAGGAGCCCTGATTCCATGCGCAAGATGAGATTTGCTTTCCCCCACCGCCTGACCCCTCAAGGGGCCTGCCAAGGCCAGGATCGGGTGGTGGGGAACCTCCTGCATTGGCTCATGTCTTCAGCGGTGTCCTCCAGCGCTATCCGCCATCATTGCGGGGACTTATTCCACCTCCGAGGTGCAATGAGTTCTCTGTCCATCTCCCCCAAGCTGGACATACAGGGCTGCAACCTGGATAGGCCCTGCACATCTGGGGTTGTGAGCCTTCCTCTTCCCCGCACACACTCCTCCTCCAGCCCTCTCCCTTCCCGCCCCCTTCTAGAGCTGCCCGCACAATGCTGCTGTTCGTGCAGGGAGCCTGCAAATAACAGGGGTTCGACGTTCAAGTTGGACGTCCATCCCCGCTATTCACAGTTCGGAATGACCCCCTTAGGGAAGAACAACCCAAACTATAGCAACACAATGCAATACAATAACCCAAACTACAGTAACACATTAGGAATCACCACTCAGGAAAAGGATCTGGTTGTCATCATGGAGAGTACATTGAAACCCTCTGCCCAACATGCAGCAGCAGCCAAGAAAAGAAATAGCTAGGAGTCATAAGGAAAGGAATAGAAAATAATACTAAGGATATTATAATGCCTCTGTATTGCTCCATGGTACAACCGCAGCTTGAATATTGTGTGCAATTCTGGTAGCCATATCTATAAAGAATATAGCAGAATTTGAAATGGTAAAGAGACGAGGCACCAAAATGGTAAAGGGGATGGCAGGATATCCCTTTGAGGAAAGGCTTAAAAGGTTATGGCTCTTCAACATGGAAAAGAGACGGCTGAGGCGAGATATGATAAAGGTCTATAAAATAATGAATGGAATGGAACGGGTAACCATAGATCGGTTGTTTTACTTTAAAACGTAGAAAGACGAGGGGACATGCAATGAAGCTACAATGTGGCACATTTAAGACTAATTGAAAAAAAGATGTTTTCACTCGGCGCATAATCAAACTCTGGAATTCATTACTGGAGGATGTGGGAAAAGCTGCTAGTGTCGCTGGGTTCGGTGGATTGCAGGATCTAAGGCAGCATGGGTTCACCAGAGGCAGGTCTTGTCAGACAAATCTGATTGAGTTCTTTGAATGGGTGGCCAGGGAGTCGGACCGAGGGAGAGCCTTTTCTACCTATTTAACTACTTTAAGGTCGTTAAACACAATCACGCCCAGGTTCTGCTCTTCTTTTGTGGACAAAGGTACTTTATCCCTACACTGTACTGCTCCCTTGGATTTTTGCAGCCCAAATGCATGACCTTGCATTTTTTAGCATTAAATTTACGCTGCCAAATTCTAGACCATTCTTCAAGCTTATTACTACTGCTTCTATTATTACTACTACTACTACTGCTACTGAACCTTTGTATAGCGCTACAAGGCATACACAATGCTGCACAGACACATATAAAAGACGGTCCCTTCTCATCAGAGCTTACAATCTAGTCAAGACAGCCAACACAGTACCTGTAGACATAGATCCATCTAGGGGAAATAGTAAGGAAACACGAGGGAGATCAGGTGAGTGAAGATCTGAAAGCGGCCGTGAAGAGGTGAATTTTCAGCTTGGATTTGAAAGAGTCAGAGAAGGCGCCTGACATACAGACTCAGGTAGTTTGTTTCAGGCGTAAGGAGTTGCAAGGTGAAAGGAGTGAAGTCTAGATTTAGCAATACAAGAGAAGGGCACAGATAGAAGTGACTTGCAAGAAGAGGGAGTTCTCAAGGAGGGGTGTACGGAGAGATAAGAGAGGAAAGGTAGTGAGGAGCTGCAGAGTGAATGCACTTATAAGTCAACATGAGAAGTTTGAACTGGATGCGAAAATGAATAGGGAGCCAATGAAGTGACTTGAGAAGTAGGGTAATATGAGCAATGCGAGGCTGGCGGAAGATTAGCCACGCAGCAGTGTTGAACAGATTGAAGGGAGGAGAGATGATTCAGAGGGAAACTAGCAAGGAGTAGGTTACAATAGTCTAGACAGGAGATGACTCTAAGGGATGAATAAGTGTCTTAGTAGTGTGTACAGAAAGGAATGGGAAAATTTTGTTGATGTTGTAGAGAAAGAAACGGCAGGTTTTAGCTATCAATTGGATGTATGTGCAGAAGGAGAGAGAGGTGTCAAAGACACCCCCAAGGTTGCAAGCTGAGCAGACAGAAAGGAGTATAAAGTTATCCATAGAGACTGAGAAGGGAGGATGGGGAGAGGAGGGTTTAGGGGGAAAAATAAGATGCTCAGTTTTGGCCATGTTCAATTTCAAGCGGCGCTGAAACATCCAAGCAGCAATGTCAGAAAGGCAGGCAGAGATCCTGTCCTGGATTGTCAGAGAGATTTCAGGTGTAGAGAGGTAGATCTGGGAGTCATCAGCATAAAGATGGTACTGAAACATAAGAACATAAGAACATAAGATATGCCATACTGGGTCAGACCAAGGTCCATCAAGCCCAGTATCCTGTTTCCAACAGTGGCCAATCTAGGTCATACGTACCTAGCAGTTTCCCCAAAAGACACAGGTTCCGCAATGCTTGAACTGGGTCAAGCATTGATATCCTGGGTCCCTTCTTAATAATGGTTTATGGACCTTTCCTCCAGGAACTTGTCCAAAACCTTTTTAAACCCAGCTACACTAACAGCTTTTAGTACATCCTCCGGTAACAAATTCCAGAGTTTGATTACACGTTGAGTGAAAAAATATTTTCTTTTATTAGTCTTAAATAGTTTTACCCTGTAGCTTCATTGCATGTCCCCTAGTCTTTCTATATTCTGATAAGGTAAACAATCGATCTACGTTTACCCGTTCCACTCCATTCATTAATTTATAGACTTCTATCATATCTCCCCTTAGCCGTCTCTTTTCCAGGTTAAAGAGCCCTAACCTTTTTAGCCTTTCTTCATAGGAGTATCCTTCCATCCCCTTTACCATTTGGTGACTCTTCTCTGAACCTTTTCCTTTTCCTCTGAACTCTATCTCCTTTTTAAGATACCACGACCAGAATTGCACACAATATTCAAGGTGCGGTCTCACCATGGAACAATATAGAGGCATTATAATATCTTTTGTTTTATTTTCCATTCCTTTCCTTATCATACCTAGCATTCTATTTGCTCTCTTGGCTGCCTCTGCACACTGGGCCGAGGGTTTTAACATGTTATCCACAATGACGCCTAAATCTTTTTCCTGGGTGGTGGTTCCTAATGTGGAACCTTGCATTGTGTAACATAGTTTGGGTTGTTCTTCCCTAGGTGCCTAACTTTGCACTTGTCCACATTAAATTTCATCTGCCATTTTGATGCCCAGTCTTCTAATTTATCAAGATCCTCTTGCAATTTTCCACAATCCTCTTGGGTTTTAACAACTTTAAATAGTTTTGTGTCATCTGCAAATTTGATAACCTCACTTGTTATTCCACTTTCCCGGTCATTTATGAATATGTCAAAAAGCAGCGGACCCAGCACAGATCCCTGGGGTACACCACTATTCACCTTTCTCCATTGGGAAAATTGGCCATTTTGCCCAACCCTCTGCTTTCTGTCTTTTAACCAGTTCTTGATCCACAGTAGTACACTGCCTCCTATCCCATGACTCTTTAGTTTTGCCAAAAGTCTCTGATGAGGGACCATGTCAAAGGCTTTCTGAAAGTCCAGATACACTATATCAACCAACTCACCTATGTCCACCTGTTTATTCACACTTTCAAAAAAACATAACAGATTAGTAAGACAAGATCTTCCTTGTCTAAAGCCATGTTGGCTGTCTCCCATTAGGCCATGACTATCCACATGCTGAGTAATTTTATTCTTTATGATGGTTTCTACCTTTTTTCCCAGTACTGACGTGAGGCTCTTCGGTCTGTAGTTTCCCGGATCACCCCTGGAACCCTTTTTAAAAATTGGTGTTACATTGGCGATCCTCGAATCTTCAGGTATTAAAGATGATTTTAATGATAGTTCACAGATTACTAATAGCAGGTCTGCAATCTCATATTTCAGTTCTTTCAACACCCTTGGATGTATACCATCTGGCCCAGGTGATTTGCTACTCTTCAGTTTATCTAATAGTTGTAATACATCTTCCCGATGTATCGATATTTCCTTCAATTCTTCCGCACCTTTAAATAGCACTTCAGTCATGGGTAACATCCCTACATCTTCCTCAATAAAGATCGAAGCAAAGAATTCATTCAGTCTCTCCGCTATCGCCTTGTCGCCTCTTAGTGTCCCTTCAACCCCTCTATCATCTAATGGACCAACTGACTCTCTCACAGGTTTTTGCTTCCGCAGCAAGCTTCTTCTCAAATTCTCCCTTTGCCTACCTCATCAATGCCTTGCATTTGACTTGCCAATGTTTGTGCTGTTTCCAGGTTTCATCGTTTGGCTCTTTTTTCCATTTCCTGAGAGATGCTTTTTTGGCAACAACAGCCTCTCTGATCTCACCTTTAAACCATGCTGGCAGTTTTTTGGACTTTCTTCTACTTTTCTTAAAGCGTGGAATACAGCTGGTCTGGGCTTCCAAGATAGTAGTTTTCAACAACACCCAAGCTTCCAAGATAGTAGTTTTCAACAACACCCAACCTTTGCAACTGCTCCTTTTAGTTTTTCTTAACTATTTTCCTAATTTTATCATAGTCTCCCTTTCGAAAGTTAAAAGGTAATACTGTGGATTTCCTTACTATCCCTCCTCCACTAATTAAATCAAATGCGATCATGCTATGATCACTGTTGCCAAGTGGCCCCAACACCCTTATCTCTTGCACTAGATCTGGTGTTCCACTAAGGACTAGGTCTACTATGGCTTCCCCTCTGGTCGGTTCATGAACCAGCTGCTCCAAGAAGCAGTCATTTATTTCATCTAGGAACTTTATCTCCCTAGCATGTCCTGCCGTGACACTGACCCAGTCGATACCGGGATAATTTAAATCACCCATTATTATTTCTGCGCTGTAACTTTTGTTACCTTCCTTTATTTCTTTGAGAATTTCATCATCCATTTGTTCATTCTGGCCAGGCGGTCGATAGTTCACCCCCACTGCCATTGCCTTCCCCTTTTTACATGGAATTTCAATCCACAGAGATTCTACAGCAAATTTTGTTTCCTGCAAAACTTTAATCCTTTCTGACTCAATGCCCTCTCTAACATAGAGCGCAACCCTCCACCAATTTGATCAGCTCTATCATTACGATATAGTTTGTACCCAGGTATCACAGTGTCCCACTGGTTTTCCTCCTTCCACCATGTCTCTGATATTCCAATCATATCTAACCTCTCATTTAGTGCTATATATTCTAACTCTCCCATCTTATTTTTTAGACTTCTAGCATTTGCATAAAAGCATTTTAGAGACTGTATTTTATTCATAATAATTTGGCTATTGGTAGACATGGGTAATTTGGGATCTATAAGCTCCGTCTGCTCCATACTCGAGGGCATTTGGGCTACTTTACTATTTTTTGGAACCTCTCTGTTTTTGTTAGTATCCTTCAAGGATACATTCTTCCAAACCATCCACTCTTGGGCGACTGTCGGCTTTCCCCTATTATCTAGTTTAAAAGCTGCTCTATCTCCTTTTTAAAGGTTAATAGAAACATAGAAACATAGAAATATGATGACAGAAAAAGACCACATGGCCTATCTAGTCTGTCCTTCCATATCAACAACTACAACAGTCCCCTTTTTACCTTTAGAGATCCTCTGTGTTTGTCCCATGCTTTTTTGAATTCAGTTATTGTCCTCATCTCTACCACCTCCACTGGGAGACTATTCCACAGATCCACTACTCTTTCCGTAAAGAAATATTTCCGCATATCACTCCTGAATTTATCCCCTTTCACCCTCATCCCATGTCCCCTCGTAGCAGAACTTGCTTTCAATTGAAAGAGGCTCTCTCCCTGAACATTTATGCAATGGAGGTATTTAAACATCTCAATCATATCACCTCTATCCCGCCTTTCCTCTAAGGGTACATATTAAGATCCTTCAGTCTGTCCTCATATGCTTTATAATGAAGACCACAAATCATTTTAGTAGCCACCCTCTGCACCCACTCCATCCTGTTCACATCCTTTTGAAGGTGCGGTCTCCAGAATTGCACACTATACTCCAAATGAGGTCGCACCAAAGACTTATACAGAGGCATTATCACCTCCTTTTTTCTGCTAGCCATTCATCTCCGTATCCACCCAAGCATCCTTCTAGCTTTTGCCGTCGCCTTTTCTACCTGTTTAACTAATTTAAGATCATGAGACACAACCATGCCTAGGTCCCACTCTTCTTTAGTGGACAAAAGTACTTCACCCCCTATACTATCTTGCTTCCTTGGATTGCTGCAGCCCAAATGCATGACATTACATTTTTTAACATTAAATCCCAGCTGCCAAATTCTAGACCATTCTTCAAGCTTAGCTAGATCCCTCCTCATGTTATCTACATCTTCCTGGGAGTCTACTCTATTGCAGATTTTGGTATCATCCGCAAAGAGGCAAACCTTACCCGACAGCCCTTCCGCTGTATCACTAACAAAGATGTTAAAAATAATCGGACCAAGGACAGATCCCTGGGGCACACCACTGGTAACATCCTTCTCCTCAGACTGAGCTCCATTTACTTGTACTCTTTTTCCCATCCCACCAACCAATTTCTAACCCAAGCAGTAACTTTAGGGTCCATCCCTAGGGTGCTCAGTTTGTTTATAAGTCGCCTGTGAGGAACAGTGTCAAAGGAAGGAGAGAGTAGAAGCCCAATAGCACCACCATGCCAGTGGGACTAGGAGTGTGGGATTACTGATAGCCACCATGACAGAGAGCAGCGACTGAAACCGAGTCCTCAGGGAGGAGCCAGGTCTCAGTTAGAGCAAGGAGATGAAAGCATTAGAGATAAGGAAATCCTGAATAAAAGCAAGTTTATTTGAGATGGAGTGTGTGTTCCACAAGGCACATGAGAAAGCTTAGCTATCTCCCTCCTCATGTAAATATCCCTGGCAGCGCTACTCTGGTAGTTCTACTTCTATGCATCTTGTCTTTGATGAAAGGGGCCATGGTGATTCTAATGTGGCTCTGGACACCAAATGTAAGCTCTCATTGTTGCTTAAAGGGCTAAATCTAGATGTTTATTTATTTATTTAGCTGTATGTATATCCCGCTTTTCACCAGGTCAAAGCGGTCAATTGGGAGATACATTTAACACGAGGGGATATGACACACATACGCTAATACTTACAGGGAACATGGGCAATGGAGGGTTAAGTGGCTTGCCCAAGACCACAAGGAGTGCCTATAGGACTAGAAATCCCAGTCCCTCTGGCCTGAGATTGCTGTCCCCAGGTAGGACTTGAACCCCCGGCCCTCCGGCCTGAAGTACCTTGTCCTAACCACTAGGCCACTCCTCCCACTGGTTCAGCTTTTTCAGTGGTCCTTCCTTTGCTATTGATTCCACTCCCTTCACATGCCAACTCCTTGTTTTCACTCATTTTCATTGTCTAATTGGCAACAAAGAACTTCTTAAAATATGTCCTCTATTTCTGTCCTTGAATTTGATCTCATTTGCCACCTTAGCTTAAAAGCTTTATGTATTTTTGATCCTGAGATAACTTTTCCCTCTGGAACTCTGACATCTGTAAAACTGTGTGCTATCATCTCTTCAGCACAGCCCTTATCCAACATATCCTTAGCCCTTTCTTTGCTGAAAAGCTTATCTATGCCTTCATGTTATTTTCATTTCATATTTTCTGTTACAACTCCTTTGTAATCTGGAATTCATCTTCTTGTCAAGTCTACTGCTATGCCTCCTCTCATTCTTTTCATTATAATCCTGTCATTTGTTGATTCTAGCTGTGTTTCCCATCAGAGATTTAAAGCCAAACTCAAGCCAAGCAGATTTCAGCCTGGTCTGAGTTTGATGCAGTTTCCAGATTTTCTCCAGGCTTCCTGTGAAAATCTGTCATGCTTTTTATATTTTTTGGAAGATTTTGACCAAACTCAAAAAAGTTTAAAAAATGTAAAGTTGATCCTTCAGGTTTCTCATAAAATTCAAAGTGGATTTGCAGTCCAAAATGCATTTGTAGGCATGTTTCACATATGCAATAATAATGAGACTGTATGGTATGGGGGGGGGGGGCATATTTAGCGGTACGGCCAGCCCACTTAAAACGGCTGTCTGTCAGTGTTTTAGCTTATCCCTGGATATTCAATGTTGGGACTGCATCCTGTCAGTGGCGTTAAATATCTTAGTTGCAGTTTAGCTATCTGGCCAGCAGCAATGTTCAGCTGCTGGCAAGATAGCTTAAAATGGCTAAAGTTAGGCCAGCTTTTTATTGGCCTAACTACAGCCAGTCAGGTTTAGCCAGCCAGTGGCTCAATATTGCTGCTGAGTGGCTCAGTGCTGCCTTTGCTTCGTCCCCGCAATGCCCTGAAATTAAGCATGTAGTGTCGGGCATTCAGCAGCAAAAGAGGGAATATTCAGTGGCACAAACTGAATATTTGTTGTTGAATATCTTGTTCAGCAGGAGTAACATGGCTAGCAGATCTGCTAACCACGTTACTCCCCTTGAATATGATTTTTTTTAAAAATCTGTTTATTTAACACACACACATATCACATTACATTACATCGCCAGTAACCCCAACACTTCATCTCCTGGCGGGGTGAACTCTTATCCACCGCCTTCGAGATAGCACATTTTTAGTGATAGAACACACCGCTCCCCATTTTCTCCCCCCCTCCCCCCCGCACCCCTTCCTACCCCCCTCCAATCCCTCCCCTTGCGCCACTCCCCAGGCATACCCTTTCTACCTACCTCCCCTTACCCACTCACATCATGCCCTTAAATCCGTGACTCCCCCCTCCTCCCCTCCAACAGCTAAACTCTAATACCTTCCTAACCCTCCTGCAATATTCTGCTACGTGTACGTGGTCCTAGTGTTTGGATATAAGGTTCCCATACCAACCAGAAGGAAGACCAGCGGGAGGCATTACCCCTCGCCACTCCTCTCAAAAAGCATCAGTTGGTGAAAACTATTACGCCATTCCCAAAAGGTAGGGGATGCTGGCTCTCATCTTCTATGAAGTATTGGTCCTTTACCCACCAGACAGGCCTTCTGCACCAAAATATGCTCCCAATGCCCTTTGGGGCGCAATGGCCCAAGTTGATCTAGAGCCACTAACGTTCCCGTCCAAGTAATTTGTTGCCGGAGCAGGCCACTCAAGTATGAGCTTATTCGCGCCCAGTAGCGTCGAATGTTGGGACAACTCCACCACATATGACCCAGATCAGCGAGAGGGGCCGAGCACTTTGGGCACGCACCATCTAAGGTAAGATGACTCCGCAAAGCCCGTCTCAGAGAAAGGTGGGCGCGTATAATGCATTTGAACTGTACCTCCCTCCATCTCACCCCCACTACCAACCCGGCGATACGGCATAGGGCTCTAACAACCGACCCCGGAGCCACTCCCTGACTCAATTCCACCGCCCACCTGGTCTCCTCCTTTGAATAGTCAGGGAGCACCCTATATTTGTCCAATTTCTTCTTCAAACCTGAAATCATTGACAAGGCTTCTCCGCCCAGCGAAAAAAATTCCAGCAAATGTGCAGAGCGCTCCCCAGTTAGCTCGTTTCGTGAGAGAGAAGCCACATAGTGGGAAAGCTGCGCATATGCAAAAAAGTGGCCACTATTCATCCCGTATTCCTTACACAGAGTCTCAAAGGATTTACATTTCCCCTCTAGATCCACAACATGTCTGATGGTTCTAATGCCCAGTCTATACTATACCCTAAAGACCACCGAATCCGAACCTGGCGTAAATGCTACATTACCCTGCAATGGCAACCAACTTGAAATAGCCGGGGACCTACCCCAATACCTGTTTAACTGCCGCCATGTCTTCCGCACGGACAGCAGCAACCCGCTCCTACCCACTCCTTGAGGCAATACTGAGGTCTCCAAATGCAAGACCGCCAGCAACGAATGCGGCCCTACCATTGCTTCCTCTAATGCCCTAGGAGTGTATATCTCTGTCCCCCCCAGCCAGTCTCCAATGTGTTGTGCCTGACAAGCCAGCGCATATAGGCATAAATCCGGAACCCCGATACCCCCTCTTTTCCACCCCCCTTGCAGGCGGCCCATCCGGATCCTTGCCCTGGCCCCCTTCCATAAAAACCCACAGAACTCCCCCTCCAGTCTATTCAGATCCTTCCACAAGAGCCATACTGGGAGTGTTTGTAGCCAGTACAACACCCGGGGCAAAACCACCATCCCCAATGCAGCAGCCCGACCCAACAACGACAGAGGAAGAGGGTTCCATGCCTGTAGCTGCGTAAGTGCTTTCAGAAAATTCCTCTCAAAATTCTGCCTATACAGCTCTGTCGAATTCCGGGTCAGGAGAATTCCCAAGTACAGAAAGGAGTCAGCCGCCCACTTAAGCAGAAAGGCACCTTCCCATTGTCTTTGAAGCTCGCCCGACACATCTAACGCTTCCGACTTGTCTCTGTTAATCTTCAGACCTGCAAAGCTGCCAAATCTCACAAACTCCTCCAACAGCCTGGGCAATGCCCGTTGCGGGGAGAGCAAATGTATAAGCATGTCATCGGCAAAGGCTGCCATCTTGAACCCCTGCCCCCCAATCACACTCCTTGTATCTCTTGTGATGCCTCTATCGTCCGTACCAAGGGATCCAAGGACATCACAAAGAGCAGCGGGGAAAGCGGGCAACCTTGTCTCGTACCCCTCTCCAAGGTAAATTTATCTGACAGCACTCCATTACAGAGCACCCCTGCTGTAGGGTTCGTATATAATAACTCCACCATCTTACAGAAGGAGTCGCCCAGCCCGTAGCATGGCAGGAGAAACTGCAGATACTGCCAGCTCACCCGATCAAACGCTTTCTCTGCGTCAAAGCTAACTAACAATGACTGTAACTGTTTTTCCCGAACCCACTCCAGCGATGCTAAAATTTTCCGCAGGTTCTGCACCGCATATCTCCCTTTCACAAACCCTACTTGCGTATGTAATCTTCTGAATATGTAATCTTTCTGGAATGTAATCTTCTTTTGGCTACGCTCCGTTTGGTCCTGGGTTCATTTCACAGAGACAGTAGGGTATATAGAGTTATATAGTGGTTGTTAAAGAGCTGCTTCAGTGTGCATCAATGAATCTGTGTGTGTGTGTGCATGTGTGAAGTGTGAGAGAGAATAGAGTATATGAAAGACTCTATGTGTGTGCATGTGTGTGTGAGAGAGATCAGAGAGAGAGAGAGGGGGGAGGGGTGAGGAGAAGTGATTGTCAGAACTTCCTGTCCTTCATGTCCGATGAATAGAGAGAGAGAAAAAGGAAGTATTTCTGTCCTTTATAGTGAATTTTCTCTAGCACCTCCTTTTGAGGTCTGCTATTGTTTCCAGTCACCTCCCTTTGAGGTCTGCTATTCTTGATTTAGCAAGGAGGGGCTGTAGACCAATCTCATCAGGCCCGGAGACTGACATCACCAGGGGGTCAGAGTTAATCTCATCTTGTAAACTACCCTCATTAAGTTTGGAGACTGATATCACCAGAGTAACAAAGCTGCTTGAAATCCAAGGTCTGGGAACAGCTCTGACACCTATGCTAGGCATGATGTCCTGCTGGTGTATGCTGACATCATGTATCAAGTCCCCTAACATCGCTGCCAGCCACTCTGCCAATATCTTAGAAAATACCTTCCAATCATAATTTAGTAATGATATAGGCCTGTAGGACGCTGCTTGGAGCGGGTCTTTTCCTGGCTTGGGTATCAACACAATGTGTGCATGGTTCTCCCCCTGGTGAACACCGCCCTGCCTCACCCTCTGGTGATACATTGCCAACATAGCTGGGGCAACCAAGTCACTTAGCAGCTTATAAAATTCCGGCCCATAGCCATCAGGTCCCTGTGACTTGCCGTCTGAATAACTTGCTGTACTTCCCCTAACGTTATGGGTTTATCTAATTGGGCCCTCTGCTCCTCCCCAAGCTGCGGCAACTCCAACCACCTAAAATAGTCCTCCATGTGGGACCTAGATCCCTCTTCTGCAGTGTATACCTTCTGAAAGAAGGCTTGGAATGTTTGGGCAATCGCTCTACCGTTTTTATGTAAGGTACCCTGACTATCTCTCAGGGCCCCCACCATTCTGGAGCCCCGAGATCCTTGGAGACATCTCACCAGGAGTTTCCCTGGTTTATCGCCAAACCGGTGGAGCTGATAACGATAATACAGAAAAGACCTCTTTGCTCTTTGGTGAAGCAGCTCATTAAGAGCCGCTTGCATCTCCCACAAACTCTTTTTGTTTCCTGCACTGGCTCGTACATTTCCTCCTTTCTCTCACCAGCTGCCTCTCCAGTCGGACTACCTGTTCTGAAGCTAGTTGCCTTTTCCGTGCCGCGTACCCAATGATGTCTCCTCGCAGCACTACCTTAGCCGCCTCCCAGTATAATTCTGGATCATTCTGGTGTTCCTGATTGTAAAATGCAAAATCCTACCATTTCTGTTTCAAGTAAATGTGGAAAGCCGAGTCTCTATATAACTCTAAAGGGAATCGCCACCATCACACTCGCGTATTGCTATCCTGCCATTTCAGGTCTATCCAGATAAGGGCGTGATCCGAGATCTCTACCGGGCCAATCTGTGCGTCAAGAACATGGGCGAACAGCCTCTCGGAGGTTAGAAGATAATCTATTCGTGCACTGGAACCGTGTGCTCGTGATTGATGGGTAAACTCCTTATCCATCAGGTGCAATAAACGCCACGGATCCACCGCTCCCAATCTCCGGCGCAACCCTTGCAGCACTTTAGTGGTTTGTGAACGCCCACTGTCTCCACCCCTCGTTGTGTCTAACTCCACATCCAGCACCCCATTAAAATCCCCACCTAAAATCAAGGGGGCCTCTGGCATTTTGAATATGATCTTTTATCTTTTTGTCTTCTTGCTGCCTTTCCATCATAGACACACACCCATCTGGAAGGTGCATGATTTCTGTGCCTTGTACATATGTCCAAAAACACAGTGAAGAAGAGGAGACATTGAAGGAAGTTAATGGCATGGCAGGTGGGGAGTGTAGGCCTTGCTTGCTGGAGAGAGTGCGTGGTGCAGCAGGTGAGGAGCCTGAGCCCCACCTGTCAAAGAAGAGGAGAAACTGAGAAAAGTTAGTGGCATGGCAGAAGGGGATCCCAGATCCTGTGTACTGAATAAGAACATAGGCAAGAAGATCTGAATGGTGTGGCAGGTGGGGAGTCCACACACTTCCTGCTGAGGGCATAAGAGGAGGTACAGAGAGAGGAGGTGGAAATGCGGAAGAAGGGGTACGCAAGTAGTAGGAAAGGGGTAGGGAATGGTTGAGGAAAGAAGAGGGGGATGAGGGAGGGGAGAGGAGGAAAAAGTATGAGGCAGTGTTAAAGGTTGGAGGCAGCGAGAGCCCATATGAGTAAACTGTGTATCTCCAGCCTTTATTTCACCCTTCTACACAGTTCAACCACTCGCTTACTTCCTCCCATTCACATCCCTACTCACTAATCCTATCCACCCACTCACTTGTGCACACATAACTTACCCACTCATATACCCAATTGACTCGACTGCGTGGATGATGTCATCAAAAGCATTTTGGTTTTCTGGACCTTGGGATGACTTTCCAAGGGCTGAGATTGAATCCACTTATCCAAGAAGGATCAAAGTGTCTTCCGCAACAGACTGGCTAACCTACTGAAGAGGGCTTTCAACTAGATTCTTTGGGGATGGATGAGAAAAGCCCCCAGGTAAGTAAAAGCCCTCAGATATGTAAAACTTTAAATACCTCTGTAGAAATGGGTAAAAGGGGCAACATCTGGAAAGCAGTGTGCATAAATGCCCATAGCATAGGAAATAAGATCCCAGATGTCAAGGCTTTAATGGAAGAGGCTGACTTGGATTTAGTGACGGTTAAAGAGACATAGTTCACATATGGGATGTAATTGTACCAGGCTATACTTTATTCAGGAAGGACAAGGTAGGAAAAAGGAAGGAGTGGCACTATATGTAAAAAATAATATTGAATCTATTGAATTACAGGGCTTAAAAGGGAGTGAGGAGGCACTCTGGATTAAACTAGAAAGAGGGAAAGGGAAATTCAGTTGCATTGGTGTGATATGCAGATGTCTTTCACAGGGAGAAGAAGTGGGCAGAGATTTAATAGAAAACATCCATAATATTGCCATGAAAGGAGGCGTGCTACTGATAATTATTTCAATATGTCAGATGTTGATTGGCACATCCCTGCTGTGGTGTCATCTAGAAGTAAAGAGATCCTGGATTCTCTACAAGAAGAACTATTCCAGGAACTGGTAATATAACCCACTTGTGAAGGGGCCATACTGGATCTGGAGTTTACCAATGGGGAAAGTATTTCTGATGTTATAGTGGGAGATCATCTCGCACCCACTGATTACCAGATAGTGTGGTTCAGTATTAGGACTAGGGCTGATAAAATCCATTCAAATGCAAGGGTTCTAGACCTTAGGAAAACTAACTTTGTCAAGGAATACCTCAAGGAATCATTAGCGGGATAGGAACAGCTGGGGGATTAGAAAAGCAAATGGGCAAAACTGAAAGGGGGTATTGTAAGATCCACAAACCTTTTTGTTAGAAAGGTAAATAAATGTAAAAGGAAAAGGTAACCACTATGGTTCTCAAAATAAGTAGCTGAAAAGGTTAAGAAAAAGAGGATGACCTTCATAAAATACAAGAGATCACAGAGAAAGGAAGATAAACATCAATATTTGTAAAAACCTGGAGAAGCTAGGAAAGTAGTCAGGAAATCAAAGATACAAATAGAAGACGAAATAGCCAATGCAACAAAATGAGGGGACCAAGAAATTTTTCAGATATGTAGTGAGAGTTGGAAGTGCAAAAGTGGTATTGTCAGACTCAGGGGTGAAGGGGAGGAATATGTAGATGCTGATGAGGATAAAGTGGAACTGTTCCATGTTCACAAATGAAGGACCAGAAGCAGAACCTCAGAAAAGACCCACAAATAGGAAAAGAAGTGCAGGAGGTCTTGAATGATGTTCACGAGGAACTAGCTAAAATAAAGGTAGAAAAAGCGATGGGGCTGGATGGGATACATCCGAGAGTATTGAAAGAACTTGGAGACCTTCTAGTGGCTCCACTGTCTGACCTTTCCAATATTTCTTTAGGGTTAGGAATGGTTCTAGAAGACTGGAGAAAGGCACATACGGTCTTTTTATACAAAAGCAGATATAAGGATGAGGTTGAGAACTACAGGCTGGTTATTCTGACCTCTGCAGTGAGTAAATGGATGGAAATACTGCCAAAACAGATGATAGTGAGGTTTCTGGAGTCCAATGGATTGCAGAATCTGAGTTAGTGAGGATTTACTAGAGGCAGGTCTTGTCAAACAAATCTGACTGGGCACTAGAGAGTTGGATTGAGGGAGAGCCCTAGATGCGTACTTGTATTACAGTAAAGCCTTTGACATTGTTCCACCCAGGCAACTTATAAATAAACTGAGCACCCTAGGGATGCCTCTGAAGTGATGGGCTGGATTGGAAATTGGTTGAGTGGGAAGCAACAAAGGTAGTGGTAAATGATGCTCAGTCTGAGGAGAAGGATGTTACCAGTGGTGCGTCACAGGGATGTCCTTGATCCGATTCTTTTTAACATTTTTGTTAGTGATATTGTGGAAGGGCTGTTGGATAAGATTTGCGTCTTTGCAGAAGATACCAACAACTGCAATAGAGTAGACATCCAGGAATCTTGAAGGACTAGAAAAGGGAACTGTTACTTCTGGAGAGAGATCTGCAATTGTGAGTATATACTTCTGGGAATTTTCTGAAAGGAATTCTTTGTATTAAAGCAAATTGATCTGTGAACCCACTGTTTTTTGTTAAATCAGTCAGGGCCTAGTAGCAGCAGTTTAAGTTTAAATTTAAAACACAGAAGAGAGCTTTCTGGTTAAATTTAGAACCCAGCAGAAAGCTTGTAGTTTAAATTTAATAGTCACTCAGGGCCTAGCATCAGCAAAGTACTTTTAGTTTAAATTTAAAACACAGAAGAGAGCTTTCTGGTTAAATTTGGAACCCAGCAAAGAGCTTGTAGTTTAAATTTCATAATAAGTAAGAGCCTAGCAGCAGCAGCAAAGAGCTATAATTTAAATCAAATCAGAATATAGCTTACCTCAGCAGCACAGGACAGGGTACTGTGTAGCAGCCCTCTTTTAATAAGTGTTATTTCCCTCCCTCCCTCCCCAACACCTACCCACCCCTGGGATAATCATTGCTTTATAGGTACTTACACATCTTAAAAGACAGGAGGTGCTCTCAGGTGAAGCTCATTACACAAATCAGTCATACACTAAGGACCTGAGATTAATTAAGCTTCAGGTGAACAAGGTATATTAAACGTATTAGATACAGTTTTATTAGTAAAAATATCCATAGTAACCCTTAGTAAGTAAAGAACTTAAAGATCTAAACACAAGCTTAAAACACTAGTTACGCCTAGTATCTCCACAAAATGGACACAACAAACTACTAACAGAGCTTTTGTGTCCTATGCTCCCAAGTGCTGGAACAAACTACCTCCAAACATCAGATCAATCAGTGATATCACCCAATTTAGAAAGTCCATCAAGCACTATTTATTCACTTTGCACTTCAGGCTACCATACACACAATAGAACCGGCTCCCGCCTCACTCAGATAACTCCTACACATAACAACAATCCAGAACAAAGGATCAAAATGTGAAAACACTGTATTCTTGTCAAATATCAAATCTTGATGTAACCTATTCAATGTATATATAATTTGTATAATTATGTAGATAGTTACCCCCAGTTCACACCCAGTTTATCTTCCCTGTTATCTGTAAACCTAGATCAGTCATGTATTGACAGGTATATTGTTGTTCAATGTAAACCGCACTGATGATGAATAGTGCGGTATATAAAAAATGTTAAATAAAATAAATAAATAAATAAATAAATAAATAAGATGCGGACAGCAGTCCAGCAGTGAGATGGGGGCTTTCCAGTCTTTTGCATTGAGTGTCACATGTATGATTTTCTCCCAGTTGGTGAGAGGTCTTACGTGTGCACTAGGTGCAAGGAGCTCTTGGCTCTCAGGGAACAAGTCCGTTCTCTAGAGGCTAGAGTAGCAGACTTGGAAAACATAAGAAAGACAGAGAGGTACATAGACGAGACCTACAGGGATATAGTCCTGAAGTCCCACCTCCAGTCTGGCAGCATCCCTGTTGCCATGGAGGACAGAGGTCACATGACAGGAGAGCATCACCCTGGTGTGGCAGGAAGTGATCCTGTAACTAGGACCTGTCCTCCAGGTGATGTAAAACCCTCTCGCATCGAGGAAGTTTCTCCAGGGCCATGTACCCATGAGGGAAGGGATAGGACAACCGTCATAGTTGGTGATTTGATGATTAGGCATGTAGATAGCTGGGTGGCTGGTGGACGTGAGGATCGCCTGGTAACATGCCTGCCTGGTGCAAAGGTAGCGGACCTCAAGCGCCACCTAGATAAGGTCTTAGATAGTGCTGGGGAGGAGTCTTCTGTCTTGGTACATGTCTGTACCAATGACATAGGAAAATATGGTAGGGAGGTTCTGGAGGCTAAATTTAGGCTTTTAGGTAGGAAGTTGAAATCCAAAACTTCCAGGTAGCGTTCTCCAAAATGCTTCCCGTTCTACGCGCAGGACCCAAAAGGCAGGCAGAGCTCCGGAGTCTCAATGCGTGGATGAGACAATGGTGCAGAGATGAGGGTTTTGGATTTGTTAGGAACTGGGGAACATTCTGGGGAAAGGAGGGGCTCTTCCGAAGGGATGGGCTTCATCTTAACCGGGATGGAACTAGGCTGCTGACATTATGAAGCCCTGGAAGTGGAGGAGGTGAAAGCATCCCTGGAAAGGGAAGAACCAGAGCTCAAGTACCCCAAAGTTGAAGAATCAGTGACCACAAGGAAACGAAGGGTAGTGGTGGTTGGAGACTCTCTTCTGAGGGGTACTGAGGCGTCCATCTGCCGACCAGACTTGATGTCCAGAGAGGTATGCTGTCTCCCTGGTGCCAAAATCCAAGATCCAAGATCAAGCCCACTGACTATTACCCAATGTTGCTAATCCATGTTGGAACAAATGATACTGGCAGGTATACCTCGGAATGTATCAAAAGTGACTTCATGGCTCTGGGACAGAGGGTGAAGCAGTTAGGTGCACAGGTGGTGTTCTCTTCAATCCTCCCTGTTATGGGTAAAGGCCAAGGCAGAGAGGCTCGCATCCTGGAGATGAATGCATGGCTGCGTGGAAGGTGTTATCGAGAGCGTTTTGGTTTCCTAGACCATGGGATGCTGTTCCAAGGACTGCAGAGCAGAGATGGCATCCATCTGTCCAAGAAAGGTCAACGCGTCTTTGGTAGTAGACTGGCTAATCTACTGAAGAGGGCTTTAAACTAGATTCATTGGGGATGGGTGAAGAAAGCCCCCAGGTAGGTGAAAGCCCCCAGGTAGGTGATATATTAAATACCTTTATGGAAATGGGTAACAGGGGTAACATATGGAAAGCAGTGTGTATAAATGCCCGTAGCATGGGAAATAAGATCCCTGATGTTGAAGCTTTGGTGGGAGTGGCTGACTTGGATTTAGTGGCAGTTACAGAAACATGGTTCACAGAAAACCATGATTGCGATGTAACTATACCTGGCTATACTTTATTCAGAAAAGACAGGGTAGGAAGAAGGGGAGGAGTGGCACTATATGTAAAAACTACTATTAAAGCTTTGGAATTACAGAGCTTAAAAGGGAGAGAGGAGGCATTGTGGGTTAAACTAGAAAGAGGGAAAGAGAAATCTATTTGCATTGGTGTGATATACAGACCTCCCTCACAAGAGGAAGAGGTGGACAGAGAGTTAATTGAAGACATACGCAGCATTACTAGGAAAGGAGAAGTGCTACTATTAGGAGATTTCAATATGCCAGATGTTGATTGGCACATTCCTGCTGCAGTATCATCTAGAAGTAAGGAGATCCTGGATTCTCTACAGGGAGAACTATTCAGGCAATTGGTAACAGACCCCACACGTGAAGGGGCCATACTGGACTTGGTGCTTACCAATGGTGAAAGCGTTTCTGAGGTTGTAGTGGGAGATCATTTTGCATCCAGTGATCACCAGATGGTGAGGTTCAGTATTAGGATTAGGGCTGTTAGAATCCATTCAAAGGTGAGGATCTTAGACTTTAGGAAGACAAACTTTGCCAAGATGGGCCAATACCTCAGGGAGTCGTTAGTTGGATGGGAACAGCTGGGGTATGTAGAAAACAGTGGGCAAAACTGAAAGGGAATATTTTAAGGGCAACCAACCTTTTTGTTAAAATGGTAAATAAAGGTAAAAGGAAAAGGAGACTGCTATGGTTTTCGAAAGAAGTAGCTGAAAAAGTGAAGAAAAAGAGGGAGGCCTTTATGAAATACAAGAGATCACAGAGAGAGGAAGACAGGCATCTCTATTTGGAAAAACTTAGAGAAGCTAGCAAAGTAGTCAGGAAGGCAAAGATTCAAAAGGAGGAGGAAATAGCCATTGCAATAAAATGGGGAGATAAGACATTTTTCAGATATATTAGTGAGAAGAGGAAGGGCAAAAGTGGTATTGTCAGACTCAAGGGTGCAGGGGAGGAATATGTAGAAGCTGATATGGATAAAGTGGAATTGGTTAACAAATATTTCTATTCTGTGCTCAAAGATGAAGAACCAGGAGCAGGACCTCAGAAAACACCCACAAACAGGAACATCTTGGGGGACATCGAGGGACATCTTGAACAATTTTCAGAAGACTGTGTTCGTGAGAAACTAGCTCAACTTAAAGTAGACAAAGCGATGGGACCGGATGGGATACACCCTAGAATACTGAGGGAACTTGGGGACGTTCTAGCAGCTCCACAGACTGACCTTTTCAATGCCTCATTGGAGTCAGGAGTGGTGCCAAAGGACTGGAGAGAGGCTCATATGGTGCCTTTACACAAAAGCAGAAGTAAAGATGTGGTTGAAAACTACAGGCTGGTTAGTTTAACTTCAGTGGTGAGTAAATTGGAAACGCTGCTGAAAGAGAAAATAGTGAGGTTTCTGGAGTCCAGCGGATTACAGGATCCGAGGCAGCATGGATTCACCAGAGGCAGGTCTTGTCAGACAAATCTGATTGATTTCATTGACTGGGTGACCAGGGAGTTGGACCTAGGGAGAGCCCTAGATGTGGTGTATTTAGATTTCAGTAAAGCCTTTGACACTGTTCCTCACAGGTGACTTATAAACAAACTGATCACCCTAGGGATAGACCCCAAAGTTACTGCTTGGGTTAGAAATTGGTTGGTGGGAGGCGACAAAGAGTACAAGTAAATGGAGCTCAGTCTGAGGAGAAGGATGTTACCAGTGGTGTGCCCCAGGGATCTGTCCTTGGTCCGATTCTTTTTAACATCTTTGTTAGTGATACAGCGGAAGGGCTGTCGGGTAAGGTTTGCCTCTTTGCAGATGATACCAAAATCTGCAATAGAGTAGACTCCCAGGAAGGTGTAGATAACATGAGGAGGGATCTAGCTAAGCTTGAAAAATGGTCTAGAATTTGGCAGCTGGGATTTAATGTTAAAAAATGTAAGGTCATGCATTTGGGCTGCAGCAATCCAAGGGAGCAAGATAGTATAAGGGGTGAAGTACTTTTGTCCACTAAAGAAGAGTGGGACCTAGGCGTGGTTGTGTCCGATGATCTTAAATTAGCTAAACAGGTAGAAAAGGCGACGGCAAAAGCTAGAAGGATGCTTGGGTGGATACGGAGATGAATGGCTAGCAGAAAAAAGGAGACGATAATGCCTCTGTATAAGTCTTTGGTGCGACCTCATTTGGAGTATAGTGTGCAATTCTGGAGACCGCACCTTCAAAAGGATGTGAACAGGATGGAGTCGGTGCAGAGGGTGGCTACTAAAATGATTTGTGGTCTTCATTATAAAGCATATGAGGACAGACTGAAGGATCTTAATTTGTACCCTTAGAGGAAAGGCGGGATAGAGGTGATATGATTGAGATGTTTAAATACCTCCATTGCATAAATGTTCAGGGAGAGAGCCTCTTTCAATTGAAAGCAAGTTCTGCTACGAGGGGACATGGGATGAGGGTGAAAGGGGATAAATTCAGGAGTGATATGCGGAAATATTTCTTTACGGAAAGAGTAGTGGATGTGTGGAATAGTCTCCCAGTGGAGGTGGTAGAGATGAGGACAATAACTGAATTCAAAAAAGCATGGGACAAACACAGAGGATATCTAAAGGTAAAAAGGGGACTGTTGTAGTTGTTGATATGGAAGGACAGACTAGATAGGCCATGTGGTCTTTTTCTGTCATCATATTTCTATGTTTCTATTAACCATTAAAAAGGAGATAGAGCAGCTTTTAAACTAGATAATAGTGGAAAGCCGACAGTCGCCCAAGAGCGGATGGTTCGGAAGAATGTATCCTTGAAGGATACTAACAAAAATAGAGAGGTTCCAAAAAATAGTAAAGTAGCCCAAATGCCCTCGAGTATGGAGCAGACAGAGCTTAAAGATCCCAAATTACCCATGTCTACCAATAGCCAAATTATTATGAATAAAATACAGTCTCTAAAATGCTTGTATGCAAATGCTAGAAGTCTAAAAAAATAAGATGGGAGAGTTAGAATATATAGCACTAAATGAGAGGTTAGATATGATTGGAATATCAGAGACATGGTGGAAGGAGGAAAACCAGTGGGACACTGTGATTGATACCTGGGTACAAACTATATCGTAATGATAGGGCTGATCAAATTGGTGGAGGGGTTGCGCTCTATGTTAGAGAGGGCATTGAGTCAGAAAGGATTAAAGTTTTGCAGGAAACAAAACTTGCTGTAGAATCTCTGTGGATTGAAATTCCATGTAAAAAGGGGCCATAATGAACAAATGGATGATGAAATGCTCAAAAAAATCAAGGAAGCTAACAAAAGTTACAGCGCAGTAATAATAATGGGTGATTTCAATTACCCCGGTATCGACTGGGTCAGTGTCACTGCAGGACATGCTAGGGAGATAAAGTTCCTAGATGAAATAAATGACTGCTTCTTGGAGCAGCTGGTTCATGAACCGACCAGAGGGGAAGCCATATTAGACCTAGTCCTTAGTGGAACACCAGATCTAGTGCAAGAGATAAGGGTGTTGGGGCCACTTGGCAATAGTGATCATAGCATGATCGCATTTGATTTAATTAGTGGAGGAGGGATAGTAAGGAAATCCACAGTATTACCTTTTAACTTTCGAAAGGGAGACTATGATAAAATTAAGAAAATAGTTAAGAAAAACTAAAAGGAGCAGTTGCAAAGGTTAAAGACTTACAACAAGCTGGGGTGTTGTTGAAAACTACTATCTTGGAAGCCCAGACCAGCTGTATTCCACGCTTTAAGAAAAGTCGAAGGAAGTCCAAAAAACTGCCAGCATGGTTTAAAGATGAGGTCAGAGAGGCTGTTGTAGCCAAAAAAGCATCTTTCAGGAAATGGAAAAAAGAGCCAAATGACGAAACCTGGAAACAGCACAAGCACTGGCAAGTCAAATGCAAGGCATTGATGAGGTAGGGAAAGGGAGAATTTGAGAAGAAGTTTGCTGCGCAAGCAAAAACCTGTGAGAGAGTCAGTTGGTCCATTAGATGATAGAGGGGTTAAAGGGGCACTAAGAGGCGACAAGGCGATAGCGGAAAGACTGAATGAATTCTTTGCTTCAGTCTTTACTGAGGAAGATGTAGGAATGTTACCCATGACTGAAGTGGTATTTAAAGGTGCGGAAGAATTGAAGGAAATATCGATACATCGGGAAGATGTATTACAACTATTAGATAAACTGAAGAGTAGCAAATCACCTGGGCCGAATGAAAGAACTGAAATATGAGATTGCAGACCTGCTATTAGTAATCTGTGAACTATCATTAAAATCATCTTTAATACCTGAAGATTGGAGGATCGCCAATGTAACACCAATTTTTAGATAATCATGGCCTAATGGGAGATAGCCAACATGACTTTAGACAAGGAAGATCTTGTCTTACTAATCTGTTATGTTTTTTTGAAGGTGTGAATATACAGGTGGACAAAGGTGAGTCGGTTGATATAGTGTATCTAGACTTTCAGAAAGCCTTTGACAAGGTCCCTCATCAGAGACTTTTGGCAAAACTAAATAGTCATGGGATAGGATGCAGTGTACTATTGTGGATCAGGAACTGGTTAAAAGATAGAAAGCAGAGGGTAGGGCTAAATGGCCAATTTTCCCAATGGAGAAAGGTGAATAGTGGTGTACCCCAGGGATCTGTGCTGGGTCCGCTTCTTTTTGACATATTCATAAATGACCTGGAAAGTGGAATAACGAGTGAGGTTTTCAAATTTGCAGATGACACAAAACTATTTAAAGTTGTTAAAACCCAAGAGGATTGTGGAAAATTGCAAGAGGATCTTGATAAATTGGAAGACTGGGCATCAAAATGGCTGATTAAATTTGATGTGGACAAGTGCAAAGTTAGGCACCTAGGGAAGAACAGCCCAAACTATGGTTACACGATGCAAGGTTCCGTATTAGGAACCACCACCCAGGAAAAAGATTTAGGCGTCATTGTGGATAAGATGTTAAAACCCTCGGCCCAGTGTGCAGCGGCAGCCAAGAGAGCAAATTGAATGCTAGGTATCATAAGGAAAGGAATGGAAAATAAAATAAAAGTTATTATAATGCCTCTATATTGTTCCATGATGAGACCGCACTTTGAAAAATTGTGTGCAATTCTGGTCATCGTATCTTAAAAAGGTTCATAGTAGAGCCACCCAAAAGGTAAAGGGGATGGAAGGATACTCCTATGAAGAAAGGCTAAAAAGGTTAGGGCTCTTTTACCTGGAAAAGAGACGGCTAAGGGGAGATATGATAGAAATCTATAAATTAATGAACAGAGTGGAACGGGTAAACGTAGATCGATTGTTTACGTTATCAGAATATAGAATGACTAGGGGACATGCAATGAAGCTACAGGGTAAACTATTTAAGACTAATAAAAGAAAATATTTTTTCACTCAACATGTAATCAAACTCTGGAATTTGTTACTGGAGGATGTAGTAAAGGCTGTTAGTGTAGCTGGGTTTAAAAAAGGTTTGGACAAGTTCCTGGAGGAAAGGTCCATAAACCATTATTAAGAAGGGACCCAGGATATCAATGTTTGCCCTATACAAGCACTGTGGAACCTGTGTCTTTTGGGAAAACTGCTAGGTACGTATGACCTAGATTGGCCACTGTTGGAAACAGGATACTGGACTTGATGGGCCTTGGTCTGACCCAGTATGGTATATCTTACGTTCTTATGAATCAGTAGATAACATGAGGAGGGATCTAGCTAAGCTTGAAGAATGGTTGAGAATTTGGCAGTTGAAATTTAACGCTAAAAATTCCAGGGCCATTTATGTGGGTTATAAAAATCCAACAGAGTGCTACAGTATAAGAAATGAAGTACTTCTGTCCGTAGAAGAAGAGCGTAATCTGGGCTTGATTGTTTCCGATGATCTTAAAGTGGCTAAACAGGTAGAATATGTGACAGTGAAGGTCAGAAGAATGCTTGGGTGCATAGGGAGAGGAATGACCAGCAGGGAAAAGGAGGTGGTAGTGCCTCTGCATAAATCTTTGGAGTATTGTGTGCAGTTCTGGAGACCACACCTTCAAAAGGACATACAGGAAAGAGTCGCTGCAAATGGTTGCTACCAAAATGGTCAGTGGTCTTCGTTATAAAGCATATGGGGACAGACTTAAAAATCTCAATATGTACACTTTAGAGGAAAGGTGGAATAGAGGAGATATGATAGAGACATTTTCTGTTGCATAAATGCACAGGAGGAGAGCCTCTTTCAATTGAAAGTAAGCTCTGCCACAAGTGTACATAGGATAAGGGTGAAAGGGGATGGACTCAGGAGTAATATGCAGACATATTTCTTCATGGAAAGATTGGTAGATGTGTGGAATGATCTCTCAGTGGGGGTAGTAGAATTGAGGACAGTATCCAAATTCAAGAAAGCATGAGACAAAACACAGAAGATCTCTAACGTTTAAAAAAGGACTACAGTAGTTGATATGGGAGGACAGACTAGACAGGCCATATGGTCTTTTTCTGCTGTTATAGTTCCTTCTTTTTATTTATTTATTTGCTTTTGTCATAATACAAATCCAATAAAACATAATAGGAAAGGCCTCAGTATGGGGGATGGGGTACGCACTTGTGAATTAATACCGCGGCAACCCCACAACTTTTCTCATCCCACAATCTCAATCATAGGCCCTCATCTAATTTATGAATTCTTAAATACATTTAAAAAGGCAATAACTTAGCTGGAAAATGATGATGCATAATGTGGGGTTGCTGCGTTATTAATTCTCAAGTGTGCACCCCATCCCCCACACTGAGGCCTGCCCAATTATCCCAGGTTAGTGCAGTTTTGCTTCACTGTTTTCTTTTTCTTTGTCTCTCTTATTTATTGAGATAAGGATAATAGACTTAACACCTTGGTTCTTTTTGGTTTTGGTTATCTTTGTGATTGTATGAGAGCCATTATGAGTTTTTTTTTTTTGGTTCTGTATGTTCCCTGGCAACAAGTTGGATGCCCGGTTTATTCCACACTGAATGTGGAGTAAGTCATTGATTCCCCCCACATTGCGTGTGCACAATCACACGCAACAGTCAAATCACCACTCTGTACCCCTGCAGCCAGGATCTGGCCCACAGCGGCTGCCAGGGAAGGTCAGACAGTGGGCTGCAGGGATTGATGGTCACATCTTGTCCGAATTGTCTCATTTTGATGGCAGTCACAAAGAGAGACACCCAAAATCTGTCTCTGGCATCGCATTTGAAAGACTTCGAGTTTGTTCAAGTCAGGTTTGAGCAGAGTCCATGTTTCCAATCCGTACAGGAGAATTGGCAGGATCAGCATTCAAAAGAGGCAAATTTTGGTCTTGGTGGAGATATTGGCCTTCTTCCAGAGGCACCATTTATGTGAGGCGAATGCTACTGTTGCCTGGCCAATTCTGCTGAGGACTTCAGTGATCGTTGCCAATGATCCCAGGTATTTGAATTCTTGGACCTGCTCAATTTGAATTCCATCAAATGAACAATGGCCTGTGATCCATCCGTGGTCATAACTTTGGTTTTGTCCACACTGATTCTTAAGCTGTAAGATTGGGCGATGTGGGCAATATGGAAAAGGATGTCGGTGGCCTCTGCATCCATGTCAGCAAATATAGCACTGTCATCTGCAAATATCAATTCAGTAAGGAAGTTGTTCACACCGTACTGAACCCTGTATCTGTTTTTGAATATTTTTCTCATTATTGCATTGATCATGATATTGAAAAGCAAGGGTGAGGCGACATCTCCATGGTGGACTCCGGTTTGGATAAGAAATTCCTTGGATAGCTCATTTGGATCCGCACGCTGCTGGTTGAGCCATTGTATGATGCTTGGAGAAGTTGGATGATCTTCAGTGGCACATGTTTGTGCTCTCGTATTCTCCAGAGGTCAGGCTAGTTAACACAGTCAAATGCAGATTTGAAGTCAATGAAGACGATAATGGTTCACTTTCTACGTCTGATCGTTTCCTCCACCAGTTGATGAATGGTGAATATTTGATTGGTGCAGCCTCAATATAGCCTACTACTACTACTATTCAGCACTTCTAAAGCGCCACACACGCAGCGCTGCACAGCTAACCTACAAGAGGTAGCCAACCTACAAGAGACAGTCCCTGCCCATCAGAGTCATGTTCATCGAAGCTTACAATCTAGTTAGAACAGTACATTAGTTAAAACAGTACAGAGCATTAGTCAGTTCTACGCAAGGTACTGTGTGGTACAGTTTGGTCTGTAGTTTGGTCATAAACGTTGACGGGGGTTAGGGTGAGATGAGGAAGGAGTCAGGATCTGAATGCAACAGTGAAGAGGTGGGTCTTCAACCTGGATTTGAAGAGGGCCAGGGAGGAAGCCTGGCGCACAGACGCAGGTAGGTTGTTCCAGGCGTAAGGTGCAGCAAGGTGAAAGGAGCGCAGTTGGGAATTCGCAGTGTGGGTAAAGGGCATTGATAGAAGTAATTTGTTAGCGGAGCGCAAATTTCGAGAGGGGACGTAGGGAGAGATAAGAGATAAGAGGTATCGAGGGGCCATAGAGTGAATGCTTTTATAGGTCAGCAGGAGAAGCTTGAATTGAATGCGGAACTGGACAGGGAGCCAGTGAAGCGACTTGAGAAGAGGATTAATATGGGCATGGCGAGGCTGGCAGAAGATTAGTTGAGCAGCGTGATTTTGTATAGATTGAAGGGGAAGGAGGACGGGAAGACCAGCGAGGAGTAGGTTGCAGTAATCAAGGCGAGAGGAGATTAAGGAGTGTATAAGCGTTTTGGTAGTGTGTTCAGAGAGGAAGGGGTGGATTTTGCTGATGTTGTAGAGAAAGAAGCGGCAGGTGTTAGCTACAAGCTGTATATGAGCGGAGAAGGAGAGAGAAGTGTCAAAGATAACCCTTAGATTGCGGGTCGAGGGAACAGGAAGGATATTAGACCCATCCACATGGATTGAGAGAGGGGGAAGTGGGGGGGAGGAGTTAGGTGGAAAGACAAGGAGTTCAGTCTTGGCCATGTTCAATTTCAATCGTCAATGAGACATCCAGGCAGCGATGTCCGAAAGACATGCAGAGATCTTGGACTGGGTTGCTGGAGAAATATTAGGTGTAGAGATGTAGATTTGTGAGTCATCGGCATAGAGATTGTACTGAAAGCCATGGGAGGAGATAAGCGCACCATGGCCTTGGGTATAGAGAGAGAAGAGGAGGGGGCCCAAGACAGATTCCTGGGGTACACCTACATGGAGCGGGGTAGGGGAGGAGGAGCCACCAGAGCATACGCTGAATGAGCGATGGGAGAGGAACCAGGATAGTACGGAGTCCTTGAAGCCAAGTGAGCAGAGGGTGATGAGGAGAAGGTCTTGGTCAACGGTGTCAAAGGCAGCAGAAAGGTCAAGAAGGATGAGGACAGGATAGAGGCCCTTGGATTTAGCCAGGAACAGGTCGTTTGTGACTTTTGTGAGTGCCGTTTCAGTGGAGTGTAGGGGACGGAAGCCGGATTGAAGTGGGTCGAGGAGGGCCTGGGAGGTGAGGAAGTCAAGGCAGCGATGGTAGACTGCTTGTTCTAGTAGTTTGGATATGAAGGGAAGGAAGGAGATGGCCTAAATCCTGCTTGCTGTTCTTGGCTGGTCTGTTCATGATGTTCCTGCAACCTTGATTGTATGATCTTCATGAATACCTTGCCAATGATTGAAAGGAGGCTGATGCCACGGTAGTTCTTACATTCCCGGCTATCGCCTTTCTTTAGGATTGGAGCGATGATGGCTTTCTTCCATGCTGATGAAACTTATTCCATGCACCAGATAAGTGTTTGAAGGACTTGAAGCCATTGCAGCAGGATGTCTCCCCCAGCTTTGATCTTTTTGGCCAGTGACTTGGTCCACTCTGGGCATCTTTCCGTTCTTCAATAATTTTACTGTTGGCTCACTGTCGAGGAATGAATTCTCTGGCGGGTCGATCGGTGATGGCTCTGGTGGTGGTCCCTGGACTCTAGATTGTTATACATCACGTCACCCTCCTCCTTATACATCAACATTGGCTTCCCATTTCATCTCGCATCCAGTACAAGGTTCTTACTTTCGTTCACAGGGCAATTCATACAGGTACCCCCATTTACCTTGCAGATCAGGTTCATTTTCGCACTCCTCACCGTTCACTCCATTCCATTCCTGTTAATCGTATGTCCCTTCCCTCTCCTTCACAAGCTCACCTGGAATCTACTCGTTCTTCAGCTTTCTATTTTCTTGGCCCAAAGCTCTGGAACTCGCTCCCCCCTTCCATCCGTTCAGAACTATCCTATAAGTCCTTCAAAACAAAACTTAAAACTCACCTTTTCAGTTTGGCATATGACCTACCCCCCCTCTTCCTCACCCCTCTCTCCCCCTCCTCGCTGATGCACTCGAATTATTTGTTCTCTTGCCTCTTTTCTTTCTCTTTTCCTTTCTTTTGATTTTAATTAGCGTTCTTTTTCCTGTTTCCCGTAGCCTCACATTTTTAATGATTGTAAACCGCTCAGATGCCCATGGTGTGGGCGGTATAATAAGTTTTAAATAAACATAAACATAAACATAAACATGTATAGCTGTTGGAAGAATTCTTTCCACCATTGCAGGTGTTCACCAGGGGAGCTAATGAAGGTGCCATCCATTTTCTTGATGTTGTCATTGGTTTTGCCACTCAGTCTCCTGATAAAGAGTCCGGTATTCATGTCTGGATGCTGCTTCTTCCAGTTTGGCTGTGACACCATTCTAATAGGCTTCTCGTTCTGCCTTCATTTTCTGTCTGACCTCTTTGCTCAGTCACCGATACTGCTCAAAGTCAATGTTTTTGATTAATTTCCGTTTATCCACCAGATCCAGGCACTCATCTGAAATCCATGGCTGTGTCTGATGATGGATGGGTGGGCACAGAGGGGTGGCACATTCCAGGATGGACTCCGATATCTGCTTCTCTTCTGCATCAACATCATCTGATGGTTCAAGTGCTACAAATTTGTTGGATAGGGCGATTTGGAATTCTTATCTGAATGTCGGATCCCTCAGACAAGCCCAGTTCAGTTTGGCTGATGGAGGTGCCTTGCGCTTTGCCTGTTGTAATCACAGCCAGGGCCGGCCCGTCCATTGAGCGAGAATGTTTTTTGCACAGGGCCCCGCGTTTCAGGGGGCCCCGCGCAAAAAACATTCTTTTTGAAAAGTAAAATTGAAAAAAAAAAAAAAAACCTGTCTGCTGCCGCGGTCGGGGCCGCCGCGGCAGAATCGAGCGTGCCGCGGGGCCCCCCTGTGCACGGCAGAGCCTGCCCTCCTTGTAGCAGCTCTCTCTTTGGAGCTGAAGTCAGACGCGCCGGCTTGCAGAGCGCGAGGGAAGAGTTTCTCCCTCGCTGCTCTGTTAAGCCCGCGGGGGCTGATGGGAAGTTCCCATCAGCCCCCGCGGGCTTAACAGAGCAGCGAGGGAGAAACTCTTCCCTCGCGCTCTGCTCTGCAAGCCGGCGCGTCTGAGTTTTCAGCTCCAACGTGAGTGCTGCTACATGGTGGGCTGGCTCTGCCGTGCACGGGGGGGCCCGGCGGCCGGCTCGTTTCGGCGGGGGCGGCCCCGACCGCGGCAGCAGACAGGTTTTCTTTTCTTTTAATTTTCGCTGGGCTGGGCTGGGCTGGGCTGGGGGGGGGGTTTAGGAGTGTTGATGGGCTGGGCTGGGCTGGGCTGGGCTGGGGGGGGTTTAGGAGTGTTGATGGGCTGGGCTGGGCTGGGCTGGGGGGGGGTAGGAGTGTTGATGGGCTGGGGGGGGTTAGGAGTGTTGATGGGCTGGGGGGGTAGGAGTGGTTATGGGCTTGGGGGGGGTTATAAGTTGTGATGGGCTGGGGGGGGTTAGGAGTTGTGATGGGATGGGGGGGGTAGGAGTGGTGATGGGCTTGGGGGGGTTTAGGAGTGGTGATGGGCTATGGGGGAGCTAAATCTGTATATGGGCTGATGGGATTAGGACTGAAAGTGGGTTGATGGGGGGTTAGGACTGGTAATGGGCTATGGGGGGGCTTAAACTAAAAATTGGGTGATGGGGGATTAGGACTGGAAATGGGCTGGTGGGATTAGGACTGGGAGTGGGCTGATGGGGAGGTTAGGACTGGTAATGGGTTGGGGGGGGGGTTGCTAGGACTGGAAATGGGCTGAGTGGAAGGGGGCTTGAACTGCAAATAGCTGATGGGGAGGGGGGCTTGGAATGGGCTCTTAGGGGAAGGAGCTAGGACAGGAAATGGGCTGATGGAGGGGCTAGGATAGGACTGGGAATTGGGTGTTGGGGGAGCTAAGATTGGAAATGGGCTGTGGTGGGGGCTTGGATTGAAATGGACTCATGGAGGGGCTAGAACTGGAAGTAGGTTCATGGGGGGCTTGGATTAGAAATGGGCTGAGTGGAGGGGAGCTAGGATTTAACATGGGCTGATAGTGGGGCTAGGAAAGGACTAGAAATGGGCTGATGGGAGGCTGGTATTGGAAATGAGCTGATGAAGGGACTCGGATAGGACTGGAAATGGATGGGGGAGCTAGGACTGGAAATGGGCTGATGTGGGGACTAGAAGGGAGCGGATACTGGGTGGGGCTGCAACTAAAAGGGAGCTGATGTTGGGGGAGATTAGAAGGGGATGGGGCTGGGAGAGTGAAATGGAGAGGGGAAGAATATTTTGTGTGGGAGGGAAGAAAAATCTACAATTGGCCGGGTATTGGGAGACTAAGGGGCTTGTTTACAAAGCCGCGGTAGTGGTTCGCGATCGCAGCCGCGGCCCCATTGAAATCAATGGGGCCGCGGCTCCGATTACGATCGCAAACCGCTACCGCGGCTTTGTAAACAAGCCCCTAAGTGGGGATTGAGGATGGAGGGGTAAAATTTGAGTGGATGAAATAGGAATGAGGAAAGAGCAAAAGGAGAAAGATTATTATGTTAAAGCAGATGTAGAGAGAGAATGGAAAAAAACTAGAGGAGAGAAGAAAGGACAAATGGACAGCAGACGATGGAGAGTTAGCAGAAGACACAAATAAACCAGAAGAAAGTGACTGGAACAATTGCAACTGAAAAAAAAATGCACAAAAGGTACAAAGATATCTCTTTATTTTGAATTTATTAACTGGAATATGTCAGCTCTGGGAAATGTGCATCATTAATGTCGGTGCTTTGTTTAGTACAAGAGGAAATTAATTTATAGTTTTATTTCAACATTGTTGTACATTCCAAGTTTGGCTTTTAGGGTTCCCAGTTTAATTATTGTCTTCCTGTTTTTAAATTGTGATTCCTTGTTTGGTGATGGTCTATGTTCTGCATGTGTAACTGAGCTGAGGTATTCTGTTTATGTAATTCCTATTTGACATTGCCACTTGTTCTCTTTCCCCAGTAGGTCATGTATTGTTATTCTCTGAAATGTATTGGTTTAATATTTGCAGTGTTGCCTTTTGATAGGTAGGGTCTGGTGCTTTATGAGTCTTGGTAGTGCTGTTAGGATACGGTGGGTTTGCTATGGGTTCTAAATGGGCAGTGTTTGTAGTAGTTCCTAATGTGCCTGGCGGTTGGCACTGGATTATAGTAATGTAGAAATCTTTGTCTTTCTTTATCCATACACTCATGAAGAGGCATGTTTACTAAAAGTTAGTGTATGGTAACATTATGCAAATATTTATCCAAATGAGGCCCCTTATGCAAATGAGGCCCCGCACCGAGTCTCCGCACATGGCCCCGCACCCCCCTTGGGCCGCCCCTGATCACAGCTGTACTTTGGCATGAACGAGGTAGTGGTTGGATCCACAGTCAGGACCCTCATTGCATGTATATCTTTGAGTGATGATTGGAATCAAGCGCTAATCAAGATGTAGTCCAGGACAGCCGAGTCTTCGCCAGATTGGTTGCTGGTGTTTGCGAGGGTGCTGAAAGTGACTATTTCCCACTACCAGGTTGTATGATACAGCAAAGGACAGCAGACACAGTCCATTGTCATTGATCGAGCCATGGCCAAAACTACTCAGTGTTTCTTCCCATCCGGTCCTGTGTGCACTGGTATGAGCACTGAAATCTCCCGCCGGAATGATCAACTCTGTCTATAGGATCGAATCCAGCATGTTCTGAAGCTTGTTGTGGAAGTCATTCTTGGCTGCATCCAGGCTGGTCTTGATTAGAGCACAGATGGACAGAATATAGGTCTTAACTGTGCTGTTGATAGTAAGAACTGCCAGATGATCCGATATTGTTTGGAAGTCAATAATATTTCTGGCAACCCATCTGTCCACCATAAAGCCGATACCAGCTTCTCGTTTTCCACCACTGGAGTAAAATAGCGTCATTGTTTCTTCTATCATTGGCAATTGGTTGGTCAATGTTCCAGATTCAATGAGAAGTAGTTTGGATACTGCGGCAATCAAAATTTTGCACTTCAATAATTCCATGGCAATGATTCCCTTTTGTCCATTGTGGTGTCCTGTTCGCACATTCAACGCGGCGATGCGAATTTCCTGTTTTGGTGTCATAAATTTGATTCTTATACCAGTAGCCTTCTTCTCACCAGCATCCTGTGTTCCCAATGCTAGTGCATCAGTTGCCGTGGGTATGGTTGCATAAGTGATTGAGTTTATTCAAATTTTCAAGTGGTTTCGTGCCTAATTTCCCTGGTTTCCCAGTTCTGGCCACCATAGTAGAGTGACCACCGGATGGCATCAGTAATCAACAGAATGTCCTTGAAATACTTATCAAGCAGTACTGAAGCAAAATAAAAGCATATGGGTTACTGGAAAATTAAGAAATCTTAAATTATTAGCTCTAGAGGCATTCTCAAGAGCTTGCATTTTATAATGAATAGAAAGGAAATCACATATAGAAGATACACTGGTTTACTGCAAGAACTGCAACTGAACTTCCACTCTAGAAATAGATTTACCCACGGCCAGTAACCCATTGTCTGCTTCCTACAACTTTCGAATGTCTCCGGAGAAAAGAGACAGAGTGAAGTAACAGTTGCTGAAAGTTTCTTACCAATATAGCACACCATACTGTAAATATTTCATAGTAATATCATTCAGTTGTGTTAATGCTGTTTGCTTATCCTCTTGCAGATTAATAGCCTTAGGAAGAGGACCGAGTGGAGAGGAAAGAGCTACTGGTTCCAAAGAAACTTCAAATTAAACAGTAGATGACAATAGAGAGTTGAGGAAAGGGGGAGGAGACCATTCTGCAGAACTAATAGATGCTCCCTCAGAGGAGGGCTGAGTGCAGACGCTGACTGTAAAATGTTTATCAAGTGTGCCGGTCAAGAAAAGGCTGAGTTTTGGCCACTTTCTGTACTTTGGCCTTCCTTCCCCCCATGGGGAAAAGAAAAACACTAAGCAGGCAAGGTCTTCTAAGCTGAAACAGTACCTGATCTTCTGAAATTCCTCCCAGAGAGGGGTGGCCTCCGTTGATCCTCTGTCGGTGCTCCAAAGGGGTGCGACCTGCCCCTTTCGGCACGTCCATTCGGGCCAAGGCCCAAGGGCCTCCCTACCAGCTTTTGAACGCCTTTGGGAAGGCGTCCTCTGTTGACATCACCGAGAGGTGGCCGCATCAATGCCTGCAGTGACTTGGCCTGGCTCAGCAGCACACGATCTTCCCTTCTCAAGCCTCAGAGTGCAGCTCAGCCTGGAGTGCAGCACAGCTCAACACAGGAACCTCAGGTCTTCCCTCTGCTGTCATATTTCTATGTTTCTAAATACTCCACAAACTCATATACCTCCGTGGATGCAAAATTTTAGTTATTTTGATCAGAGGAAATGTCATATGTGCAACATTTGTAGCACGCACTTTAGACTGTACTCACATTTATTTATTTTATTTATGCGTATTTAGTTCACCACTTTTCAGTAGTAGTTCAAGACTAGTTACATTCAATTACAGTAGGCATTTTCTTGTCCCCGGAGGGCTTACAAACTAAGTTTGTACCTAATTCAGTGAAGGGTTAAGTGGCTTGTCCAAGGCATAAGGAGTATCAGTGGGATTTGAACCCTGGCTTCCAGCCCATTGCTCTAACCATTAGGCTACTCTTCCAAAAAGCGCTTATTTGGCAGCTTGACCTTAGCAGTAGTACTGCAAAACTACCACTAGGGGTTCATCGGTGCCATTTTGAACTCAGGTGCTAGATGGCGCAAGAGTGACTAGAGATTGCTCCTGCTCTCTGCTAGACCACCAGGAAAAGCCAAGTGGAAGAGCCAGGGGTGGAAGACTTGGCATGGTATTGGAGGGAGAGCTGGGGGGATGCTGTTGATATTGCCACGAAGGTCTGGGGGAGTTGCCATGTTGCTGCTGGGGAGGGATCAGGGGCAGTGGAGTTGCCGGTATGTTGTAGGGGGAGGGGGATCTGGAGCAGGGAGTGATCTTGTGCTGTGAGAGGAATCAAGAGATTTGCATCCAATAACCTTTGCACTTGCCTCTTGGCACAGAAAATCTCTAATTAAAATATGGCTTTCCAGGAGGATTGTGAAAAACGGCAAGAGGCCCTTGAGAAATTGGGAGATTGGGTATGCAAATTGCAGATGAAATTTAATATGCAAAGTTATGCACTTAAGGAAGTACAACCCAAATTATAGCTACATGATGCCAGGTTGCACATTGGGACCCAGGAAAAGGATTTAGGTATCATCATGGGTAACACATTGAAATCCTCTGCTCAGTGTGTAGTAGCAGCCAAGAAAGCTAACAGAAGGCTAGGAATTATAAGAAAAGGAAAGGAGAATAAAACAAAGGATATCATAATGCCTCTATATTGTTCCAGGTCTGGTTTCTGCATCTAAAAAAAGATATAGTGAGAATGCAAAAGATACAGAGAAGGACAAACAACATGATAAAAGGAATCGAAGGCTACTCCTATGAAGGAAGGTTTAAAAGGTTAGTGCTCTTCAGCTTGGAGAATAGACGGCTGAGAGGAGATATGATAGAAGTCTATAAAATAATGAGTAAACATGAACTGCTTGTTCACTCCTTCAAAAAGTATAAAGACTGGGGGACGTGCAATGAGGTTACAAAGTAGAACATTCAAGATGAATCAGAAAGAATATTTTTTCGCGCAACATGTAATTAAGCTCTGTAATTCATTGCCAGAGGACAAAGTAAAAGCTGATAGTGTAGCTAAGTTTAAATAAAGGTTTGGACAAGTTCCTGGAGGAAAATTCCATAAACCATTATTAAAGAGGACCTGGGAAATCCACTGCTTATTCTGGATGAGCATTGTGGAACCTGTGTGCCTTTGGGAATCTGCCAGGTATTTGAAATCAGGATACTGGGTTTGATTTTATTTATATTCTCTTATATACCACACTATTCTGCATCAGTGCAGTTTACATTGAACAAACTGAAATTACATTGAACAGGGTATTATAACTTGGAGATAACTTTATAGGGAACATGGGCAATGGAGGGTTAAGTGGCTTGCCCAAGACCACAAGGAGCACCTGTGGGACTAGAAACCCCAGTCCTTCTGGCCCAAGGTTGCTGTCCTCTAGTGGGATTTGAACCCCTGACCTTTCAGCCTGAGGTACCTTGCCCCAACCACTAGGCCACTCCTCCACTCCATTGATGGACCATTGGTGTGATCCAGTATGGCAAATCTTATGTTCTTATTTCTTAAGTGG
Source organism: Ichthyophis bannanicus (assembly GCA_033557465.1). Classification (NCBI taxonomy): domain Eukaryota; kingdom Metazoa; phylum Chordata; class Amphibia; order Gymnophiona; family Ichthyophiidae; genus Ichthyophis; species Ichthyophis bannanicus. The sequence goes on from CM066033.1 coordinate 104,074,465, forward strand.
ATCCAAACCACACCCAAGCCAAGCCCCTATCATGCTCCCTATCATGTCATGGGTTCTACACATGCAAATAGTGGTTTCCAAAATTTCTATTTGCATGTGCATGCAACCTGGATATGAAAATGCTACCATATACATGTCTAGATGCTTCTAAAGTGACCTCCTTAATCTCACACCCAGATCCTAAGTAATTTTAGGTGCCGATATCCAGAAGACTTTATCTTGGTAACCACGGAGCTTATCTGGATACGGGTGCTGAGAGAGAGTTATTCAGTAGCAGTATCTGGATATTGTCACAAAATATTTCCACAGACCGCTTCGGCGCTGTCCCAATAGTGGAGCTGCAGCCTGTGGATGAAGCCTGGACAGTGCCAGCAACTATCTGGCCGCTGCAAAATTCAGTTGCTGTTAGGTGTCATTGAGTCAATATCATCTAGCCTATGGATAGTTGTCCTAAACTGTGTTTGGCCTTCAGTTAGGCAGCTAATTGTTGATAAAGTAGCAAAATAGTTGTCCTAAGTGCTATCCAAATAGGGTAACTGGATAGCAGCTGAACATCATTGCTATCTGAATAATTGCCGGCAATGACCCCAGCGCAGTGGTCAGTGCTTAGGATTTTGAAAGTCAGCTCCTTAGCGTTCACTTTCTTATACTGAAGGACAGAATGGATAATCAAGGAGTCTCATTAGAATAAAAAAAAAAATCTTTGCCATTTTGGAAAGAAAATGATTACATTACTTGTGTATTTTTGGGTACAAGCCTGACTGACACTTAGAAAATGTGACTCAAATCCTAGCAGACGGAGATTTAAAAGTGAACAGATGGATTAATACGATGTTTTCAATAAATGTAATCCAACTCTGAAATAAACCATTCAGGCAAGAAAAAAATATAGTTTTGATTTAAAGTTTATCTTTAAGCTAAGCAAAAACAAAGAATTAATTCTTGTTTCTTTTAATTTCAAAATGGGTGGCATAACAGTACTTCAACAAGAAAGTGTTAGTGTGGGTGTTTTTCCTTTACAGAAAGTTCTTTGTTCATTTTATGAATTTATTCTTATGTCCTGTCTGCATCATCCCAAATATAACACTTTACCTAACTCTCTAACTTAAAGATAGTCCCTTTAAAAAAAGCTGGGTTCATCCGTATAAGTGGCTTTTTTCTTTGATCATAGAAACTCTTTGGGGTATGTTTACTAAACCACGCTCATGTGTGCGGCGCACATTAGCGTGCACTAAGGTACCTTAGCGCATGCTAATGATGCGTTTTTGTGCCCCGCACTGGTGCGCGGTGCACTAAAGTGCCCGCTCATGTGCGTGGCGCGCTGATGTGCGATAGAGGCGTGGAAAGGCTCCCGGAGGGCGGAAGAAGGCTCCCCAGGGGCGGAGAGAAGGGGTCAACGGGTGGAGAGTGGGAGGGGAGAGGCTCCCCGCACACGAGCGGGGCTGAAATTCAAGCCAAAAAATACCGCGAGTGAAAACCTCACGGTAGAGCCGATTTAAAGGGAAGAGAAACCATTTCTGTCAGCAATGTACAGCAAAACCAGGGAAACCTTCAAAACAGTGATAAGTGTGATACATGTGCACGGTACAAAAGTGCAAATAAACATTGAAAATGACCCCAACAAAATCTAAAAAAATTATAATCAAGCTGGGCAATAGTGATAGTAATGGGAAACATCAAAAAACACTCCCAAGAAAGCCGCAAAAAATAAATATGAATTTTAGAAGGGTCTACGCTCCGTCCCTATACAAGGTGAATGATCCCACAGTGAAATAGCACTGATCAGGGTTTCCCTCTCTATTGGATAGGTTACCTATGGTATGCACATTTCCACAACAGCAGGGCGGGCAGGTCAGAATGGACAACTGGACAGATGCTGGGAAAGGGGATACAGAGGGCTGCAGACGGCACATGCTGTGGTGCAGCTGGGGCACAGTGCGGACTAGGCAGATGCCTAGATGGCACTTAGGAATGCTGAAACTGAACAGCAGCCAGGCAGCAACTGATGAGGGCCCAACATGGGCACGAGTGTGTTTATCACAGTGTCACAGGGGATAGTACCCAGCAGGTACCCCCAAGGGCACAGAACATTGGCAGGTGGTGATTGGGTGACGTGCGGACAGATATGCAGGCACCCCTACCCCAGAACCCGCACCATAGGCAGCCGCCTACCCGCACACAGGATGGCCTGAGACTGCGTACCACCAGCACCACCAGCAGAAGGGCATGTCAGCATGGTGGCACAGGGGTACTGGAGGTGGAGGGGGGCAGTGGCAGCTGCCCAGAGCAGACCATGGCCTAGCCCTGTGTAGGTGGGTCCAGTGCACTGCAACAGACAGGCCCTGCCGGACAAACAGTCATGGTATCATCAGAGAATGCACTGTCTCCGTGGCAACACGGTAGTGCAGTGCACACAACCAGTGTGTTTGGAGACAGAAGTTCACAGGTTCAAGCCCCCGCTGGGGCTCCTGCCAATCCAGTCCCCATATTTTACCCACAACTATATCGTGATAGTAAAGACGAACCTTTATTGCAGAGAACATAAGCATGGCTCAAACACCTCTATTTTACCCTACAGAGCACAGACACCAGAAACATGCACATTACCTAGAGCAGATTCCCACAAATGCAGTCGTGGAGGGCCACAAATCCTTCAGGGTTTATGCTGTCTCCAATCTAAGGATGGAACGGTACTGGTGGTGGAGGTGGCAGCAGCTGGTGGCAACAGCAGACCATGGACTAGCCCTGTCCCGGTGAGTGCCGTGCACTGCAACAAACAGGCCCTGTCGGATGTACAGTCATGGACTCCCCAGGGAATGCAGCATATCTGTGTCAACATGGTGGTGCAGTGCACACAGGCAGTGTGTGCAAAAACAAAAGGTCACAGGTTCAAAGCCCAGCTGGGGCTACTGCCAATCCAGTCCACATATTTTTCCCACAACTAAACCGTGATAGTACGGACAAACCTTTATTGCAGAGAACATACGCATGGTTAATACGCCTATATTTTACCCCACCGAGCACAGACACCATAAACAGGCGCATTACCTAGAGCAGAGTCTCCAAATGCAGTCCTGGAGGGCCAAACACCATTCAGGTTCCATGCTGCCTCTAATAAAGATGCCTGTGCTGCATATCTATGCACCACCAACATGGTATGCAGATGTATCTCATGCATATTCATGAGGGACAGCATGAAAACCCGAACAGTGTTTGGCACACCAGGACTGGAGTTGGGAACCTCTGCCGTAAAGCAGCAGCCAACAGGGGCAGACACACCCACACCCACACCCACACCCACAGGCCCCATTGGCCAATGCCTCCTGGAGAGGCAGGACATTGGGCCCTGTGTGCATCTCCCAATAATAGCACTTGCATACCTTAGCAATGCCACCCTACACCTGGGTATACGGTACAGAGCTATCAAACGTTTGCTATTATTACTGGCAGATAGCAATTCCTACATTAAGCACAGTTTGCTGATTGAGCTCCATCATAACAATCTTTCTGATGTCTGCGGTGTGTGCTTCAGGTCTGGTCTCTGACAGTGTTTACCACCCTGGGGAGTGACCCCCAACAGTACTGCATACCATATCCATGCATGTACTGTGCCCAGGACTGGTGTGGTGGACAGGGCTGCTAAACTCCTCTATAGTAGCACAATGCTGGCATAGGTGTGGGAGTGTGTGTCTGTCCATCTAGTGTGTGGTGGCTGCTCCACAGCCCACACTGCCAGCACTGTTGCCAGTATTGGCCTGCCAATGTGCATAATGAGGAGCAAGGTACCATGGGTATAGCCCGAACAGGGTGGCCTGGCCAGGATGCATCTGCACAGGGCATAGGGCACTGGCTGGGATATTTTTTTTTTTTTTTTTTTTTTTTTTTTTTTTTATTTATAAATTTTAACAAATAATCAGGAATTTACCCGTACAGAAAATAATCTTGCATACACTGAATTTACAAGAAAACTGAGAAAAGAAAAGGAAATATTGCAAGAATTATACATATCCCACAAACCAAAGGGGGGAGATTTTTAAACAGAAAATCAAGACCACCAATAAATAACAAGGAAAAAAAGAGGGACGATGGGGGTCCAAGGAGATCTTAATTAACAGATGGTAGCACCGCATCAGGAGAAGAGGTAATAGGTAATTGCGAACTTAAAAAGGCAGAAAGATCTTCAGGAGAAAAGAAAACATATTTCTGTGATCTAAAGGTAATTAAGCATTTGCAAGGAAATCTCAACACAAAAATAGCCCCTATTCGCAATACCCCTGGTTTCAATAACAAAAAAGCCTTCCTGCGTTTCTGTGTCTCACGTGTTACATCGGGAAAAAGAAGGATCTTTTTCCCATGAAACAATTTATCACGCTTCTTATAAAACATCTTAAGGATCCAGTCCCTATCCGAAGATAGGGCTAATGTAACCAATAAGGTAGAAACTACAATATCTTCTGGTTTGGGGGTGAGAAGTAACTCTGAGACATTAAGAGAATCCGTTTCCACCAGACCAACGGATAATTTTCCCCCTTTTTTACCCAGGGGGAGAAAATATGCTTTGGTAACAGGAGGTAGCAATTCAGGAGGCACTGATAATATATCACGCATATATATCTTAAATAACTCCAAAGGAGAGACACCAGGCAGAACCGGAAAGTTCAAAAGCCGAAGATTAGATGCGCGAGCTGCATTCTCCAGTAACTCAGTTTTTGAGCGAAGAAAGATGTTATCCTTAACCAAAGCATCAGTTAAAGCTGTGACACTGACTAATCGTTGATCCATACTTAATTGCTTCTCAGCTAGTTCCACCATATCAGACTGTGCTGAAGTAGAAGACGTTTCCAAAGCAGAAATCCGATCAGAAAAAGTAGAAAATTGAGTGGCTACCATATTGCCAAGATGTGAAATAGCGTCCCACAGATTATCCAGAGAGACAGATGCAGGTCGGGGAAGTGAAAACGAAAACCTCTGGGACAAAGATGAAGATCGAACTGCCGCTTCAGGAGAAAGAGTAACAGTCTCAACTGCTGACACAGAATCCCCGGTGATTGGCTGGAGCAAAGAAGTCGAAGTCTCAGCCTGCAAATCCCCCTTCTGACCTCGAAACATCTCCGGCGTTGGGTCCCGTGCAGAGGACGTCATATCCCGCACTACAGGCAAGAGCACATCCTCACCCGAAAGCCGGGCAGCCGAGGCCGCGCGCGGGAGGCACCGGGGGGTGAGCGTCCATCCGGGGAGAGCGTGGTGTCAAAAGCGGAGGACGCCGATTCAGAATCCATCGACGCGACCAAGCCTGCTCTAATCCCCTGTACCTGCTCCTTGGACAACTGAACAAAGCGGTCCATAGGCCCCTCACAAACAGGTAGTGGCTCCGCGGGAAGAGCTTTAACCTTGGCTTTGCCTTTTCTCTTAGGCATGATCAGTTGGATACAACCACCACCATCGCCATCTTGGATAAGCACCTCCCCCCTGGGATATTTTAGTGCTCGGCCACTACCTACACAGACAGGGTGGCCTCAGCATGTCCTTCTGGGAGATCACTCTCACACTGACCACAGCATGGCTAGGCACCCACATAGTGCTATATAGTATTTCTTTCATGTAATATTTATGGGCTTCCTTTTGGGGCCCAGTCACTGACTTATCTGCTTGGTGTGTATGCTGACATCCCAGTTCTGGGTGCATGCATTTCCACCAGGAACATGCACTATGGATTAGCTAGCAGACTGTCTGCAGCTGGTATGTGTCCTGATGGAGTGCCTTGCAGGGTGCAGTGGCTGAAGGCTTGCTGCAGGAGAATATCAGATAGTGGTGGGGTGCAGCTTAGCATATCCAGGCCTAATGTCTGTCTGCTATTGTGTTATGGCTGTGTACAGAGTTGCATTGACTGCCCTGGAGGGTGTCTGTTCCCCAGCAGGACTGGGGTTGATGGTCCCCTCTACTGCCACCATTGCAGGGAGGTAGAATGTGGATCTGTTGGTGGGAGACCCTGTTTGCCACCTTTAGCCCTGGAGAAGGTGGTGGTGCATAATCCTCCTGGGGGTCCATGGGGGCTACACCTGACAAAGACAGACAGATATATCCAAGGTGTTTCTGCAGAAACTACCTATCTCACACATTAGCACTGCTGGGGACCTACAGCATGGCCTACTTCTACTATGGAAGGTGCTGTGGACCTGGTGCTGGGCGCCCCACCGCACACTCAGGGTTAGCACAGTACCCGCACAATGTGACAGTGTGTAGCTACTCTGTGCCAGTAACACACATGGTCAGTACCCCCTACCAGGCCGAGGTGCTGTGAGGGTGGACATGGTCAGTTCCCCCTACTAGGCCGAGGTGCTGTGGGGGTGCATACCCCATCTTGTGTTCATCTGTGGACAGCTGATTTGCATGTGCAGTGCATCATGGGTACGGGTGGCCTAACCCTATCCTGGTGACCACAGCAGACTGTCTGTGTGGTGATGTGCAGTCCCTCTACAGCCAGCCAGGGGCTTGCTAGCAGCTATAGAGCTGTAGCCCACTGGTTACTTCAGTGCCTATGTAGCCAGAGGTCATGGGTTCAAGCCCACAGTTGGGTTATTTGATAGGGCTGCCCAAAGCATTATCTCTTTTTAATGTACATTATTGCTGCCAGCAAAAACACTCTCTTCATACTGTACCCATAAGGTGCTTCTGAGGGCGCTTTATAGGGCGCCCTATAAGGCACCTTATGGTTACCGTCCATATCAGGTGCACTATACGTTATCCTGTGGAGCGCCAGTGCACTTTATAATGTGCCCTATGGACAGTGCACTTTATAATGTGCCCTATGGAGTGCCTTATAGGGTGCCTTATGCGGCACCTTCAGTTACAGCATGTGAGGGCGTGTTTGCTGGCAGCAATTAATAAAATACAAATGAAGTGCTGCAGGAAACAATATATACATTGCAAAGCTGATGCCTCAGCCAGCCTTATGTATTAGGCACACTGGGGATTGAACTCATGACCCCTGTATCAGGGGTCAGTGCCTTAACCATTGTGCTACACTGCTGCTCCTCCTTGCATGTCAGCGCACCTACTTCAGATTTCCATGCATTTAAATGCACAGTGCTGCCATCAAACACAGTGCTATGACCTTGCTGTGCCTCATAGGGCACCCTATATGGCGCCCTATAGGCCACCCTTTCAGAAACATTGTAGGGTGCTGTGGCGGACAGTGCACTTTAGAATGTGCCCTCTGGGGTACCCTATGAGGCGCCTTATGCAGCACCTTATGTTACAATACTTTGAGGGTGTGTTTGCTGGCATCACTAATTAAAATAAAAATAAATTGCCCCCTATGGCACTATTGCCTATAACAGGTAATGCCTCAGCCAGCCTTCTTCATTAGGCACAGTGGGGGATTGAACCCATGACTCCTGCATCATTGGTCAGTGTCTTAACCATTGTGCTACACTGCTGCTCCTCTTTGCATGTCAGCGCACCTAGTTATGATTTTCATTCCTTAAACTGCACAGTGCTGCCATCAAAAACAGTGCTGTGACCTTGTGGTACCTCATACAGCACCCTATCAAGCGCCCTATAAGCAACATTCTAGGGTGCCTTGGCGGACAGTGCACTTTAAAATGTGCCTTATGGGGCGCCTTATGTTAACACAATTTGAGAGTGCGTTTGCTAGTAGAAGTAATTAAAATATAAATAAATGCCTCCTAAAGCAATCTTCCCCATAATAGGTAATGTCTCAGCCAGCTTTCTTCATTCGGCACAGTGGAGGATTGAACCCATGATCCCTGCACCATCAGTCAGTGTCTTCACCATTGTACTGTGGTTCTGTTCCTGTGCGTGCACATGAGCGCGCCACTTATGCTTCCCGCGCAAGTTTCTCATGCGCTAATGTGCGCGGTGCACATGAGCGCACAGCGCACATTAGCGCATGATTAATCCCGGTTTTGCTTTTTTCTGACTGAAACGCCCACTCCTTATATGGCATCCCGCACAATAGCGCGGTGTGCACCCAACGGGGTTTTAGTAAACATACCCCTTTGTCTCTCTTGAATATCCTGCAAATTTCACTTCTACACTTAGAACTCCTTTCCAATGGACTTTACTCACAACTGCAGCAGTAATTAGATTCCAAAGGGACACAACAAACTATCAATCACTGTCACCGCTTTGACCCGGAGAAAGGCGGGATATAAATACAGTTAAATAAATAAATAAATAAATAAGTACTATGACAAAATAATGATTCTCTTTGATGGTCCCTTCCTCAGCAATTAGAGGGAGAGACAATTCTAGTCAGTATTCCATATGTGAATACACATCAACCTCTTGTTTGATTTGACTGAATTAGGGACCGCATTGTCCATGCTTCCAGGTAGGTATCAAAACAAACATTTTTTCAACTTTTCCAAATTTCTCTGCACTGATTAGTAGCCCAGGTCAGGACCGGCCCGTCTATTGAGCAAGAATGTTTTTTGCACAGGGCCCCATGCACAAAAGATTCTGCATTTGCCCAAGTAGATGAAAAAAAACCGCACCGACTGCTGCTGCCGCTGCCGGTGTGGCAGCGGCAGAATCAAGCGTCCCGAGTCCCAAAGCGCGGGCTTTCAGAGCCGCGAAGGGAGAGCTTCTCTGACCTCTCGCAGTTCTGTTAAGCCCTCCGAGGTTGATGGGAAATCCCATCAGCCCCGGCGGGATTAACAGAGTCACGAGAAAGGAAACTCTCACGGCTCTGAAAGCCCGCGCTTTGGGACTCGGGAGCTGATGCTGCAGGGAGGATCTGCCGGGCAGGGGGGCCCTGCGGCGGGACGCTTGATTCTGCTGCTGCCGCAGTGGCAGCTTTTTTTTTTAATCTACTTGGGCTGATGGGGGAGGGGGGTTAGGACTGGTAATGGGCTATGGGGGGGCTAAGACTGGAAGTGGGCTGATGGGGGTTTTAGGACTAGTAATGGGCCATGGGGGGGGGGGTCTAAGACTGGAAGTGGGCTGATGGGGGGGTTAGGACTAGTAATGGGTTATGGGGGGGGCTAGGACTGGAAATGTGCTGATGGGGGGATAAGGACTGGTAATGGGCTGTGGGGGGCTAAGACTGGAAATGGTCTGATGGGGGGGTTAGGACTGGAAGTGGGCTGAAAGGGGGTTAGGACTGGTAATGGACTATGGGGGGGCTAAGACTGAAAATGGGGTGATGGGGGTTTCTAGGACTGGAAATGGGCTGAGTGGAAGGAGGGCTTGAACTGCAAATAGCTGATGGGGACGGGGCTTAGAATGGAAATGGGCTGAGTGGAAGGAGGGCTTGAATTGCAAATAGCTGATGGGGAGGGGGGCTTGGAATGGAAATGGGCTGTGAGGGGAGGGAGCTAGGACTGGAAACGGGCTGAGTGGGGGGGCTAGGATAGGACTGGAAATGGGCTGTTGGGGGTGCTAAGATTGGAAATGGGCTGTGGTGGGGGCTTGGATTGAAATGGACTCATGGAGGGGCTAGAACTGGAAGTAGGCTCATGGGGGGCTTGGATTGGAAATGGGCTGAGTGGAGGGGAGCTAGGATTTGACATGGGCTGATGGTGGGGCTGGGATTGGAAATGAGCTGATGGAGGGACTCGGATAGGACTGGAAATGGATGGGGGAGCTAGGACTGGAAATGGGCTGATGGTGGGGCTAGGATAGGATTGGAAATGGGCTTATGGGGGCTAGGACTGGAAATGGGCTGATACAGGGACTAGAAGGGAGCGGATGCTGGGTGGGGCTGGAACTACAAGGGAGCTGATGTTGGGGGAGGAATAGAATGGGATGGAGCTAGGAGAGTGAAATGGAGAGGGAAAAAATATTTTGTGTGGGAGGGTAGAAAAATCTACAATTGGCCGGATATTGGGAGAGTAAGTGGGGACTAAGGATGGAGGGGTAAAATTTGAGTGGATGAAATAGGAATGGAAATGGGCTGTGAGGGGAGGGAGCTAGGACTCAGTTATGCAGCAAACACAGCAAAAATCTCCTTTTGGGAGAGCTCTGAAACAGCACTCCTCCTCTTATAGAACAGAAGGCAATGTAAGCAAACCAACGTGCAGCTCAGAAAAATGGAGGTTTACAACAGTAACTCTGCAGGGACTACCCCTCCCCCACCCCCTGCAGAGTTACTGTTGTAAACCTCCATTTTTCTGAGCTGCACGTTGGTTTGCTTACATTGCCTTCTGTTCTATAAGAGGAGGAGTGCTGTTTCAGAGCTCTCCCAAAAGGAGATTTTTGCTGTGTTTGCTGCATAACTGAGTCTGTCTCCAAATAATTGTGAGTCTGTCTCCCCATATTTGTCTTTTTTCTAATTGTCCTCAGTGGTGGGTTCCTTACTTTACTCCATTGTGTGTGCCAATAGTTCAGGAACAGCCTACTAGCTAGTGACACTTAGGTTCCCGTCCACCCTACCCCTCACCCCACCCACCCCAGGGGCTACATTGCCTATATAGTGGTCACAGACGTGCCATCTATCATTCCAAACTTGGGTTAAAAGCCACATCGTATTCTTCTTTTCTTCTTCTTCCTCTTCTGGGACTGCATAAACATGTCGTGTATTCAGTGCAATAACTGCGGTACGTTCATTCAAAGACAAATCATTTGGAAACTAAGAGCTTGTCCTATATGTCTAAAGTCAGCTGCCATGCATGAAGAACTAACTCTACTAAGGAAAGACCTAGCTGCCATGCATATAGAAGTATCTCTACTGAGGGAGGAACTGGCTGCAATGAAGCGCACCTCTCCTAGGATACAAACTGAACAAACTCCACCACCACTCCCACAAAGAACCAAACGCCCCAGGAACAAATGGATCACAGTGGGTTCTGGTAGATTGCGACCTGTAACACAAAGACATCCTATACATCAAGAGATATCCCTGCACAATGCCTTCTCTGCCTTGGCTAATGAGGATGCCCAATTCAAAGAACCTGAAGGGCCTTTAACTGAGTCAGACAATGCCCAATCCCCTGCTAAAGCACTAAATATGAAGAAAACCTCACCAAGCAGAAAACTACTACTAATTGGAGATTCCATCATCAGAGGCACCAACTTGGGAACACAGTTCAAAGGAGAGAAGATAGTCATGTGCCTACCAGGCTCTTCAGCCAGCAGGAATACAAACCAAGTTGTTGAATTACTTAGTGCAAAAAGTGAACATTCCAAACTTGATGTTATTATCCACCTAGGCACAAACGACTTGGCTAGGAACAGTGCCTCTACAGCCCAAAAGGACTTCCAATCTCTGGGGGAGAAACTCAAGCACGTTGTTAACACTGTTGCATTCTCAGAGGTTCTACCTGTTCTTGGTAAGGGGACAAAAAGACTGCATCGCATTAACAGCTTTAATACATGGCTCCAGACCTGGTGCAGAAAAGAAGGATTCAGATTTATTGGCAACTGGGACAACAGATGGATCAACAAGAGACTATACTGTGCTGATGGACTACATCTCTCTTCCACAGGGAAAAGAATCCTAAGTGAAAAATTCAGGCAGTATGTGGACATGCATTTAAACTAGGAAAAGGGGGTGACGGAAGTGGAAGGTCAACATCTGCATGCCACCCCCAACAAAAGCAGAACAACATCAGAAACAGCCACACTTTTAAACCACACATCAAAAACATGTGGGAGGAAGTGGGCAGAACAAAATCAATGCAAAATACACACAAGCCAGGAAAGTGCTGGAAAGCAATGAGCACAAATGCTCGAAGCTTAGCCAACAAAATTCCAGACCTGGAAGCCCTAACGGCAGAAACAGATTTGGACATTGTGGCCATTACAGAAACATGGTTTAATGAATCACATGATTGGGATATAGTCATAGCTGGCTATAATCTATTCAGGAGGGACCGAGAAAATGGAAAAGGAGGAGGAGTAGCCTTGTATGTCAAAAGCAATATTAAAGCTACTGAAATGCAGGGGACATGGGGAAAAGAAGAAGCGCTCTGGATTGCGTTGGAGAGAGGAGATGGCACTGTCGTCCATATTGCTGTAGTCTATAGACCTCCGACTCAAATTGAAGAGAGAGACAATGAATTGATTAGAGATATTGCCAAGATAGCATCAAAGGGGGAAGCAATCATATTGGGTGACTTTAATCTACCTGATGTGGATTGGATTACTCCTTCTGCACATCTGGAAAGAAGCAAAAGAATTGTGGATGCTCTCCAAGATGCATTATTTAGACAAATGGTGATGGAACCAACCAGGGAAAGCTCAACGCTGGATGTAGTGCTCACCAACGGTGATAGTGTGTCAAATGTCTGCGTGAGTGCCCCTGTGAGCAACAGCGACCATCACACAGTGTGGTTTGAAATAAAAGCCATGGCACAGGCCAATCATAGCAAGCTCAGAGTCCTAAACTTCAAATACACTAACTTCAATCAAATGGCAGAGTATGTAAAGGAGGAGATGACGGGGTGGGAAGAGATAAAGGAAGTGGAATTGCAATGGGCTAAACTAAAGGAGGCATTGAAAGGAGCAACAGATAAATATGTAAGAAAAGTAAATAAAAGAAAGAGGAGAAGGAAACCTATTTGGTTTTCCAAAGAGGTGGCTGCTCATATAAAGGCAAAAAACACAACTTTTGCAAAATTCAAAAGCTTGCAGACCGAAGAACACAGAAATGAATACAGGATCAAACTCAAAGAGACAAAACGAGAAATAAGGATAGCAAAATCAAAGGCAGAGGAAAAGATGGCTAAAGATGTTAAGGGTGGCAACAAAAATTTCTTCAGGTATATTCGGGAAAGGAAAAAGATCAGAGTTGGAATTGCAGGACTCAGAAGTGCTGGGAAAGGACTCGTGGAAAGTGACACTGAAAAAGCAAAATTGCTAAACAATTACTTCTGCTCTGTGTTTACTAAAGAAGATCCTGGGGATGGACCAGCTGTGACTCCCAAATATAAAAATGGGAATGAAGTAGATACCACACCATTCACAGCAGAAGAGGTGTTAGAACAACTTGCTAAACTGAAAGTGGACAAAGCCATGGGACCGGATGGGATACATCCCAGGATACTGAAAGAGCTCAGAGAGGTTCTTGCAGGACCGTTAAAGGATGTCTTCAACAGATCCTTGGAAACAGGAGAGGTTCCTCAGGACTGGAGAATGGCTGATGTCGTACCTCTACACAAAAGTGGTGACAGGGAAGAAGTGTCAAACTACAGACCCGTGAGCCTTACCTCAGTGGCAGGAAAAGTAATGGAGGCGCTCCTGAAAGAGCGAATAGTGAACTTTCTGAAAACCAACAGCTTGCAAGACCCGAGGCAACATGGTTTTACCGAAGGACGATCTTGCCAGACAAATCTGATCGAGTTCTTTGACTGCGTGACGAGGGAACTAGATCAGGGGCATGCAATGGATGTCATCTACCTGGATTTCAGCAAAGCCTTTGATACTGTTCCTCATAGGAGGCTTATCAACAAACTCAGTAGCTTGGGGATGGGTCCCAAGATGGTAAACTGGATTAGAAATTGGCTGACTGACAGACAACAGAAGGTGATTGTACATGGAGCTCACTCGGATGAGAGGAAGGTGATTAGCGGGGTGCCCCAGGGTTCGGTCCTGGGCCCGACACTGTTCAATGTATTTGTGAGTGATATTGCTGAAGGACTGAATGGAAAAGTCTGTCTTTTTGCAGACGACACAAAAATTTGCAACAGAGTGGACTCCCCTGAGGGAGTGGTTAACATGAAGAAAGATCTACAAAAGCTGGAAGACTGGTCTAAAGCTTGGCAACTACGATTTAATGCAAAAAAGTGCAGTGTCATGCACTTGGGTAGCAGAAATCCAAGAGAAATGTACGCGATAGGGGGAGAAAGGTTGGTATGCACAGTTCAGGAAAAAGACCTTGGTGTGATTATCTCTGCTGATCTCAAGGTGGCAAAACAGTGCGACAAGGCGGTGGCAAAAGCCAGGAGGATGTTGGGCTGCATACAAAGAGGGATTACCAGCAGAAAAGAAGAGGTACTTATGCCACTGTATAGGTCACTGGTGAGGCCTCACTTGGAATACTGCGTTCAGTTTTGGAGACCATATCTTGCAAAGGATGTAAAAAGACTGGAGACTGTTCAGAGGAAGGCGACCAAAATGATTTGGAGCCTGCGTCAGAAGCCTTATGAGAAGAGACTTGAAGACCTAAATATGTATACCTTGGAGGAAAGGAGGCACAGGGGAGATATGATTCAGACCTTTAAATACTTAAAGAGAAATGATGAACAAACAAACCTCTTCCAAAGACGGGGAACCTGTAAAACTAGAGGGCATAACATGAAACTGCAAGGGGGTAAATTGAAAGGCAATGTCAGGAAATATTTTTTCACTGAAAGGGTGGTGGATGCTTGGAATGCCCTCCCGATGGAAGTGGTAGGGGCAAACACGGTGACGGAATTCAAAAAGGCATGGGACAAACACAGAGGATCCCTTTACAGAAATAGGAAAAAAAACAAAATAAACGGTACCATCTAACTTCCAAACCATATAACGTCTCAACAAATAGGGGTGTCCTATATGGAGTGGTGGGTTTACCCCTGAACAAGGATATGGAGAGGGGTGGCCTGCGCGGAGCGACAGGTGCACCTACTCTTGCCATCTCACTGGGCAGACTGGATGGACCATGCTGGTCTTTATCTGCCGTCAACTACTATGTTACTATGTTACTATGGAATGAGGAAAGAGCAAAAGGAGAAAGATTAGTATGTTAAAGCAAATGTAGAGAGAGAATGGAAAAAAAACTAGAAGAGAGAAGAAAGGACAAATGGAGAGCAGACGATGGAGAATTAGCAGAAGACATGAAGAAACTAGAAGAAAGTGTCTGGAGCAATTGCAACTGAAAAAAAATGCACAAAAGGTAGAAAAATATCTCTTTATTTTGAATTTATTAACTGGAATATGTCAGCTCTGGGAAATGTGCATCATTAACGTCTGCGCTTTGTTTAGTACAAGAAGAAATTAATTTATAGTTTTATTTCTACAGTGTTGTTGTACATTCCAAATTTGGCTTTTGGGGTTCTAGTTTAATTATTGTCTTCCTGTTTCTAAATTGTGATTCCTTGTTTGGTGACAGTCTATGATAGGCATGTGTAACTGAACTGAGGTATTTCTGTTTATGTAATTCCTATTTGACATTGCCACTTGTTCCTTTTCCCCAGTAGGTCATGTATTGTTATTCTCTGAGATGTATTGGTTTAATACATCTCAGAACCCCAGCCACCATGTATGAGCAACACACAATAACTCCATCTCTCATATATACAGCTACCTTGTTCAATGTTCCACATATGTAGATAGTTTCCCCTGTTATCCAAGTTACTGCTCCTGTTCATTGTAATGACCTGACTCTTGTTTATTGTCGGATATTGTTTGTTCTATGTAAACCGCGCTGATCGCAAATAGTGCGGTATATAAGAGATGTAATAAATAAATAAATAAAAAAAAAAAAAAAAAAAATATTTGCAGTGTTGCTTTTTGATAGGTAGGGTATGGTGCTTTGTGAGTCCTGGTAGTGCTGTTAGGATATGGCGGGTTTGCTATGGGTTCTAAATGGGCAGTGTTTGTAGTAGTTCCTAATGTGCCTGGCATTTGGCACTGGATTATAGTAATGTAGAAATCTTTTAGTCTTTTCTTTATCCATACACTCATTAAGAGGCATGTTTACTAAAAGTTAGTGTATGGTAATATTATGCAAATATGTATGCAAATGAGGTCCCTTATGCAAATGAGGCCCCACACCAAGTCTCTGCACATGGCCCCACACCCCCTTGGGCCGCCCCTGGCCCAGGTGACTGTCAAATTCCAGAGGTCCTCTTCTTGCCACCACTGGTAAACTGTAGCATCTTCTCCTTGAGCACACAGCATTATTAGAAATTGACCCTCTAGGAATACAATTCAAGATTTTATCTTACTCAGTGAACTAATTTTTGGACTATAAATGAGACAGTTAACTCTGTGCATAGATAAGAACTTCCTGCCCCAGCATCAGTGGATATTCTCCTTTACTTGTTTTGGAGAGAATAATTTTTTCTAAACTTTTGGTAAGAGACCTGGATCTGAGCCTTCTAACCCCCCCCCCCCCCAAGCTCTTTTCTTCAAATGGCCTGGACTAGTGCAGTCATGCTCTCAGTTAAACTGAAGGGTGAGCTGGACCGTAGGGCTAGGAATCCAGTACAGTCACTCACCTTCAGTCACAGAACCACACACAGTAGCTTTTTTTGGACTGTTTTAACTCCTATTTTATTGTATAATGGGTTGGGTAGCTGGGGAACTGAATACAAGACGTACAGTGAGAGGAAGGGACAAAACTCCAGGCTCCTGACTTCTGAGACCATGTATGACAGGAGAAGAAAGAACTCTCAAGGCCATGCTGTCAATGGGATGCTGCCTTCCTCCTCTGGGTACCCTCAGGTACGCTGCAAAGTCCGCTCTCCAGACCAGTCTCTGAATAAAAGCAGTTTAGTATTGTGATTTTATCAAAGTAAAAAAACAAACAAACAAACACATAGGTATAATTCCAAAAACAAAAGCTTTTATCAAAACACAGATAGGTTCTCTTCTCTTCTTTATTTTCCCAGACTGATGTAGCAGTCAGCTTTCTCTCTTGATACTTTCCTTGACTCCATTGGTTCTTCAGATTTTTCTTTTCCTTCTGGTTCCTCAGACTCTTCTTTGGGTTAGTAAGACACAATCCCTCTCTCACTTCCCTTCTTGGGCCCTGAGGTACTCCTATCCTTGTTCTAGAAACTTCCATCCCTGTGACCCCTTGCTGAGATGGCAACTATGTCATTGTGTTGCATGTGGAGATACATGTCTGTATATTGTCT
This sequence comes from Ichthyophis bannanicus, assembly GCA_033557465.1. NCBI lineage: Eukaryota > Metazoa > Chordata > Amphibia > Gymnophiona > Ichthyophiidae > Ichthyophis > Ichthyophis bannanicus. The sequence continues at coordinate 104,091,273 of CM066033.1, forward strand.
TTGTGCGCCAAGGAAAGGTGTATGCCGTTAAGCTGTATGCCAGAAGACATGACTGGTGAGGACTACACTCTTTGATGGTGGTGAGTTGTTCTGGTAGGGACAGTCCGTTGGGGGTTAGGGCAGGGGTTGGCATGGGGGAAGCATCACTAGCAACAGGTGCAGGGTTTTTCTCTTTCAGAAAGTTGGCAGCCCTATCCGGCTCTTGGAATCTATGCCCCCAGACTGTCTTGCAGCTCTGTGCACCGCTGCGGTTACATCAATATGTTTTAATTCAATTCAGTCATTTTTCTGTTTACTATCATGTCCAAAATACATACATATACTTTCTGTCTCATTACAGTTAGTTATATAGTGCCTGATGACTAAGGAGACTCTACAGAGAATTATAAAATCCTTTGAAAGAAGGCTGTCACTCTGATATCAGTCATCAGATTTCCCAACTACAGTTAAAAATACAATGAAACATAATAATATAGTATTTGGCAGCAGATAAAAACCAATCTACACAAAAAACCTCCAGTTAAACACCTTTTTATGGCTCTTATTTATTAATTATATTTATTAACCTCAGCCTCCTACCAATTGTTGGTAATGTACCTGTATTTTTATCTTTTATTTTTTACCCAATATGATATTAATTGATACTCTTCCTTGTTTATATTTATGTACTGTTTTATAATTTGTTTTTGTTTTTTTCTATGTTTTTAGACCCCTGAGGAAGGCCTAGTGCCGAAACCTTTCAAAGTTGGATCATCAATAAAGGCTTTTTACGTTTTCTCCCAGTGTGGCCTGGTCCTTCTTCTCCATCTATTTTTAACACCCAACTTCATGCAACACAGGAATAAAACTTATTGCTAATTGGATAATGGCTCTCAGTATCTAAAGCTGTCAATGCTTCTATCATAGCTTTCATAGCTCTCAACATTCAAACGCACAACAGCACTGTTGGTAGCTCTCAATATCTAGTAGCCCTCAATAGCTGAACCATCAATGTCTGTAATGGAGCTTATATAGCTTATATACTTCCAAGTGCCGCAGCAGATAAAAACCACCATGATCCATCCAGTCTACCCAGGAAAGTGGCTAGAGTAGTTGTAACTGCAGCTCTGTGCAGGTCACCCCCCTTTATGCCTGTGTTCAGGATTGTATCTGTTACTCCGTTCAGGTCAGCACCCCTCTATTTATTGAAGTATAAAAGATATTTAAGTTTGCTTTGATTTCATCCTTTTTCTACAAGGGGATCCACTGTGTCTGTCCCATGCCATTTTGAATTGTCACGTATTTGCCCCCACCACTTCCATTAGGAGGGCATTCCAAGCATCCACCACTTTTTCAGTGAAAATGTATTTCCTGATGTTGCTTTTAAATTTACTGTCTTGCAGCTTCATCGTATATCCTCTAGTTTTACAGCTTCCCCTTCTTTGAAAAAGGTTTGTTTGTTCATTGATACCTTTTAAGTATTTAAAGATCTTTATCATATCTCCCCTGTTCCTCTTCTCCTCTAGGGTGTACATATTTAGGTCTTCAAGTCTCTTCTCATATGTCTTCTGGCGCAGGCTCTAAATAATTTTGGCTGCCTTCCTCTGTTTCAACTCTTTTTATTTCCTTTGTGAGATATGGTCTCCAAAACTGAGCACAATTCTCCAAGTGAGGCCTTACCAATGATTTGTACAGGGGCATTAATACCTCCTCCTTTCTCCTGGTTATTCCTCTCTGTGTGCAGCCCGGCATCCTTCTGACTTTGGCTACCGCCTTGTTGCATTGTTTCGCCACCTTGAGATCCTCATACCCTAGCGCTCTGTCCCTCTTCTGGTTCACGCACAGCAACCTCTCTCCTCCTTTTGCATATGATTCCTTCGGATTTCTGCATCCCAAGCACTGTTCCCTCTAAGCTGTGCGCGTGTGCGCGCGCACACACCTCGCCGAGTGAGCGCACATACTTTACAACAGAGCGCACAAAAATTATGGTTCTGATTCTGATAGAAAACAACACAGACGTTCTTAAAATTGAAAAGTTGTTGTGTATTTATGGTTTTCACAAGTTCTACAATATTTTCTAGTGCAATCAATGTGGTGTACATACTGTATTCTGACGTGCACTGTTCCCTCTAAGCTGTGCGCGTGTGCGCGCGCACACACCTCGCCGAGTGAGCGCACATACTTTACAACAGAGCGCACAAAAATTACGGTTCTGATTCTGATAGAAAACAACACAGACATTCTTAAAATTGAAAAGTTGTTGTGTATTTACGGTTTTCACAAGTTCTACAATATTTTCTAGTGCAATCAATGTGGTGTACATACTGTATTCTGACGTGTAGTCAAATTTTAAAGTATATAACTCAGAGTGTCATTATGTGGCGCACAAAAATTTAACCTTCCTTCAAAAGCTGCACAGCTGATATTTTATGCGCACAAAGCCTACAGAAAATTAGAGGGAACATTGCTGACGTGTAGTCAAATTTTAAAGTATATAACTCCGAGTGTCGTTATGTGGCGCACAAAAATTTAACTTTCCTTCAAAAGCTGCACAGCTGATATTTTATGCGCACACAGCCTACAGAAAATTAGAGGGAACATTGATCCCAAGGCCACGACTCTGCACTTCTTCACATTAAATCTTAACTCACTCATTGGAGCATTCTTCCAGTGTTTTTTGACCTTCCTCATGTTGTCCACTCTGTTGCAAATTTTCGTGTCATCTGCAAAAAGGCAGACTTTTCCATCCAGTCCTTCTGCAAAATCACTCACAAATACATTAAACAGTATCAGTTCCAGGACCTATCCCTGAGGCATGCCACTAATCACCTTTCTTTCATCCGAGTGAGTTCAGTTTATCATCACCTTCTTTCGTCCGTCAGTCAAACATTTTCTGTTCCAGTTCACCACCTTGGGACCTATCCCCAGGCTGCTCAGTTTATTGATATAAGCCTCCTATAAAGAACATTGTCAAAGGCTGGGCTGAAATCTTTGTGTATCACATCCATCACATGCCCTTGATCTAATTCTCTGGTCACCCAGTCACAGAACACAATCAAATTTCTTTGGCATGACCTTCCCCTGGTACAGTTGTGGTCAACATTATTGGCACCTTTGCATTTTAGTTATGCTGTGTACAATATCTTGAGAAATTATTGGAAATATTCTGACTGTATGTCATCATAATATTTTAATAGTATGTTCTAAGATATACAACAAAAAAGGAACTATTTGTGCAACTTAGATATACTAATTTCTGAGAAAAAAAATGACCTGGACAGGAATAATGGCACCCTTCACTAATATTTGCTTGCGTAACTCTTGGCAGTGATGACAGCCTTCAAATATCTCTTGTAGCCATCTATAGGTTTTGTACATGTGTCTGCTGGTAGTTTCTCCCACTCTAACTGCAATTTGTTCCAGCTCATGAATGTTTCCAGGATTCCTTTTACCAATGGCAGAATTTCAGTGCTTCCCAAATGTTCTCAATTAGACTGAGATCAGGACTCATTGACGGCTAATTTAAAATAGTCCATTTGTTCATTTTTAACTATTATTTTGTACTTTGGGATATATGTTTTGAGTCATTGACCAGCTGGAGGCCCCATGGCCTTCAACCCAGACCTAGTTTTCTGACACTAGTAAGCACATTGCACTCCAAAATGTCTTGGTAGTCCTCCGACTTCATCATTCCTTTAATAAGTTCCAGACCTCCAGTTTCTGAGGCAGCAAGACAGCCCCACAACATTATGGAACTTCCACCACATTTAACTGTAGGAAGGGTGTTTTTTTTCCTTGTAAGCTTCATTTCTTTACCTGTAAATGTATCGCTGGTCTGCATTGCCAAAGAGCTCAAGTTTTGTTTCATCTGTCCTCAGAACATTTTCCCAGAAGAATTGTGGTTTCTCAAGATGGGTTTGGGCAAAGATGAGGCGTGCCTTTTTATGTCTGTCTTTGACAATGGGGTTCTCCTTGGCCTTCGCCCAGGAAGTCTTTCTTTGTTTAGTTTGTGGCATATGGTGCAGTTTGGAACCACCACTCCAGATTGCTCCAGGTCAGCCTTAAGCTCTTTGGATGTTGTATGTGGTTTTCCCCCCATAATTAACACTAAACTTCAAAGACTTCTTGGATTAATTTTACTCTTCCCACCATGTCCAGGGAGGTTCCCACACTTCCATGAGCAGAAAACATCTTAATAACATTGCGAATTGTAGACAGGAATCCCAAGGTCTTTGGAGATGGCATTTTACCCCTTTGAATTTGATGTTTGGTGATTATGGTTTTTCTGATAGTCTCAGGCAGCACTCTTGACTTCACCATTGTGAAAATGGAACAGTGAGTGAATGTAGCCATTTCAAACATTAGAGCCATCATTCATTGGTTGATTCAAATCATGTGAGTAGTGACGATCACAGGTGCATCTAATTTTACTGCAGTGGGAATGTGGTCTTTCGTTCAAACTGATTTGATTTGTTTATAAAGGTGCCAATAATCATATCCATTACTAAGTGCCCATAAAAGTTGTAAATTATTTAAAAAGATTTTCCAATATTTTTTGTTGGAATGTTTTTCATGAATGGATAAAATCCCCTCAAGAAACAAACTTTCCTTTTTGTTCTCAAAATAGGTGAGCACAATCACCAAAATTATGTGTAAACACCACAAAAGCGTAACACATTAATACAACTAAAAGCTTATCTTCTGAAGTGGCAAACGCCAAGTTCTTTGATTGTCAATTACAGCATGCTTCACCAGTATAGAAGCCAATCTGGAGAAAAGCACAGGAAATCCCAAGAGTTGAAAGCGGACACAGAACTGTGTTTCGAGCTCACACAATTGACAAGAGCTCTGTCTGAAGAGCAGTATTTACAGTAGAGATGGGCTCCTGCCAGAACGCCAAAGGAAGTAATTCTGAGGTGCTAGAGCAGCCAAAAAGAAGACTCAATTTATGGCAATAATCTGACGTCAATAATCATTAAAACAAGTAACCAATTTGCATTTAAAGGAGACTCCACCAGTCCAGTTCAAGATTCAAACCTTGAGGGTGTACAGAGCGTAATCTAAAAATCCATGAATGCTCCAGAAGCTGTAAATGAGATTCTCAATTACCCCCTCAGGGGTCTGCTGGGACAAAATCAATAATGCGCCACTTTACATCATCAAATCGATGGCCTTCCTTTAGACAATGAGCTACAACTGGTGCAGATACGGTTTTAGTGTTTAACCTCGATCAATGTTCTTGGAGATGAGATTTAATAGGTTTGATCATTCTACCCACATACTTAAGAAAACAAGGGCAGATTCAAAGATAGACATAAATTGTCAAACAAGTGGAATGCCAATGGGAAAAGTATGTGACTCCAGTTGTATTGTCAGTTCATCTGTCACCACTCAAAGTGGTACTATAGAAATCACATTGAGTGCAAGGAAAGTGACCTGAATTCTGATGATCCTGACGATAATCAATGCGATCAAACTCAGTTGTTGCATGAACAACATAGTCCCTTATATTACAGCCATGATTGTAGGCAATGACCAAGTCTAACTGAAAGCATTCATAAAGTGCCAGAATATGCCAGTGTTTTTAACACTAGAAGCCCCAAAAGGAATTTTACCTAGAAACCCCAAAGTGTGTCAATTGACACATTATCACGACAACTGTGTTTAGCATGAAATGCAGATGTGAATTAATGTGAAGTTACTTATTTGTTAAATACGTGCAGTATGTGACATCATTACATGACGTCATCGTGTGTTTATTGTTTGTAATGTCGGAGTAAAACTGTAAACAGTGATTGAGATGTGCCACCTAGTGGGAACATGTGTTTATACCTAGAAGCCCCAAAGTACATCAATTGACACATCCAAGATAACTGAGTGCGTCAATTGACGTACTTTGGGGCTTCTAGGTATAAATTAATTTTCTCGCTAGGTGGTGCATCTGTCATTAATTTTCGATGCACATATTTGAACATCTTGACCTTGCTAACAAAGTCATGGAACATGACTGACATGGCTTTAGCAGTGGCGCTGGTATACAGCTTCGAAGATGCATTTGCGTCAGATGACACATTTTGGGGCTTCTAGTGTTAAGCAGGGAGGTCACTTAAGAAGAATTAACCATGTAAGGAAGCACTCCTACATTACGATTATAGTGTCATTTGAGCAAATTGTGGCAGGAGTGTGAGCTTCAGGCAACAACCACTTGCAGTGGAAATGCCTGGCTCTTTTGTAGGCATGCTGAATGATATCAAAAGAATATCCTCTGTCCAGGAGACGTTAAAATAGATCACCAGTATATTTCTTAAATTCTGAAAGTATAGTACAAATCTGCCATAGGCAGAGGAATTGTCCAAATGGTAAATCACATCTCAAGGGGCCTGGATGATAACTATGATATTTCAATAGATTATTGCATTGGACAGATTTATGGTAAAGAGAGGTACAAAATTTATTTTCACCTTTGCAAATCAACAAATTCAAAAATTCAATGTCTAAGTTATGATGTTTTGCTGTAAATTTAACATTAGATTTTATAGTGTTGACCCATTGTAAAATTTGTTGTAAAATAGAAAGAGGACCATTCCATACAAAGAAAATATCATCAAGGAATTGTACCCAAAAGGGGATATATGAAAACCAAAGAGAATCGTAAATAAAAGACTTCAAAATGAGCCATGTATAACGTGGCTACTGATGGCGCTACTGTAGCTCCCATAGCTATACCAAAAGTTTGTAAAGAAAATAGTTTCTACACAGAACTAAATTTAATAACTCCAAAAAAATGATTTTGGCACTCTAGAAGTGAGAGCTACCAGATGTTCAGCAATCACTTTAAGAGCTTCAGTCTGGTCTATATGGTGTACAATGAGACCATTTCCATAGTCCCAATATTGATGATTGGAAATCAAAAGGGACTGTGTCTAATAGTGAAATGAAGTGAGTAGAATCACGAAGATAGGACTTAACATGAATAGCTTTTTGTAAAAGAACAGTCACAAAATTTAGATAGGTGTTCAAGAACTGAGTTCCTGCAAGAGACTATGGGACACCCAGGAGGAGAAGATAATGATCTATGTATCTTGGGGACTGTGTATATAACAGGGATGAGGGGATGTTTTTTATGAGAAAATCTTGCTCCTTGTTAGTAATCCAACCCACAGACCGGGCTCCTAATATCAGTTCCTGAATCTCAGTACTCAAAGTTGGTGTAGGGTTGGAAGGCAGAAGCCTTTCTGAAGATCAATGAGGTTTACATAGAATATAACTTCAACATTACATGGAACAATATTATAATATAGCAAGGTGAAGCTAGCATAACATGGTTAAACAACTATTAGAATAACTTTGAAGCTAGAAAAGAGAATGGAGGGGAGGAGTGGTCTAGTGGTTAGGACAAGGTACTTCAGGCCGGAGGGCTGGGGGTTCAAGTCCCACCTGGGGACAGCAATCTCAGGCCGGAGGGACTGGGATTTCTAGTCCTATAGGCACTCCTTGTGGTCTTGGGCAAGCCACTTAACCCTCCATTGCCCATGTTCCCTGTAAGTATTAGCGTATGTGTCTCATATCCCCTCGTGTTAAATGTATCCCCCAATTGACCGCTTTGACCCGGTGAAAAGTGGGATATAAATACAGCTAAATAAATAAATGCATGGAGGTTAGAGACTCCATGAATTCCATGGATGACATTGAACAGTTTAAATATTTACATATTTACAATATAAACAAAGTGGCTTTGGGCCAACTAATAAGTAATAGATTCAGCTTGATCTAAGGGGCAAGAGGGGAGGGATGAAGGGGAAGACAATGGGCATTCCAGCTGCTCTGCCATCTGATCGACTGTGCTCCTGTTGTTCCTGATGGTTCTAGCAGGCAGTGGAGTAGACAGCCTGCCTTGGTGGACATCCTCTCACTGATAAAGACCAGCGGCTGTGGACTCTGACTGTTCTGTATTGGAGACAAGTAGGGGGAAGGCGACGGACATTCCAGCTGCTCTGCTGTCTGATCCGCTGTGCTGTTGTTCCTGACAACGCTAGCAGGCAGTGGAGTGGATGGCCTGCCTCGGTAGAGGTTCTCTCATCAATAAAAACCAGCGGCTGTCCTACGTGGCAGCATATCGTGGCCTGCAAGTCACGAACCAAAGGGGCATGGCTAAAGGGCCTGAACATGTCCCTTTGGTGCCCCTTCAGTGCACTGAAAGAGGCAGGAACAGGGAAGACCTTGAAATCTTGAGTACTATGGGGAAAAGGAAATTCAGTGAAAGAGACAGCAGAGAAGATGGGCTTGCAAGTGCCTTGTAAAATTGGCCAACCCTTATCTTGAAAGATTCACGTATCCATGAAATAAAAGGGAAAATAGGACATTTATTTATTTGAAAGGCTTATATACCGCTTTTCCAAATATCAAGGCGGTTTACATTAAACATAACTTTCCAGAGAGCAAGGTTAATATAACACAATTAAAAGTAATAAAACTGAACAATTTTACATAGAACAGTAAACAACATGTAGGGACTTAAGTGGGCTTATAATGGATAGGATAGGGGAGAGAACGGATTGGAGGATACAGGGTTGGGGATTAGGTAGGTTACAGCATTGGGGGTAGGTAGTGTTTGGCAGTCAAAAGTTTCAGAGTATAGTTCTCAGATCATGTTGGTGGTATAGGTGGTTATGTTGTATCTCCAAAATGCTCTTTAAACAGGTAGGTTTTCTGTAGCTTACGGAAGTCTACTAGGTCAGTAATTGCTATAAGGTTTCCAGGCAGTGCGTTTCATATTCAAGGCGCATAAAGTGAGAATGCGCAGGAACACATGGTGTGGTTGAACTTTGTAAGGTCTGAAGTAAGAACAAGTAGATGTTGTGCAGGGGATCTTCTGTGACAATTATTAGGTGGTTTCCTTATTAAAGTCTGTAGTACTGAGAGGATAGTTTATGATAGGTTTTGAATCTTGTCATATTAGTTTTGTATTTTATGCGGCTCATCAATGGAAGCCAATGTAGCTCTTTAAGAATGGGTGTGATATGGCAAGATCTAGGAGCCTTAATGAGTATTCTTGCTGCTGCATGCTGAGCAAATTGAAGTGGGTATAGAGAGGTTTTTGGAATCCCCTGGAAGATTGCATTGCAAAAGTCAAGGTGGGGGAGGATCATAACCTGGAAGACCGATTGGAAATCATGGGTCTCAAGGAATGGGCACAGTTGTTGGAGGGTTCTAATTTTGTCGTATATGTTTTTTGTTGTTTTGTTTATATGAGCTTGTAGGTTGAGTTGATTATCAATGGTTACTCCAAGATATCGGGTTTCATTCTTGACTATGAGATCTGCATTATCAACCCTCAACAAAGTTGGTGGGGAGAATGATCGGTCTGGTTATGAAGATTACTTCTGTTTTGCTATAATTTATGGTTAGAGAGTGGTCAGAGAGCCATTGGGCTATTGCAGGGGTGGGCAACTCCAGTCCTGGAGGGCCGCAGACCAGTCAGGTTTTCGGGATATCCCTAATGAATATGCATGAGATATATATGCATTAGAGATATCCTGCCAACCTGACTGGTTTGTGGCCCTCCAGGGCTGGATTTGGAGACTCCTGCCTTACACCTCTGTCATTTAATATTGTGAGTGGGCAAGGTGCAGATGTCCAAGACTTCAAAAAGGTTAGATAGAATTTGTCACATTCCTCCTCACTTCTCACCACCACCAAAATATTGTCTATTAGACAACTTTTTGGTGGTGGTGAGAATCGAGGAGGAATATGACACATTCTATATACCCTTTCGATGTCTAGGACATCTGTACCTTACCCACTCACAATCTTAAATGACAGAGGTGTAAGGCAGGGGTCTCCAAATCCAGCCCTGGAGGGCCACAAACCAGTCAGGTTGGTAGGATATCTCTAATGCATATATATCTCATGCATATTCGTTAGGGATATCCCGAAAACCTGACTGGTCTGCGGCCCTCCAGGACCAGAGTTGCCCACCCCTGGGCTATTGCATTGAAACAGTTTATTATTGGTGTCAGGTTCATATCAGCAGTAGAAAAAGGAGTATACTTGCAGAAGATTGCCAGTAAAAGTCTTGATGACATCTTTGGGTGTACAAGGAGGAGTATTAAGCTGTTTGGAATGGAAGTATTTAGCCAGGGTTTGTGGTCCAGGAATGGTCGGAGAAACTGCTTGATTATTCTCTTTTACCAAAGATCTTACAATATCATAGAGGTCTCTTGGTTTGTTGATAGATTTCATCATAATTTTAATATGTTATTCTCTTTTTGCCTTATTAGTCTCCATTTGGTACAAGTTTATTGTGTGTAAGTATTTTTGATTTGTTCGTCGTGAGTTGTATCTCCATTTTCTTTCAATTTTTCTGAGTTTGCCCTTCATGTTTTTAAGATCTTTGGTGTACCATGCCATATGATTCCGATGGTGGACACCAGAGGGTGGGGAGGGTGAGCAGAGGCAGTTGCACTGATGGCATCAGACCAAGTGTTAACAAATAAATCTAGATCATTCAAGTTGCTCTCCAGCAGTGGGATAACAGTGTAATGAAAGGAGGGCTTGTCAAATTGTTTAAAGCGGTGGTAGTTTGAGCTGTTAGAGGTTTTGGTATATGGTGGCATCAAGTGGGAGAGTTGAAAGGAGATGGTGTAATGGTCAGACCATGGTACTTGTGTAATTTGAGTGTTAGAGAAGGTGGATCTCTCAAGGAACTGAGAAGGGACGAAGATTAAATCAAGGGTATTACCTTTATTATGTGTGGGACTGCGTACTATTTGAGTGAGGTTTAAGTACTTCATCGCATTGGTAAAAGCTTTGGCTTGCTTCTGTGGGACAGAGGATAGGTTTAGATTGCCCATGAGAGTCAAAGGGCAATTAGGATTTGTGTGGGTACAAACCAATTCAAGGAGCACTGCAAGTTCACCTGAATGTAACTTCTTTAACCACCTAGCTGCTACCCACTATAGGCGGCATATCAAGCAAATAAACTATAACTATAAACTATTTGCCGTGGGAGATCAGTACGTGAGGCATAAAGACATCTGCTTATTGGTGATGGCAATAATATCCATTTCATCGGTGTTTGTTGTGAGCAGCATGTTAAACAGTAGGCTCTTTTTTGCAAATATGCCACCTCCTCTGCGGTTGACTCTTGGGCAGTTGAACATGTCATAATTTGGATTTGTTAGTTGATTAACAAGGATAGTGCCTGTTTCTGAGAGCCACAATTCATTTACGCACATTACATCCAAGTCATGGTCTGTTAGATAGATAGGATATGGATCTTGTTTCTTCAGAACGTGCATTGATGAGAAGGCATCTCAGGGGATTGTGATTAAGATGTTCTCCTCAAAGGATAAGAAGCAGAGCCCAGTCCCCACTTATCCAAATCTCTCTCATAGACTCAACCATCCCAGTGCAACCTGCTAAAACAACTAATAATCACAATGTTGTTTTAGCAGGTTGCACTGGGATGGTTGAGTCTATGAGAGAGATTTGGATAAGTGGGGACTGGGATCTGTTTCTTATCCTTTGAGGAGAACATCTTAATCCCTGAATGTCATCTCAACGAATAATAGGTATAAAGTTGAAGGATTCTGTAAGGCATGAGATCTGATTTAAGATGGATAATAGTATTGCGATGCAAAGAATAATGTAGTAGAGGGTGTGGAGGGCAGCCATGTTTCAGTTTTTTGCACGTTATATCCAGGGATTGGATAGTAGAGAAAGTTTAGTAGGATACCACTGAGGTAGGAAGGAGAGATCTAGGTAATGTACTGTTCTGCACGATGGATGTTAGTTTGTATTCTTACTTTAACAGCATAGGAATTTCATAGATGATACTGGGCTGGTAGAAGTGGCGTATTTGAAAGTAGTGGAATGTTTGAGTGGGGAAGTAGTAATGATTCAACGTAGTTGCCTTTCCTTCATGTGATAGTATGGACAGTGCATAGTATGAGGCAAATTATAAGACACCTGGTTATTTCTATAGTCGCTTGATCAAGCTTGCTATATGTAGGACAGAGGGAATAAACCTGCAGGGGATCCAGTGTAGCTGAAGGGGATGAATAGAGTTCTTGCCTGCAGTATGAGAGATTGTAAACACTGAGGGGCTAGTGTATGCAGTCGAAGTGGATCTAAAGGATGGTCTAACCACCGAATTTGATCCCCAATAAGTAGTTTTTAAATGTACGTACAACAATCAATAAACCACTGTTACTGAGACTTACAGGTAATTATGGTCAGAAGTCTGGTCAATGAGTATTTAAGCTCCAAGCCTTCAACTTGCTGTCATTCAGACCCCCGTATGGACAGTGGCAATGGTGATCTTGTAGAAATTGTATGGATACTTGATTTACGGCAATCTTCCTATCCGTGAAGGTGTTTGCTGTCTTTCATGGTTTCTTGGTCCACGCCTAAGGGCCTAAGAGCCTAAGGACGGAGGTGCCTGTTCATGCCAATATTTAAATCGCAGCTTCTACTGTCCTGATTGGACTCCAGTGGGGAGCAGAGTGGAGTGTACCTTCGCATTCCCTGCTTGAGCTCTGATAGGGCTGGTGGAGAAGAGGCCAAGGTCTTGTGCACTTCGGTATTTAAATCGCAGCTTCTGCTGGTCTGATTGGGCGTCCAGTGTGGAAGTCTTGCAGACATGCAGAGTAATGGGTCATACACATGCTGTTTTTTGCCTGATTTTAGAAACCCGCATATGTCAGATATGGATGTCTGCTATTCCGGGAACATAGACATGCCCATGGCCCTATTTCAGAATCCGCCCTTGTTTTTCTCACCACATACATGTTCTGGCCTGCCATAAGGAAAACGGGCTATGCAGCAGTGCAGGAGCTAGGACAAATATCTTTTTACTTACTGCCACTTTATTTTGAAGGAGCAAAAAATATTGGGGGAGTTTGGGGGCATTCTCCTCTTCTCGTTACAGTTCCGGGTTTGCTGAAACAATTTTCAGAGTCCTATTTGTGCCTTGGAGCAGGTATATCCATGGAAGTCTCTGATGATGCATTGAGATCTACAGCGCCGTTCTAAAAACAGGGGTACATGTGTAGCATTTTTGGAGAGGCCGGGCATGTCCCTGGCAAACGTAGACATGATTGCACCAGACACAGGTAAACTTCATTCCTTCTAAAATTGTTCTTGGGACATGGATGTGATTGAGATGTCTGAATTGCTATTTTCAGATGTCGAAATCATGAATAGGACTTCTAAAATGATCCCCTTAATGATCTGCCCCAGCTCCTTGTTCATCCTGTTTGTATATCTTGCATAGATTGCAAACTCTGTGAAGCAGGGACTATCGCTTAGTGTGTGCAGTGCTGTGTATGCCTAGTAGAACTATACAAATGAGAAGTAGTAGGAATAGCTGTAGTAGGAGCAGGAGGGATGAATACCAGAAGGAAGAAGGAAAGAGCTTGCTTGTATTCAGCGTTAGTGCGGTTATCGAAGACTAAGACTACCTTACAGTGTTATGTTAGAAATTTTTGTTTTGAACTGCTCCTGTATTTTTGACCTTTTTATTTGAAGACTACACTTGGCATTGAGCAGTGCCTGCGGTTAGAGAGGACTGGGGCAGCAGAGACGGAGGGCACTTCCCAAAGAGATAGGGGCTTGAGGCCTTGCTCCTACTCCCCTTCAACATGGCTCCGAGGGACAGGAGCCCAGAGTTGTACCCTGCCCCACACTATACTCCTGATGAAGCTCCCCAGGAACCCAGGCTATTATGTATAATTTAATTCTTCGGAGGCTTATATTATTCTCCCCTCACGTTATTTATCAGTGTTTTACACCAAAACAGTGCACCTATGTTATTGAAATGGTATGATTAGGTGGAATGCCAATATTTTTACCTATTTAATATTTTTCTAGTGTAGAACTGTTTCAGTCTAAATTTTATTTGCTTTCACTACTCATGTGCCAATGATTGCTTTCAGAGGTATATTTTTTTAAGTGTTGTTATGCCAGTGCTAACTTCTAGTGACCCACCAACTGCTGGGTTTTCTTGGTAAGATATGATCAGAAGTAGATTGCCAGGCCTCTTCTTCCGAGGCAATGTAGGGTAGAGTGATTTGCCCAAGGTCACAAGGAACCAGTGGGAATCAAAGCCTGATCTCGTGGGTGTTAGGCTGTTGCTCTAACCACTAGACTACTCTTCCACTACAAGATCTGTTATATAGCATCATAATCACTGCATAACCTCTTTAGCCCAATGATTCAGTCAGTCGATTTTATAATACATTATCCACCTTAAAATGATTAAATTGCTGAAAACTACCACAATCGATAATCAAATAATTTCACAGACTTCACAATCTGACCTGTATTATTGTTAAAATTTTTAGTGTCCTATTCCTGCCCCCAGTGTCTAGCTAGGTCTGAAGCTGATAAGAATAATGTATAAGGGTCATGAATCTCAGTTGCTGTTTGAAGCTGAGCAGAACGCTTCCCATATTTTGACCATTAAAATGAATGTGATCTCCATGGAACTCGGCAGCTACATACTACTAAATAAATAAATAAATAGAGGGAGCAAGCAACTATTTGGATACATTTATTATTTATTATATCATAAAGATCTATCCTGATATTGGCCAACCTTGAGCATTAGTGAGCTATAGTTTATATTTGTAGCAAATATGGTTCTGCAGTATTTCCAGCATGCCTTGAGTGCTATGTTGGGTCTTCAATGAATGAATATGGTTTGAATAACTTTTCTTATGTTGTGGTCTCTGTCTAAGCAAAATTTTTAAAATGTGAGATAAGAAATAGGCTTGGAAGAAGCTCTAACTTGCAGCTAAAAGTGATTGTTAATAAGGAGCCCTTTTACTAAAGGGCGATAAAGTGTCACATCTAATGTGTCGATAGCACCGAAACTATCGTATGTTCGATGCAATGCCACTACATTAGCTACCGGGGGATGTAGAAAGCATTTCCCCAGCAGTTAACATGGAGTCCTGCCCCTTATTGCATGCCACATTAGCGTGGGTGCACTTAACTCCACTGGGGCTAACTGCACGGAGCACACCACACCCGCTATCCATCCCTACCCCACCTACTGGCAACCCAAATGCAAGGTGGACAGGATGGGAATCATCCCATGCTGCCATGGCCCTGCAATAGTTGGCAACCTCTGTCCCAATGCGCATTCAGTGCGTGACAGAAAATGCGTTGTCAGCTAATGCCTTTTAAGGGTATGTTTACAAAGCCGCGGTAGCGGCTTCCGTGAGATATCAGAGCCGCGGTCCCATTTTTCGCATGGAAGCCGCTACCGCAGCTTTGTAAACATACCCCTTAGTAAAAGACCCCCTAAATATACAATAAATGAACATAATGTAGTGCAACTGACAGGTCCACAACGAAAGTGGAGAAAAAAAATCTTAACAAAAAGAAATCCCAAAGACCAGTCAAGCTAACGGCTAAAGTTATGTTGAAAAGATATAAACCCCCACAAACTCCTCATACACTAAATAGACAAATGGGACAGAATTAATAATAACACTGCCCATTAATATGTCACGACTTAACCAGCCAAGCTCTTATATTATGCTTTATGTCAATATGTATATAGTTACCCTGTATTTGCTCCAAGTTTTATCCCCTGTTACAATGTAAGCGCAAAACAGTTTCGACTGAATTGAGCAACCTTTGTTGAATGTAAACCGCGCTGATAACAAATAGCGCGGTATATAAAAGATGTTAAATAAAATAAATAAAATTAGGGTGCAAAAAACTAGATAGGAATGAATTTTAGGGACCTGTACGGAAAAACATTTTTGGTTTATCTTTAGTTCATTTTTGGACTTTTCCCTTCAAAGTTTGGACATTTCTTTAGATCATTTTAAACATTTTTGTTACATTGTTGAACTGTGCATTAGTCAACATCATGCATGTTTATTTGTACGTTAATATGCGCTAACAAATGCACATCCCTAAAGGATTTTCCAGCAGACACTATGAACAGAAATTATTTAGGGGTATGTTCACTAAAGGGTGAAACATACCTTGGTAGTGCACGTCTGAGCAGTGAAACTAGTGCAGAGGCCCACTCTACCTTTAGAGGACATGTGTGTCCGTTCCCTTTCCGGGAGCTAGCATTGCTAAACTGGCATGTGAATGCGTTTGATGCCATCCACTGAGGTGATGCTAAGTGCACCTATGCTAACCACGATGCACTATCAATGTCCACTTTCTGTCCCTAACCCGCCCAGATCCTGCTCAATCGCATGCTACTCAGCACAAGAATTTTAGCGTGGGACCCTGCGCTGTTAGCATGACATGGTTAGCACATGTTTGTAAGCATGCCCCTTAGTTAATCTTATTACATACCACGATGCATTTCTTCAAACGCTTTTGCACAAACACAGCAAGGGACTAAACCTTTGAAGATATAAAGCTTCAGATGTTCTCCTAATTTTGCACAATTAGCACACTACATATCTAAAACTTGTGAGAGCACATGTGCTTGGCAATGGTAGAGAGGGAGGGCCCCTGAAGCTGGCATTTTTTGACTTTTTAAACATTCGACCTTTAGAAAATATCACAATGTAGATTTTAAATATTAATAAAGGCACTCGCTGTTGGAAGGCTTATTGGTTGTTGTCATCTGTGACCTTTTATTAAACTAAAAGAAAATTGACAGATACCGTTGGAAAAATGCTAAAAGAAAAAAACACTACTTTGATTGTCATTAGCTAACAACATAATGTAAGTGGGATTTTAGAAAAAAGGCCAGACAGAATATTCCTGTAAGATTATAATAATTTATCACATCTAATTTAATCATGTGAAGTGTAAACTAAGAAGAGCAGAATTTCCGTAATATTAGCTGTTCTACAAAATATTTCATACAGAGAAAAGATATTACGTAGAGAAGGGAAAAACCAGAGGTTGAAAAGCCTAGCATCTAATTCTGGCTACAAACTCCTGACAAAGTAAACTCATAGTTAAACCTGTATTGAATGGACAAAAAGAACACAATTAACCTTTTCTGAATCTGGGTCCAATCAGTTTAAACCTTGCTTGAGGTTTGTAGTAGATTTCCATGAATCTCAGAACAGATATTCATTACCACTACTTTAGTTGTAACTATGGGGTATGTTTACTAAACCATTTTAATGTTCCCGGTGCTAGCTCCAGCGATAATGTGAAGAATGCCATATAAGGAGTGGGCTTTCCAGTCTTAAGGTAGCATTTCGGGTTATCGTGTGATAAAGTCCGTTATCGCGCGATAGAGGGAGCCGTGGCACGATAACGCGCGTTAGCCTTAATTAGGCGCGCTGACCTGTAAGCACAGCAATAGAGGTGTAGCACAATGGTTAATACATTGACTGCTGATGCAGTGGTCATGAGTTCAATCCCCCCATGGGCTCAATTAAAAGCCTGTCTGAGGCAATCCCTCTTCCTGCTTGTAACAGACAGACACATCTCAACAATTTGCACTGCCAGCCAAAAAAGCCTCACCCCAGTACTGCCACCTAATGCACCTTTTAGGGTGCACAATAACGCACATCATAAAGCACCACGTCATCCAAGGCAGGTCATAATGTGCCCCAGAGGGTGGCAGGAAAGGTTGGCGCCCTCCAAGGCAGCATATAAGGTGCCCCATAAGCTGGCCAAACCTAAGGTGCCATGAAAGATGCCCCAGAGATGACAAGGTGACACAGGAGATGGTGCCCAGGGGCACAAAGGTGCCCCAAAGTCACAAGGCTCAAACACAGATGTAACCATAACACTGCACAGAGCACCAAGGAAAGGCAATGAACAAGTGATGGAAGGAAGTAGATGACGGAGCTCATGGACCAGCCAAATCTGCATGCAGCCCATGTGGCAGCAGGTAAAATGGACAAACATATCGGGGGCAGCTGTACCGATGTACAGGGTGATGGTAATGTACAGTGCAACAATGACAGTGTGTGGCAGAGGATGGGGATATGTGTCCACCAGAGGAGGTAGAGGTGGCAGGATAAGTGCAATGACAGGAGGACAGAGGAGAGCAGTGCCATGCAGAGCACACACAGGAGAGGCAAGTATGAAGAGTCACAATGCAGAAAAGTGTGCCAGTGCAGGACATGGGGTAGCAGCCTGCACATTAGGGCAGGACGCCACACAGCTGGCACACACACATAGACGGACAGAAGGATCGATGGCAACAGCGATGAGGGTATAATGTGGCGGCAGCACAGATCTGCACAGATATGACTGTTACACGAATGAAACGCAGTTGTGTAGGACAGCCATAAAAAAAAAGGGAACAGAGAGGAATCAAACCCATGACCTCTGCTACTGAAGCTATTGCATTAACCATAGTGATACATCACTATGGTAGTTATCATACCAATGGCTGGTTACAGAAAGAGTGTACATCACCATAAAACTGTCTGCTGTGGCTACCAGGATAGGATAGAACCAACAGTACCCATAATGCAATTCATATGCAGAACAGCAGTCTACATCTGCTCACCAGATGGGGTATGCACCTCTACAGCACGTCAGCTTGGTAGGGGGGAATGACCGTGTGTGTTACTGGCACAGAGCACCCACAGGCCATGCCAATGTGCGTGTTCTGTGCTCACCCTGAGAGTGAGGTGGAGTGGCCAGCACCAGGTCCGCAGTACCCGGGTTGGTTGAGGTGGGCTGTGCTGCAGCTCTTCATCAGTGCCAGTGTGTGATAGGTATTTGTTGTAGACACCTTTAGGAGGTCTCTGTGTCCATTTGTAATTGCCAGTCATGTCAGGCCATTGTGGACTATAATGCACACAACATAGTGCATATCCACTGTGCTTGCTATGGTCACCTGTTTAGGGAGCAGGGGTGTGTCAGGGCTCACATGGCAACAATGTACTTAGCAAACCGCCCTGTCTGGGTCAGGGGTGGGGACATGATCTGCCCCCAACAGACCCACACTCTCACCCTTTGCAAGGGGGGCAGTGGAGGTACATGAGAACAGGCTGTGAGACCAGCAACCCCAGTCCTGGTGGCAAACGGACAGCTGTTGAAGATCTGCACTTGGGACAGGGCCACTGGCAGATAGGTAGTGGGCCCAGTCAGCTCAGCTGCCCCCCCCACTACGATCTGACATTCACCAGCAAAGAGCAATCAGTGTGCATCTGCTTCACCCTGCAAGGTGGTGCGACCATACAGAGGCTAACTGCAGACAGTCTGCTAGCTAGTACATAGTGCATGTTCCTGGAGGAACTGTGGGCTCCCAAAACTGGGATGTCAGCACACACACACCAAGCAGGTATGTCAGTGATGGGTCCCAGAAAAAAGAACACATAAATATCGCTTGAGAGAAATGCTGCATAGCACTATGGGGGAACCTAGCCATGCCATGGTCACTGCTCAGTCAGGGTGAAAGCGACCTCCCAGCATGACATGCTGTGGCCACCCTGTCCATGCAGGTGGTGGTCGGGCACTACAATGTCCCAGCTATTGCCCTGTACCCTGTGCAAATGCGTCCTGCCCATGCCACCCTGTTCGGGCCATACCCACAGTACCTTGCTCCTCATTATGCACATTGGCAGGCTAACACTGGAAACAGTGCAAGCAATGTGGGCTCAGTAAGGTGTAGGCAGCCACAACACACTGGATAGACAGACACACACTCCCACACCTATGCCAGCATTGTACAAATATAGAGGTTTGTGGCAGCCCTGGCCGCCACACCAGTCCTGGGCACAGTGCGGGCATTGCTATGGTACTCAATTCTGTTAGGGTCACTCCCCGGGGTGGTAAACACTGTCAGAATCAATGACTGAAACACATTCCACAGATATCAGAAAGGTTGCTATGATGAATCTCTATCAACAAATTGTGTTTAACTTAGGATTTGTTAGCTGACACTAATTATAGCACTGCCCTCTCCACCACCAGCACCCCTCCGCCACCATGCTGCCATGCCATTATGCCGGTGGTGCTGGTGATGCAAAGCCCCAGGCCATCCAGTGTGCTGGTTGGCAGCTGCCTATGGTGTGGGTTCTCGGGTAGGGGTGCCTACATGGACATGCGCGCTTTCCCCCAGCACCGCCTGCCAATGTTATGTGCCCTTCGGGGTACCTGCAGGGTAATATCCCCTATGACACTGTGGGACACACACTCGTGCCCATGCTGGACCCTCATCAGTTGCTGTCTTGCTGCTTTATAGTTTCGGCATTCCTATGTGCCACCTAGGCATCTGCCTAGTCCGCACTGTGCCCTAGCTGGACCACAGCATGTGTCGCTTGCAGCCCCCTGATCCCATTTCCAGCATCAGTACAGTTGCCCTTTCCTATGTGTCCATTCTGCTCTTGCTGCTCATGTGCACGCCATAACAAACCTGCCCAATCTAAACGACAGAAACCCTGATCAGTGCTATTTCAATGTGGGATCATTCACTTTGTAGGGGGACAGAGCATAGACCCTTCCAAACATGATATCTTAATTTTTATACTTTGTCAGTAGTGTTGCTTTATGTTTATCATTAATATCACTATTGGCCAGCTTGGTTATTGGGATTTCAGATGTGGTTCTGGTCATTTTATAAGTGGTTCTGGTCATTTTATATGTTTATTTGCCTTTTGGTCCCTGCACATGTATCACAACTATCACTTTTCTGGGTTTCCCTGACTTTGCTGCACATTGCTGACTTAAATGGTTTCTCTTTCCTTCAGATGTGCCTAACACGATGGTTTCACTGGCGTTAGTGTTCAGACCTGGATTTCACAGCGTTAGTGTGCCTGGAGCCTCTCTCCGCCCACTCTCCGCCCATTGACTCCTTCTCTCCGCCCTCTGGGAAGCCTTACTCCACCCTTCAGACCCGGATTTCAGAGCGTTAGTGTGCCTTAACTTTGCCGCAGCTGCGCTATCGTGCGATAAGTGACGTTATCACGCGATAACGTCACTTATCATGCGATAATACCACTGCTGCGACGTTAAGACGGTTTAGTAACATACCTCTATGAGACCACATAGCAGCACCGTTACCTCTTCTAGGAATTACAAATGTCTTCAACAATGAAAAATGCTCCTTTTATTCTTTCCAAGCCAATGGAAGTTGAAAAGAATTATAATGTAAGGGATTGTGAAATTGTCTGTCCATCTGTCTGTGGGCAAAATGACTCTCTGAAAACTATACAGAATGAGATAAAACATGGTCTGAAGGGGAAAACCAGTGAAAAAACACATCAAGTTTCGAAAAAGGGCCAGATCAGACCAGGAGTGCTGGAAAAATTAGCCTACCCAAAAAATGGCCCAATGCATTTCTATGGGAGAAGGAATTCCAGCTTCTGTGGAAGGAAACTTACTGTACATACAGTGAAACATAGCAGTTAGGGCATTTCTCCTTTCAAACTATCTGTCTCCTGTTCTCAACTGTCCCCAGACTCAAACCAGACCCACCCCCAAAAACTATCCTCTCAAGTGCTTCACAATCCCCAAAATGCCTGACTCCAAAAAATATCCCCTGCAACTTCATCATAAGCCTGCTCCCAAAACTACCCCCACAATTGCCCAACCTCCAAAAACTATCCCCTGCAATTCCCAACCACACTACTCTATCCTGAAAAATCATCCCTCCGCAACTGCCCTACCATCATATAAACTATCCCTACCCCAAAAACTACCCCCTGCAACTGAACTTAAAAATACCCCCCACAACTGCCCCACCACCCCACAAACTACCCATCTGCAAGCAATACCCCTGTAAATTTCCCAACACAATGTAAACTCTCTCAGCTGTAAATCTACCCCTTGCAATTAATTTCTGTTGCTATAGGCGGAACTAGATTAAAGCATTCACAAACTATGTACAGTACAGACTTAGGGTCTGTAAACATCCCTCAGCCTGAAACCCCCACAGCTACCCCACCACTCTGCAAACTGCCTCCACCCTTAAAAACTACCTCACCACCCTATAAATTGGTCTACGCTAAAAGATGCCCCTTGCAACTGCCCTACCTCAACTAATAACTGTTGCAATGGGCAGAGCCAGATTAAGCCATTGGGAAACTACAAACATACTTAAGGCACAAATATTTATTACTACTGCCAATGTGAGCCTTTAAGCCACTGGAATTATAAACATCACAACTTCAGTGTCTCAATTCCAGTCTACGTGTCTTCTCAAAAATATGCCTTCACAGCAATTTAACACGTGCTAAGCCTATGAATTAAGCATATTAAAGGGCCTTTTTACTAAAGTGCATTGTGGTTTTGCACCTAACGTGCCAATAGGTGCAACACCACTGCATTAGCGCTCGGTGGTGTGGACAGCATGTTCCCACTAGTTAACATGCTGCACTGTACCTTAACGCATGCCAAAATTAGTGCAGGTGCACTTACCTCCGCTTATTGAGGTAACAGTAATTGCACTCGTGCTAATTGCGAGCCTTATAGTTAGCGCAGCATGCCCACTCTCCGCCCACTTCCTTCCCCGATTTTCGAAGCCCAGTTAACGTGGAAATGTGGCCGCATTAACTGTGCTGACCCTGTGCTAACACTTACAGCAGGTCCCATGTGCTTTAATCCATGCTAACTGTTTAGCACCCTTTAGTTGATTAGCACTCATTACGCTTTAATACTCATTAAAAAAGCCTTGATGACAAGGAATGTGACAAATGAACCCAAAACACCCCACAATCAAGAAACATGGCAAAGGAACTGAAACCAAACTGGAAATGTTTGCCCTCTGCACGTTCCTTCTCAGATGCATGGCCAGAGAAAGCTGCGAGCGGATGGCGGATTGCGTCTATGACAGGCTGTCAGCCGGAGCTGGGGACAGTGAGGTGAGGCCAACGGTGGGTGGTTGGAGTGAGCTGCAAGCAGTCTCGGGCTGAGACATACATGTAGCAGGAGTAAGGTGCAGGTGAAGGGAGAGGAAAGGAGGATGAGATGGAAGGAGGAGGGTCTGGAAATTACTCCTATTACAGCTTAGTGAATCTTCTCTCTAGTAAATTTATCAAATGCATTTCTTTTGCAAAACACAACTTATCAGTCAAGCAATCGCTATCAAAGGATCTCACTTTCTCATGTCATTTATTATATTTATATAATAAATATCCTGTCTTGACATTCTAAGCAGTATATAATTTACATATATTAAAAAAGATCACAGTCCATACAAACGCACTTAAAATCTATAAAGGGATTAGAACGGGCAACTCACAGGCATCACCAATAGTCATGAGTATGCCAACCTCAAGACCCTGCACAGCGTAATGTTTTGTCATGCTATACATTGGCATTGCTGTGTTTGGAAAAATGTTATGAGCCTTATTTTTATCTGCTTTTTATTTACTTAATAAGGTAGGTAAAATTTTATGATTTTGTTCTTTTCTCTTATTCTTGTCTTTCACATTTACTACTACCGTTAATCATTTATACAGCGCTAAAAGGTGTACACGGCGCTGTTCAAGAATATGTAGAAGATGGGCCCTGCTCGCTAGAGCTTAGAATCCAATCAAGACAGCGCAATATACATTTATGTAGCAATCCCATGGTCTGTATATTCCAGACAGTATGAAAGATTCCATTATTCCATATATTTAATTTGTAATGCAGGAACAGAAGGTTTGCCCTCATTCTCCCAAATAACCTTTACTGACAACAGCCCACTGACAATCTATTTCACATCAGTCCCATGTGTCCTGATAGATGATAAGAAAGGTCTTTCATTTCTTCCAGGCTCAGACAAAGTCATTGGATTTTATTTACATCGGCTTTCATGATGGCATTTTGATATAGCCAAACCTGAAGTTTAGGAATGGATTTAAGGCCATATTTATTAAGAAATTGATGTAAAAAGCTGCAATATTTTATCACAAAAAAATACGTCATACTTTGGAAAGGACACAAACATTAGTGCTTTGTGCATTTCAACATGCAATCTTTTTTGCAATAAAATATTGCAGAAGTGACTAGGTTTGTAATAAACTTTCATGCATAGTCTATTATTCGTGAAAGTTTATTTAAATTCAACAGTAATGAGCTTCTGTGATGCAAATTCATCCTAAACAGCTCATTAATGTTGCTTTTTCTAAAAACAGGATTGTGAAAACATTTCATGATCCTAGTTTTGCAACAAACCCCCCACCCCCAACTCAATAAGTTATAGTTGTCTCATCTATAAGCCAGCCAAAGTCCCTTTTCCACACCATAGTGGCTGTCTCTTAAAGAGGCTACTGGGCTAGAGGTTTGGCAGTGACGTTTTTAAAATGGTGCTATGGGGCAAGAACGAAGGGGGATTACTCCTGCTCCCTCCTGGATTCTCAACTTTGGGGTAAGCCTGGGGCAGGAGAGAGAACCAAGGGGACCGCAATGGGACCTGCTTTTCGGTTTTAAGTGGATAGGGCTTCTCAGAGGGGCAAGGCTTAGGGGTGGGAGAGAACATTTTTTTCACTTTTAGCCTAGGTGCATGGCTGAGGGATTATATCTTTGGGCAATTTTCGGCCAAAGAAGAATTGAATTCCCCTGAGGGAACTTCTGTACTTCTGATGTGGGCCCATTGGTCTGAGGTTTTTTTATTAACACATTGGAAACACACATAAAGTTCTCAGCTTTGACAACTCGCTTTACATTTTTTTGCAGTACTTAGCTATGGATACAGAGGAGTCAGAGGCTCATCTGTATCCCATAACTACATAGCATAAAGACAACCGTTAGCTCACAAAATCTTTTGTGAGTTAGTACCTTGGCCTCTAAGGCTTTTCTCACAGTTTGTGTCTCTAGGGGAAACAAGTTGATTGAATCAGGCCTTAATATCTTATCTGCAATAGTGTATGAGGGACGGAAAACGTAACAGGTTTTCCTTATTGACCTAAATTCTATCTTTTACTGGACATGTTTAAAAGCAGTTTACTTGTGTAAAGGAGCCTCTGGAGCCAGAGATTCCAAGGGCAGCTCACCCAGAAGAGTGAGATTTACCATCTCAGAGAGTGAGATTGAAGGCTAACGAGTGAGATTTTTCTCAAGTGCATTTGCAGTATAAATGTGGAAAGACCTGCATGTTGTTTGTTTTGCAAATGAGAGGAGCACCAGCAAATGATATTTAGCTTTCTTCAGTTTGATATAAAAAATTCCAGCAGAACTAGGACATGTCTCTGTAGAGCTCACCATACCAAAAAGAAAATCTGATTCTGGTTTCATCTCAGTAACAAATAATCCCTCTGCAGTGCCAGAAATATTGTGATGTAATACAAAACTCTACAGAAGTCGCTCAAGACAGAGAAAATCCTTCCATTCCATAACAACACCAGTGAGGAACTACCTAGGAAAAGGCACCACTGTAAATATTGCAGTGAGCCTGATAAAATCAATACTACCTTTGAGGAACAAGCTAGATTACTATTAATCTCTATACATATTCGCTCCTTTAAACTGGAATGCACTCCCCCATGAAATCCGTGGTATTAAAAGCCTCATCCTATTCAGAAAAGCCTTAAAACACCACCTGTTCACAAAATGCTACCCAGAAACATCCCGAGACAGAAGCACAACCAGCAAGCTTCCCTCATGCCCCAGCCGCCCCAGCACATCAATACTAACAGATAATAGGTAGTCCCCACTTAAGCCCACCAAACCACTAATCTTCATCTTCACAAAACCAATGTAACACCCATTTAAATTAGAGTACTGTACATAGTTTCGAG
Organism: Ichthyophis bannanicus; assembly: GCA_033557465.1. Classification (NCBI taxonomy): domain Eukaryota; kingdom Metazoa; phylum Chordata; class Amphibia; order Gymnophiona; family Ichthyophiidae; genus Ichthyophis; species Ichthyophis bannanicus. The sequence goes on from CM066033.1 coordinate 104,116,877, forward strand.
TTAATATGTATATAGTTTCCCCGGTTTCTATCCCATGTTCAATTCCTTGTTCTTTGTAAACTCAATGTTGTTTGCATGCATTGTAGTATTTCTGTTCGATGTACACCGCGCTGATTTTAATAGCGCGGTATAGAAGAAATGTTAAATAAATAAATAAATAAAAAATACAGTGCTAACAGAATACCTAGCCTAAAAGGTAATTCCTTAACCATGACTGGGATGTAACTATACCAGGCTATACTGTATACAGAAAGGACAGGGTAGGAAGGAGGAGAGGGGGAGTGGCACTATATGTAAAAAATAATATTAAAGCTATGGAAATGTTGTTGTTAAGTGCCATTGAGTTGGTGTCGACTCATGGCGACCCTCTGGATAGTTGTCCTAAATTGTGTTCGGTCTTCAGTCAGGCGGCTCATTGTTGACAGACTGGTAACCATAGCTGCTGTTATTGTATTGATCCATCTCATTGCTGGCCTTCCTTTTTTGCATTGACCTATCTTGCCAAGCATGATGTCTTTCTCTAATGATCTCTCTCTTCACATGATGTGTCCAAAGTTTGAAAGTCGAAGTCTTGTCATCTGAACTTCCAAAGAAAGCTTAGGTTTGATCTCTTCTAGTAATGACTGATTTGTTCTTTGGGCAGTCCATGGTATACGCAGTATTCGCCGCCAGCACCATAATTCAAAGGCATCAATATTCTTCCTGTCTATCTATTTCACTGTCCAGCTTTCACATTCATATGATATTATTGAAAATACCATGGCTTGATCGAGTCAAATCTTTGTATGGAGAGAGACATCTCTGCTCAAGAATCTTGTCTAGGTCTTTCATAGCCATTCTGCCAAGAGCAATACGTCATCGGATTTCTTGACTGCTTGTCGCTTCTTTATTGATAGTTGACCTAAGTAGGTTAAAGTTGTCCACAATTTCAATTTCTTCTCCTTCAGCGATTAACTTATTGTTTTTGACAGTTGTCATGATCTTTGTCTTCTTTACATTAAGATGCAGGCCCATTTTAAGACTATGTTCCTTGATTGTGAGAAGCAAATCTTTCAGATCATCTTAACTTTCAGCCAGTAATGTGGTATCATCAGCATAATGAAGTTGTTGATGAGTCTTCCACCAATCTTCACACTTTGGTTGTCTTCATACATCCTGCTTCTCTGATTATTTGTTCTGTATATAAATTAAACAGGTAGGGAGAAAGTATGCAGCATCTGAGGAGACGGAGTTTACCATTGGTGTACCCCAGAGATCTGTCCTTGGTCCGATTCTTTTTAACATCTTTGTTAGTGATAATGCGGAAGGGCTGTCAGAAAGATTTGCCTCTTTGTGGATGATACCAAAATCTGCAATAGAGTAGTCACCCAGGAAGGTATAGATAATGAGGAGGGATCTAGCTAAGCTTGAAGAATGGTCTAGAATTTGGTAGCTGAGATTTAATGTTAAAAAATTCAAGGTCATGCATTTGGGCTGCAACAGTCCAAGGGAGTGATAAAATATAGGGGGTGAAGTACTTCTGTCCACAAAAGAAAAGCAGGACCTAGGTGTGATTGTGTTTGATGACCTTAAAGTAGCAAACAGGTAGAAAAGGCAATGGCGAAAGCTAGAAGGATGCTTGCGTGCATAGGGAGAGGAATGGCCAGCAGAAGAAAGGAGGTGATAGCGCATCTGAGTAAGTCTTTGATGCGACCTCATTTGGAGTATTGTGTGTAATTCTGGAGACTGCACCTTCAAAGGGATATAAATAGGTTGGAGTCAGTACAGAGGGTGACTACTAAATGGTTAGTGGTCTTCATTATAAAGCATAAGAGGAAAGACTTAAGGATCTTAATATGTACACCTTAGAGGAAAGGTGGGATAGAGGTGATATGATTGAGACGTTTAAATACCTCTGTGGCATAAATGCACAGGAGGAGAGCTTCTTTTGATTGAAAGTAAGCTCTGCTTTGAGGGAACATAGGATGAGGGTGAAAGGGAACAGACTCAGGAGTAATATGCGGAAATATTTCTTTATGGAAAAAGTGGTAGATGCGTGGAATAGTCTCCCAGTGGAGGTGGTAGAGAAGAGGACAGTATTTGAATTCAAAAAAGCATGGGACCAACACAGAGGATCTCTAAAGGAAAAAAGGGACTGTTGTAGTGGTTGATATGAAAAGGCAGACTAGATAGGCCATGTGGTCTTTTTCTGCCATCATATTTCTATGTTTTTTATGTTTCTTAACTTAGTAACAGACTTCACATATACCAGCACACCTATATCCCACAACTTGTAGCTCACACTTACAACACTCAGCTCAAAACACCAATAAAGGGGGATGGGGCAGAGAAAGCACTTTCACGGCACCTCACAGTTCACTTAGCATCCAATGTAGCATGGCAGTGCTTATTAAGAGTAATCCAATTACACAGCAGTACAGTACTGGTCTGCAGTAAGATCTCAATTTTAAAGGAAAGAACACCTTGAGATTGGGGCTTAACCATGTAAACAGAAAAATAAATCAAATTAATTTATTTATTTGACTAATTTTGATACACCGCTTTTCTACAAGTCAAAGCGGTTTACAATGAACAAGTTATGAACAGCTTTAGGAGCAGCATTAGAATTTTTTACAATGAACTAGGTTTCTTACATTAAACACGTTATAAACAGCATAGGAACTTTTGCAATGAATATTATATGAAACTGAGAACAAATGAAATTATATACAAGGGGATGGGATCCTGAGGTCGTGGGGTTTCATGATGGTGGGACAGGGGAAGGATGTGATTGTGGGCATGAGTTTCTGTTGATTTGATTTGTCAATTACTCATTGGGAAAATGCTTCTTGAATAGATGCGTCTTGAGTTGTTTGCGAAAGTCCGTGTAAGAACTTGATGGCTTGAATATCTGAAGGTAGTGCATTCCAGAGGGTGGAGACATTAAGTGAGAATGCTCATGCTCTTGTGGTCTGCTTGCAGTTGCGAGTAAGTGGTGGGATTTTGAGGAGACTATGGGGTATGTTTACTAAAGTGCGGTAAACGTGAATAACACGCGTTGTACGATGTTAACGATCGTAAGTGCAGTATAACGCGCGTAATCATGCACCAACGACCGTTAACGTCATACTACGCGCGTTAACCGTAGTTAACGATCATAAAGCCCCGTGGCGCGTTAAAACAGCGCAGAAGGTGGAGAGTGGGCGGAGAGAAGGGGCAATGGGTGGAGAGTGGGCGGGGAGAGGCTCCCCTCACACTAACGCGCTGAATTTCTGAGCTCAATGCCAACGCGAATGAAAACCTGTCGTTAAAGGCATATTAAAGGGAAGAGAAACCATTTCCGTCAGTAATGTACAGCAAAACCGGGGAAACCTACAAAACGTGAGCAGTGTGATACATGTGCACAGAACAACATCTCACATAAAACTTTAAAAATGACCACAAGAAACATTGTAAAAATTATAATCCAGCTGGGCAACAGTGATAGCAATGGGCAACAATGAAAAACACTCCCAGGAAAGCACCAAAAAAAGAAATGATGTTTGGAAGGGTCTACGCTCCGTAGACCCTTTCAAAGATCATTTCATTGTAATGGAGCTTTCCTGGGAGTGTTTTGTAATGTTGCCCAATGATATCATTGTTGCCCAGCTTGGTTATGGGTGTTTGCCCCTTTTTCAAGGTCTTTTGTGAGGTGTATTTGCACCTTTGTCTCCATACAAGGTAAATGAGCCCACAGTAACATTGTGCAGAGCAGGGTTTCTGACTCGTCAGGCCGGTTTTCCTATCTCCAGGGACTGCACTGTCTCTGTGGCCACAGTGTGGTGCAACGGACACAACCAGTGCCTATCAGACCAGAGGATCACAGGTTCAAATCCCAGCTGGGGCTCCTGCCAACCCAGTCACCATAGTTTTAATCACCACTAAACAGTGATAGTAAAGACACTCCTTTATTGCAGAGAACATACGCATGGTTACTACGCCTATATTTTACCACACCAAACACAGACACCAGAAACAGGCGCATTACCTAGAGCAGAGTCTCGCAAATGCAGTCCTGGAGGGCCCCACACCATTCAGGTTCCATGCTGCCTCTAATAAAGATGCCTGTGCTGCATATCTATGCACCACCCCCATGGTATGCAGATGTAGCTCATGCATATTTATGAGGGACAGCATGAAAACCCGAACAGTGTTTGGAACACCAGGACTGGAGTTGGGGAACTCTGCCGTAAAGCAGCAGCCAACAGGGCCAGACACACCCACACACACACCCACAGGCCCCATTGGCCAATGCCTCCTGGAGAGGCAGGACATTGGGCCCTGCCTGTATATCCCAATACTAGCAGTTGCATACCTTAGCAATGCCACCCTACACCTGGGTATATGGTACACAGCTATCAAACGTTTCCTATGATATCTGGCAGATATCATTTCCTACGTTAAGCACATTTTGCTCAGTGAGCTCCACCATCACAATCATTCTGATGTCTGCGGTGTATGCTGCAGGTCTGGTCTCTGACAGTGTTTACCACCCAGGGGAGTGACCCCCAACAGTCTTGTGTACCATATCCATGCCTGTACTGTGCCCAGGACTGGTGTGGTGGGTATGGCTGCTGAACACCTCTATAGTAGCACAATGCTGGCATAGGTGTGGGGGTGGCTGTCTGTCTATCCAGTGTGTGGTGGCTGCAAACACCTTCCACAGCCCACACTGCCAGCAATGTTGCCAGTATTGGGCTGCCAATGTGCATAATGAGGAGCAAGGTACCATGGGTATAGGCCGGACAGGGTGGCCTGGCCAGGGTGCATCTGCACAGGGCATAGGGCAGTGACAGGCACATTTTAGTGCCCGGCCACCACCTACACAGACAGGGTGACCTCAGTATGTCCTGCTGAGAGATCACTCTCACCCTGACTGTGCAGTGACCACAGCATGGCTAGGCACCCCCATAGTGCTATCTAGTATTTCTCTCATGTGATAGATATGGGTTTCTTTTTGGGGCCCAGTCACTGATTTATCTGCTTGCTGTGTATGCTGACATCCCAGTTCTGGGTGCATGCATCTCCACTGGGCACATGCACTATTGACTAACTAGCAGACTGTTTGTAGCTGGTATGTCTCATGATGTAGTGGCTTGTAGGGTGCAGTGGCTGATGGCTTGCACCAGGGGACTATCAGATAGTGGTGGGGTGCAGCATACCATATCCAGGCCTAATGTCTGTCTGCTATTGTGTTATGGATTTGTACAGAGCTGCATTGACTGCCCTGTGGGGTGTCTGTTCCTCGGCAGGACTGGGGTTGATGTTCCCCCCTACTGCCACCTTTGCAGGGAGGTAGAACGTGGATCTTTTGATGGGGGACCCTGTTTGCCGCCCTGGGGGGGGGGGGGGTGGGGTGGTGGGGGTGCATGGGGGCTACAGAAAGGGAAAGGGAACAGACTCAGGAGTAATATGCGGAAATATTTCTTTATGGAAAAAGTGGTAGATGCGTGGAATAGTCTCCCAGTGGAGGTGGTAGAGAAGAGGACAGTATTTGAATTCAAAAAAGCATGGGACCAACACAGAGGATCTCTAAAGGAAAAAAGGGACTGTTGTAGTGGTTGATATGAAAAGGCAGACTAGATAGGCCATGTGGTCTTTTTCTGCCATCATATTTCTATGTTTTTTATGTTTCTTAACTTAGTAACAGACTTCACATATACCAGCACACCTATATCCCACAACTTGTAGCTCACACTTACAACACTCAGCTCAAAACACCAATAAAGGGGGATGGGGCAGAGAAAGCACTTTCACGGCACCTCACAGTTCACTTAGCATCCAATGTAGCATGGCAGTGCTTATTAAGAGTAATCCAATTACACAGCAGTACAGTACTGGTCTGCAGTAAGATCTCAATTTTAAAGGAAAGAACACCTTGAGATTGGGGCTTAACCATGTAAACAGAAAAATAAATCAAATTAATTTATTTATTTGACTAATTTTGATACACCGCTTTTCTACAAGTCAAAGCGGTTTACAATGAACAAGTTATGAACAGCTTTAGGAGCAGCATTAGAATTTTTTACAATGAACTAGGTTTCTTACATTAAACACGTTATAAACAGCATAGGAACTTTTGCAATGAATATTATATGAAACTGAGAACAAATGAAATTATATACAAGGGGATGGGATCCTGAGGTCGTGGGGTTTCATGATGGTGGGACAGGGGAAGGATGTGATTGTGGGCATGAGTTTCTGTTGATTTGATTTGTCAATTACTCATTGGGAAAATGCTTCTTGAATAGATGCGTCTTGAGTTGTTTGCGAAAGTCCGTGTAAGAACTTGATGGCTTGAATATCTGAAGGTAGTGCATTCCAGAGGGTGGAGACATTAAGTGAGAATGCTCATGCTCTTGTGGTCTGCTTGCAGTTGCGAGTAAGTGGTGGGATTTTGAGGAGACTATGGGGTATGTTTACTAAAGTGCGGTAAACGTGAATAACACGCGTTGTACGATGTTAACGATCGTAAGTGCAGTATAACGCGCGTAATCATGCACCAACGACCGTTAACGTCATACTACGCGCGTTAACCGTAGTTAACGATCATAAAGCCCCGTGGCGCGTTAAAACAGCGCAGAAGGTGGAGAGTGGGCGGAGAGAAGGGGCAATGGGTGGAGAGTGGGCGGGGAGAGGCTCCCCTCACACTAACGCGCTGAATTTCTGAGCTCAATGCCAACGCGAATGAAAACCTGTCGTTAAAGGCATATTAAAGGGAAGAGAAACCATTTCCGTCAGTAATGTACAGCAAAACCGGGGAAACCTACAAAACGTGAGCAGTGTGATACATGTGCACAGAACAACATCTCACATAAAACTTTAAAAATGACCACAAGAAACATTGTAAAAATTATAATCCAGCTGGGCAACAGTGATAGCAATGGGCAACAATGAAAAACACTCCCAGGAAAGCACCAAAAAAAGAAATGATGTTTGGAAGGGTCTACGCTCCGTAGACCCTTTCAAAGATCATTTCATTGTAATGGAGCTTTCCTGGGAGTGTTTTGTAATGTTGCCCAATGATATCATTGTTGCCCAGCTTGGTTATGGGTGTTTGCCCCTTTTTCGAGGTCTTTTGTGAGGTGTATTTGCACCTTTGTCTCCATACAAGGTAAATGAGCCCACAGTAACATTGTGCAGAGCAGGGTTTCTGACTCGTCAGGCCGGTTTTCCTATCTCCAGGGACTGCACTGTCTCTGTGGCCACAGTGTGGTGCAACGGACACAACCAGTGCCTATCAGACCAGAGGATCACAGGTTCAAATCCCAGCTGGGGCTCCTGCCAACCCAGTCCCCATAGTTTTAATCACCACTAAACAGTGATAGTAAAGACACTCCTTTATTGCAGAGAACATACGCATGGTTACTACGCCTATATTTTACCACACCAAACACAGACACCAGAAACAGGCGCATTACCTAGAGCAGAGTCTCGCAAATGCAGTCCTGGAGGGCCCCACACCATTCAGGTTCCATGCTGCCTCTAATAAAGATGCCTGTGCTGCATATCTATGCACCACCCCCATGGTATGCAGATGTAGCTCATGCATATTTATGAGGGACAGCATGAAAACCCGAACAGTGTTTGGAACACCAGGACTGGAGTTGGGGAACTCTGCCGTAAAGCAGCAGCCAACAGGGCCAGACACACCCACACACACACCCACAGGCCCCATTGGCCAATGCCTCCTGGAGAGGCAGGACATTGGGCCCTGCCTGTATATCCCAATACTAGCAGTTGCATACCTTAGCAATGCCACCCTACACCTGGGTATATGGTACACAGCTATCAAACGTTTCCTATGATATCTGGCAGATATCATTTCCTACGTTAAGCACATTTTGCTCAGTGAGCTCCACCATCACAATCATTCTGATGTCTGCGGTGTATGCTGCAGGTCTGGTCTCTGACAGTGTTTACCACCCAGGGGAGTGACCCCCAACAGTCTTGTGTACCATATCCATGCCTGTACTGTGCCCAGGACTGGTGTGGTGGGTATGGCTGCTGAACACCTCTATAGTAGCACAATGCTGGCATAGGTGTGGGGGTGGCTGTCTGTCTATCCAGTGTGTGGTGGCTGCAAACACCTTCCACAGCCCACACTGCCAGCAATGTTGCCAGTATTGGGCTGCCAATGTGCATAATGAGGAGCAAGGTACCATGGGTATAGGCCGGACAGGGTGGCCTGGCCAGGGTGCATCTGCACAGGGCATAGGGCAGTGACAGGCACATTTTAGTGCCCGGCCACCACCTACACAGACAGGGTGACCTCAGTATGTCCTGCTGAGAGATCACTCTCACCCTGACTGTGCAGTGACCACAGCATGGCTAGGCACCCCCATAGTGCTATCTAGTATTTCTCTCATGTGATAGATATGGGTTTCTTTTTGGGGCCCAGTCACTGATTTATCTGCTTGCTGTGTATGCTGACATCCCAGTTCTGGGTGCATGCATCTCCACTGGGCACATGCACTATTGACTAACTAGCAGACTGTTTGTAGCTGGTATGTCTCATGATGTAGTGGCTTGTAGGGTGCAGTGGCTGATGGCTTGCACCAGGGGACTATCAGATAGTGGTGGGGTGCAGCATACCATATCCAGGCCTAATGTCTGTCTGCTATTGTGTTATGGATTTGTACAGAGCTGCATTGACTGCCCTGTGGGGTGTCTGTTCCTCGGCAGGACTGGGGTTGATGTTCCCCCCTACTGCCACCTTTGCAGGGAGGTAGAACGTGGATCTTTTGATGGGGGACCCTGTTTGCCGCCCTGGGGGGGGGGGGGGGGGGGGGGGGTGGTGGGGGTGCATGGGGGCAACACCTGACTGAAACAGACAGAGATGTCCAAGGTGTTTCTGCAGAAGCTACCTATCTCACACATTAACACTGCTTTGGACCTGCGCTATGGCCTCTTTCAGTCATGGACGTTGCTGTGGACCTGGTGCTGAGCGCCTCACTGCACCCTCAGGGTGAGCACAGTATCCGCACAATGTGACGGTGTGTAGCTACTCTGTGCCGGTACAACACACGGTCAGTACCCCCTACCAGGCCGAGGTGCTGTGGGGGTGCACATGGTCACCTCCCCCTACCAGGCTGAGGTGCTGTGGGGGTGCACATGGTCACCTCCCCCTACCAGGCTGAGGTGCTGTGGGGGGTGCAGTCCCCGTCTTGTGTTTATCTGTGGACAGCTGATTTGCATGTGCAGTGCATCATGGGTGTGACTGGCACAATCCAACCCTGGGAAAATCAAGTGCCTGCTCACAGGCTCTGACAACCCATAGGCCATCACACGTACATCTTTTAGCATAATGCATAGGTTTAAGACACCCTACGGTGTCTGTAATATAAGGTGCCCACGCTGGTAAAAACACACGTACCCACACACGATTGTATGCACGCACCAACACACGTAGCTACGCCCGTACCAACGCACGCAGCCACACACGCACCAACGTACATTGCTACGCACACTGTGAGGGTGTGTTTCTGTAACCAGTACTCAACGTAAAGAAAAACATGCCTCCTCATTCCCTATGTAATGTACAGGGTGATGTCTGGGCCAGCCTTCTGTGTTAGGCACACTGGGGTCTTGAACCCATACTGCCTGTAACAGCGGTCAGTACACTAACCATTGTGCTACAGCTCTGTTTCTGTGATTTGTGTCTGTACGCCTTCATACAATTAACGCGCAGTAACGCGCCACGGCGCCCTGTAACGCTCGTTAGTTTTTGGAACGCGCGTTAGTGGTTACGATGTCCCGCCCATGTCCTTTTTTGGCTTTCCTTTCACTAACGTGGCTCCTAACGCGATTTGCACTAATGCAGTTTAGCAAACATACCCCTATGTGTGCCTTTTCTCCTTGGCCTATTAGAGTTCAAGTTATGAATTAAGGCATGTAGATGCTCTGCTGATTTCCCTTCTAGAGTGTTGTGGATGAGAGTTAGAACCTTATATTGTATTCTTCAGTTGATGGGGAGCCAATGGAGGTGTTTGAGAATGGAGTGATGTGGGTTTTGCATAAGACTTGGAAGATGATTCTAGCAACAGTGTTTTGGGCGAGCTGTAGTACGTGGATTGTGTCTTCTGATTAGTCCTTGATAAATGGAGTAACAGTAATTGAATAAAGAAGTGATGGTGGCCTGGCAGACTGTATGGAAAGTATCAGTGGATAGGAGGGGGCACAGGTTCTGGATGGTTTTTAGCTTGTAATATACTGCTTTGGTGTTGCTGTGAATTTGTTCCTTGAAGATTAGTTGCTGGTCTATGACTCCAAGGTATTTTATGAGAGCTAACTCTGATCTCTGTGTTGCCAAGCATGCCAGATGTGGGAAGGGTGAAGTTGGGATTCTTGGTTATGTGTAGTAGCTCTGTTTTGTTGAGGTTGCTAGAAAGATTATGACGGCATAGCCAGTTGATGGTTTTGCTGAGGCAACTTGAAAGTGTGGAGTAATCCAGAGATGGAGAATGGTGTGAAGATCATAATATCATCTGCGTATATCAGAAACTGGAATGGGAATTGTTGGAGGATATCACAAAAAGGTTGAATGTATATGTTGAAAAATAGGGAGGAGAGGGATAATCCCTGTGGTACACCCTGGTTCAGGATGAACGGAGTTGAGGTGTGTGTTTGAATCCTTATGTGCTGATTTCGGTTGGTAAGATATTAATGGAACAATTTGAGGGGGATACCATAGACTCCAATTTGATGGTGCTTGTTGATGAGTAGCTGGTAGGATACAGTGTCAAAGGCTGCAGAAATGTCCAAGAAGAGCAGGAGGAAGCCTTGGGTGAGTGATTCAATGCCTGTAATGAGTTCAAGAAGGAGGTCATGAGAGGTTCCTTACCATGATTGGGTCAAAATCCATGTTGCTGTGGGTTTCATGGAGCATGTAGGTCAATATTATCTTGGAGTTGTGTTTGTGTGGCTTTTTCAATGATTTTGGAGATGAAGGGTATGCTGGTTATGAGTCTGTAGGAGGATGGGGAGTATGGATCCAGGTTTGTTTTTTTCAGAAGCAGTTTGATGGATGCTTGTTTGAGGGAGGGCAGAAGATATCATTGGAGGAGTGGATGATGTCAGATATTAAAGGTAGGAATTGGTCCTTTGTGACTTTCAGCTAGTGGACATGGGTTGAGCGAGGATGTTGTAATGTGAGGTTGATGATGATTTTGTTGAGCTCATCATGTGAAAGAGTATTGAAGGTAGTCCAGTGGTTATCTTGAGTAGTTTTATCATTTGAGGTGGGAATATGGAGGCAGGTGGATGGAGTAGGTTTGCTTTTGGCTATCAGATATGAGGCCATGTCCTGTGGATTGAGAAAGTGGACTTGGTTTGATTGAGAAGGATCTTTGGTGAGTGATTTGACTAAATCAAAGAGGTATCTGGGTTTGTTGATGGAGCGCATGAGGAGGCTGTTGTAGAATTCTTGTTTGGTCTGGGTGGTGGATTCATGGTACAGTTTGAGATCCTGTGGGTATTAGGATTTGGGTTGTGAACTTTGGGTCTTTCTCCAGAGACGTTCAAAACAGCGTAAATTGTATTTCTGTGTTTTTAAGTCTGATGAGTACCAGGGGGCATGTGATCATCTGGTTTTAGTGGAGACTTTTGGTGGGACTATGATGGCGGCTGAGATGGTAAAGTTCATAAGAACATAAGATATGCCATACTGGGTCAGACCAAGGTTCATCAAGCCCATTATCCTGTTTTCAACAGTGGCCAATCTAGGTCATACGTACCTAGCAGTTTCCCCAAAAGACACAAGTTCCACAATGTTTGTACTGGGTCAAGCATTGATATCCTGGGTCCCTTCTTAATAATGGTTTATGGACCTTTCCTCCAGGAACTTGTCCAAACCTTTTTAAACCCAGCTACACTAACAGCTTTTACTACATCCTCTGGTAACAAATTCCAGAGTTTGATTACATGTTGAGTGAAAAAATATTTTCTTTTATTAGTCTTAAATAGTTTACCCTGTAGCTTCATTGCATGTCCCCTAGTCTTTCTATATTCTGATAATGTAAACAATCGATCTATGTTTACCCGGTCCACTCCGTTCATTAATTTATAGACTTCTATCATATCTCCCCTCAGCCGTCTCTTTTCCAGGTTAAAGAGCCCTAACCTTTTTAGCCTTTCTTCATAGGATATCCTTCCATCCCTTTTACCATTTTGGCTCTTCTCTGGACCTTTTCTAATAACGCTATATCCTTTTTAAGATATGGCAACCAGAATTGCACACAATATTCAAGGTGCGGTCTCACCATAGAACAATATAGAGGCATTATAATATCTTTTGTTTTATTTTCCATTCCTTTCCTTATGATACCTAGCATTCTATTTGCTCTCTTGGCTGCCGCTGCACACTGGGCCGAGGGTTTTAACATGTTATCCACAATGACGCCTAAATCTTTTTCCTGGGTGGTGGTTCCTAATGTGGAACCTTGCATCGTGTAACCATAGTTTGGGTTGTTCTTCCCTAGATGCATAACTTTGCACTTGTCCACATTAAATTTCATCTGCCATTTTGATGCCCAGTCTTCCAATTTATCAAGATCCTCTTGCAATTTTCCACAATCCTCTTGGGTTTTAACAACTTTAAATAGTTTTGTGTCATCTGCAAGTTTGATAATCTCACTCATTATTCCACTTTCCAGGTCATTTATGAATATGTCAAAAAGCAGCGGACCCAGCACAGATCCCTGGGATACACCACTATTCACCTTTCTCCATTGGGAAAATTAGCCATTTAGCCAAGTTCCATAAGCAAACTTTTGTTTCAAGGTCTTTCTAAGCTGGCAAGGAGCTTAAGACTGGGATGGTGTTTTGGATGAAGGTTTGTTCATTGAATGAGATGAATTTGTGAGTTTTTGGAGGGGAGCTAAGAGATGTGGTTTGTGGCATGAGTTGGGAATGATGAATGAGATTAGGTTGTGGTCAGACCAGGGGACTGGGAGCATCGATGGTGGGGTAAATCCATGGGCATTTCAGAGTCATTTTGAGAAGAAAATCATGTCCAAGATGCCACCCTTAGCATGGGTAGGGGAGGATATTATTATTATTTTTTTTATACCATGCTCTTTAGAATCAGTGCAGTTTACATGTATACTAACAGGTACTTTTTATTCCCTTGTCCCCGAAGGGCTCACAACCTAAGTGTACCTGAGGCAATGGAGAGTTAAGTGACTTGCCCAAGGCCACAAGACTAGAAACCCCAGTCCCTCCAGCCTGAAGTTGCTTGTCCCCATGTGGGAATTGAACCCCTGGTCTATCTGGCCTGAGGTAACCTGTCCCAACCACTGAGCCACTCCTCCCTTATGATATGATCTGTGCGAATTATAGATCTGTTATGGCTTTAAGGAAAGCTGATGAGTGGGTGGATGATGCAGAAGGTAGGTTCAGATCTCCAAATAGGATGAAGTCTTTGTGGGTGGATGAATGTATGCAAGTTTCTTCCAGTAAGGTAGCGAGGACTTCAGCATTGGTGTGAGGGGGTCTGAATGCAAGGCAGATAGAGGAAGCGGTTGAAGATTGTAATGGTGTCGAGGTTGGGGGTAGATGCATGGTTTATGGTACTGAATTCAAGGCTCTTCCTTGTGAGTATGCCCAAGGACAGTTAAACAATCAATGTAATAAATCCCTGCAAAAAATCCCCACCATGTGAATTACAAATATTTTTTGTCGGACCACAATGAGGGAGGTTTAGATAGTCTTCAAAACCACACCCGTCAATTGGGATCCATTTTAATCGAACAAATGTTGTTCTATAACAATTTTTATATAAATATCTCAAACTTATCTTGAAAAGCCGAAGAGCAGAAACAGTAGTATTACTGCATAAAATGTCTAAACTCTGAAGACACAGAGTTTGTGTCTTCAGAGTTTAGACATTTTATGCAGTAATACTACTGTTTCTGCTCTTTGGCTTTTCAAGATAAGTTTGAGTGTCTTCAGAGTTTAGACATTTTATGCAGTAATACTACTGTTTCTGCTCTTCGGCTTTTCAAGATAAGTTTGAGATATTTATATAAAAATTGTTATAGAACAACATTTGTTCGATTAAAATGGATCCCATTTGACGGGTGTGGTTTTGAAGACTATCTAAACCTCCCTCATTGTGGTCCGACAAAAAATATTTGTAATTCACATGGTGGGGATTTTTTGCAGGGATTTATTACATTGATTGATTACACATCTCTGTTTAGCGGCATTGGTTTGTTATAATTTATCAAGGACAGTTAAAGGCATTGTGAGTGGATGTGTTGATCTGGTTGACCAGGATGTTGACATTCTTAGTGAACCAGGTTTCAGTGATGCAAAACACATCGATTTTGTTGTCTGTTATGTAGTCAGCTAGGGTTTGGATTTTGTTGTCGGCGGAGTGAGAGTTGATAAGGGCACATTTTATGGAATTGAGCTGCTGTATGGGTTTTTTGTGCTTACTGTAGACTCGCTTGAAACAGCTGTATAAATTTTGATGAGTTGACCGTATTTTCTGTCATGATGAGTGCTGGATGGGTGCCATATATTTGTTGGGATGTTAGTAGCCAAGTGAATTAGGCGACTGGGAGATTGCTGGAATTTGAGCACATTGTTATGAGAAGGGGAGAGGAGGATGATGCTCAGGATAAGCAGGCAGTAAAGTGAGAGTATCATTTTGCTTTGTGATGGGAAGGTGAATGATTGTTACCTTGATTCTGGTGGACGATTGTGGGCATTGGAATCCTTGATGAGGGGGTGTTATCCAGAGCTGGAGTGACCAGTTGCAGGGTTATTGTGTTGGCTTTGGTTGTTTTCTTTGGTCCTCGCCTAAGGGCTTCTCCAAAGGCCCTCTGGCGAGGTCCTCAGGTGTGGGCCTACCAGGTGTGGGCACGTCTGCTGGAGCTTCTTTTTTAAAGTCCATGCTGGCTGCTTTTCCGGGTCTTGATTGGTCTTGGCGGGGGGAGGGGAGAGGTTAGATCTCCCGCTTCCACCCCTGATGCCGATCGGTGCTGCTGTGGGAAGTCATGCGCCTGCTGGCACTTCTTTTTAAAAGTCTGTGCTGGCTGCTTGTCCGAGACCTGATTGGCCTTAGCAGGAGGGGCTAGATCGCCCGCTTCCACACCCGATGCCGATTGATGCAAATAAAATAACATTCAGAAAGCCATAACAAAAGCACAGCCGATCTACTTATCTTAATGCTGTCTCTGAAGAACTTCATAACGGCTCTCAGGAAACGCTGGTCAAACAAGCTGCATTGCTGCACTGCTAAGACCCACTCTCAACAAACTTTGCTGCTAAAGCAGCTACATAAGATTTGCTGCAAATGGTGACCCTTCAGCTCAACAAAGATTTTTGTTTCACCCTCACGGCTTCATCAGAAGCAAGGGAATGGAGTCGGGAGACCCTAAGTACAAGAATGGTGTCTAAAAACATTGGTATTAAAGGAATCGTACCCTATCAGGGGCAAACACTATCCCTACTGGAACAACTAGGAAACCTTAAAACAAAGAGAGGGGCGCATTGAAAAGCCACATAATATCAAAGGAGTAATTTAAAAAATAACTACAAAAAAGTTCCCCAATCTATTTTGTCATTAAGACCATGGGGTTCTAAAGAGTTCAGCTGGAAAATCCACTGCTGTTCATGCTGAATTAAAATTCTACCGTGATTTCCACCTCTAGGGTTGGCAGGCACACAGTCTATAGTAGATGGCAAAACAGGGAAGTTAGGGCAGCCCAATAGAGAGGTCCCAATAAATGTAAAAGTAACCCACATTACCCCTGTCAGCCGGACTGTTAATATGAACAAAACACAAACTTTGAGGGGGTCACGTGATGATGGCTGCCTGAGTGGATACCTATACACTCAGCTCCGCTCCATCCCCCGTAAACTTGGGTGAAAACTGTGCAAAAACTCTGTCGGAAATACAAAAAAAAACAAACTGTGATCAAGGCGGAACGCAGCTTGAGAAGTTGGAGGAGACGATAAAGCCCCAGGAGTGGGGGGAGGGGGGCATGCTGGCAAAGACAGTGAGAGTGATCAAAGAGAAGGTCCTTGGGTCTGTAATAGGGGCGGAGCAGGGAACGCTGGTAGTGGCTTTGCATGAAGCGGCAATGCGGGATCTAACAAGTAACATCACAGAGGCCTTGGCTAACAAACTTACACACCTGCAGAACTCGATTGATGACCTAAAAGGCAGTGTGGAAGCTCAAACGGCACAGCTCTAGCAACTGAAGGAACGCGTGGATGAGATGGAGTGAGGGGGCTGAGGCCTTGGAAGCCAGAATAGTGACACTGGAATGCACCAGTCAAGAACTCCTTGACAAGGCTGATGATTTGGAGAACAGGAGTCAGGGCAATAACATAAGGTTGACAGGCATACCAGAGAGCGTGAAGGAGGAAGAGCTATGGAACATCATAGAGTGTTGGATATCCACACAGATGGGTCTTCAGGTTGTGGGAGAATGCATGATGGCAGAAGTGTACACAGAGTGGGCCTGAGGTGGGAGGTGGCAGGCCAGCCATGCCCTGTGATATCACGCATCTTAAACTTTACAGAAAAACACCGATTAACGACCCTCAACTGAAATAAATGTAGCTTAGACTAACAAGGACATCTATGCTACTTTTCAATGACTATTCAGTGAAGGTGGCAGAGAGCAGACAAGAAAATGTAATGATCCCGTATTGCGCAGTACTAGCGCGGAAGGGGATCCGGTTTGCGATTCAGTTCCCTGCTCGGGCCAGGGTCACCCACAAAAAACGGACTCGACAATTAGACACTGCAAAAATATTCAAAGCTTTCATGGATGCTCTGTCGGCTGATTGAGGCTGAGGTCCCACAGTAAAAATGGCGCTAGGTCTGGTGCATAACAAGTTAATAGTTCAATTTGCTTGCTTTGTTATTGCCAGTTCCATTACTGTGTTGCACCTCTCTGGATTACAATAGACCTATGACAGCCAACCTTTTTACAGTGTAACACATACGAGAGACCTGGGAGAAGTGCTGATTAGAGGCCCTAACATCGGAGAAGAAACGGCTTGTGAGGGAAACAGGTGGAGAAGAGTTCTGCAGGGCCAGGTGGAGAAGGAGAGAGGCATGACATTCTGGGCCCCTGATGGTCTTGTTCCTGCTGGCTTTGTTGGCTGGATTTGTGTGGACAGTGGAATGACTCTAAGTGCTGGGGCTGACTTGTTCGGGAATGTCATTTAATTTACTGTTTTGAATGCTATCCTTCTCCTCTGCTGCACCGGAAGTCGAGGATAGGGATAACTTTGGATGTGAATGCCCATTGACAGCAGAGGGTGAGGGCTCATCGGTGAGCTACGTGTTCAAAAGTAGGGGGGAACCGACTGTTTGGAGGAGCTGCATGTTTTGTATGAATGTAATGGAGTGTATGTAAAAATAGTAATGGGCTGAATGATAGAGTTATAGTAGAGTATGGGGGGATGGTGGGATGGTGGGATAAGTGCGAAGTAAGAATGGACTAGATTGTAAGCTCTGATGAGCAGGGACTGTCTCTTACATGTCTGTGCAGCGCTGCATACATCTTGTAGTGCTATACAAATGCTCAGTAGTACATAGTAGTAGAAGCTGCTGGGTTGCCAGGAGTCAACAATGACTCGAAGGGACACATTTTCGACATTATAAACCATATGGGGACAGACTTAACGATCTTAATATGTATACATAAGAGGAAAGGCAGGATAGAGGAGATATGATAGAGATGTTTAAATACCTCCATGGCATAAATGCACAAGAGGAGAGCCTTTTCCAATTGAAAGTAAGCTCTGCAAGTAGGGGACATAGGATGAGAGTAAAAGGGGATCGACTCAGGAGTAAACTGCGAAAATATTTCTTTACGGAAAGAGTGATAGATGTGTGGAATAGCATCCCAGTAAAGGTAGTAGAGACCAAAAAAAGGGACTATAGTTGTTTATATGGAAGGGCAGACTAGATAGGCCATATGGTCTTTTTCTGCCATCATGTTTCTGTTTTCTGTGGGCCTGATATTGAGTTATGCCGGCTATGCACTGCTACGGCACATAGCCATTTGCATCGACCCTTTTACCCCAGATATTCAATGCCAAGGTCATATGTGGCCTCAGCATTGAATATCCAGTATTGCTGAATAGTCTCCCAGGTGCAGTAGATAACCGGGCAGCGCGATATTGTACTATGCTGCTCGGTTAGCTGTTGTGGCTAAAAGATAGGCGAGCTACCGAGTAATCGACTGTTGTCGCCTCCGCTCCTCCCTGGATTGCCCTCGACATGCCCCGATAATAAGCGATTAGCATCGGGGCATGAAGGGGAGAAGATCGGGGATATTCAGCAGCACTAAGAGTGCTGTTGGATATCCCGGTTAGTGGCAAGGTTTACGGGGCTGTAAACTGTGTAAATGCCTTTAGAATATCAGGCCCTATGTTTCTATCCTTCTATGAATCATAAGGAAAGGAATAGAAAATACAACCAAGGATATTATAATGCCTCCATATTGCTCAATGGTGCAACTGCATCTTGGATATTGTATATTTTAAAAAGGATATAGCAGAATTGGAAATGGTACAGAGAAGACCCACCAGAATGGTAAAGGGGATGGAAGGATATCCCTATGAGGAAAGGCTTAAAAGGTTAGGGCTCTTCAATTCGGAAAAGAGATGGCTGAGGAGAGATATGATGGAGGTCTTTAAAATAATGAATAGAGGGATCACGTGGGCACATGAGCCGGTGAGGAGCACCCTCGTCGCGCTCCCGGGCCGCTTTTAGCAACTTGCTATTTAACCGGCATATTTTATTCAGCGGCGCACGCCGATTATAGGGCATTGGTTCCTGGTCTTAGGGTGACGGTGTGGAGAGCTTTGGGCGCCCTGAATCGCTCCATAAGAACCATGCGAGCGGCCTCAAAGAAAGATAAGCCCGCAGGAGCGAGAGAGTCCAAGATGGCTGCGGCGGCTCGAGCGGGAAGCATGCCCAGTTCCCCGGACACTGACAAAGGGGAGTCCAGCTCGGAGGAAGTGGCTCACGAGGTGGTTAAATTGTTGGAGCCCAAGTTTGAGCATGTCCTCCAAAAATTAGCTGATATGGGCGAATTCTTCGCGGAGCTTACCCGTCGCGTGGACGAGGTAGAACACCGAGTGACTGCCTTGGAGGAGGGTGAGTTGGCGCTAGAGCGCAGCTCCCAAGCGCAGCAAAAACAGATCGAGATTTTGCTCCAAAAAGTGGACGACTTGGAAAATCGTTCCCGTAGGAACAACCTGCGCTTAATTGGAGTGCCTGAGACATGGGGAGATGACAAGCTGATCCGACTCTTTGAGGAATGGTTGCCACAGGAACTGGGGCTTGGCAGCTTGCTGGGGCAACTAAAGGTGGAACGGGCCCATAGGTTGGGTCAGCGGATGGAGAGTCGTACCCGGCCTCGACCTGTACTGGCGAAGCTGCTTAACTTTCAGCATAAGGTGGCCCTTTTGCAGGCCTATCGGAAGCGGCGTGTACTGAAGTTGGAAAACAATACGGTGCTGTTATTTCAGGATTACTCGGCAGCGTTGGCCGCCCAACGAAAGGAATTTACCCCCACTTGCTCGAAGCTGGTGCAGAAAGGAGTGCGCTTTGCTCTGGTGTACCCTGCCATACTAAAGATCTTTTATAAGGGTGCTACGCATACCTTTGCTAAGTCGGAGGACGCAACTAAATTTGTGGCTCAGATGTCTCCGCCGGCGTCCCCTACTGTGGTTTCGTGATAAGCAGCAGGAGAGTGGGGACTCCTTATGCCTGTTTTCTACAGCTACCTGTGCTGGGCCTAGTTGGACGCGATTTGTATAATCGAGTCGTGTATCCATGCTGGCATGTGCTTTGGGCTGCTTTCCTGCCACCCGGTACAGCAGGCCTGAGAACTGGCTTGAGACGCTGATTGCTGACTGCCCCTGATGAACTGTAACAGCGAGCTGGCGGCCCGGAGGTGCTATGGACAGTGATCGGTCTCCCAGTCGGGAGAGTCTTGGTTTCAAGACTGTGTGAAAGTGTGATGTGGGGTTTTGGGGGGGTGTGGGGGGGCATGTTGCAATCGTTCTTCTTAGCGTTATTTTGGTTATATCCTTTCTAGTTGGGGTATTAGGAGAAATCTGTGGGGTTCCTGTGGGGAGGGGGGGGTATGGAAGTATGTGCGGGCTTGTATATGTGTCTGTGTATGTGGGTTGGATGTGAATGCGTGGTGTGAGTGTGTACGGATGGTAGCTTGGCCTCAGAGTTGGGGGGATGGGAAGGGTGGGGAGGGGAGGTATGAAAGGTATGTTAGTGTGGGCGGTGAGATGAGAGGGATGGGTTTAGGCGGGGGAGGGGGGAGTCGTGCCCTGGGGATTAGCATGGCTTTGGGGTATCTTTCTGTGATGGGATTAGATGCAGGCATGGCCACAGACGCTCGGGATGGGCTATGGCATCCAGGGGCTATCCGTTGTATTGGTGCTGGGGGTGAGGCTGGGCACCCCTGTAACCTTTCACAGTTTTCTTATTTGCAGTATACACTAATGGTAGAGTGCTATGCCTGCTGTTAAGATTATATCCTGGAATGTGGGGGGCGTAGGTTCCCCAGTTAAGCGTACTAAACTATTGCAAACGCTTAAGAGAAAGGGCGCACATATAGCTCTGTTGCAAGAAACGCACTTAAGTGCCTTGGAACATAGTAAGCTGGCTAGGGATTGGGTAGCGGCCGCCTATGGTGCGGCCTCGGGCACGAGGAAGGCAGGTGTGGTGACCCTAGTGAAGAAGGGTGTGCCCCTGGAAGTGAGTAACATTGCAGCGGATCCACATGGGCGTTATATTTTACTGCATGCTAAATTATATCATGAGCCTGTATGGTTGTTGAATATATATGCCCCAAATGTCTATGATCATGATTTCTATAAACAAATCTTGCGACTAGTGAGAAATCATGGTCAAGCTAAATTACTTATTGCAGGAGATTTTAATTGTCCTCATGACCCATGCCAGGATAAATCCCACCGGAGCCAGGTCGGTTCTTGGGCAAAAAAAGGGGTGGGGTATCTGTGTAGGTTGGGAGACCTCATCGATGTTTGGAGAGTCTTACATCCGGGAGTGCGCGAATATACACATCAATCACGGGCACACCTCACCTGGTCCCGCATAGATTATATCTTGGTTAGTGAGGGGGGATTTCCGCGAGTTTCGCAGGCGGGTATTGATCCTATTGTGTTATCTGATCATAGTCCCATTTGGATTGTGTGGGACGCTCCGGGGCCCATGAAGCGGGGATGGCGTTTTCCCGCCTATCTTTGGGAGGATGAGGCTTTCCGGAAATATTTAGAACAACAATGGGATGACTATGTCTCCTTTAATGATCTCCCTCTATGTCCATCCCTCTTATTCTGGGAAGCTAGTAAGGCGGTGATGAGGGGGGCCATTATCTCATATACGCTGGCGCGACGTAAGCACTTGAATAGAAGTCTCTTGGTTCTGGAGCGCCAGCTGGGTGCCTTGCAACGCCGATTGGGGAAAGGCCGGGATGCTGCGATACAGAAGGAATATCTGCATACGCAGGGGACCTTAAACGGTTTAATTGAGAGTAGGGCACGTATGTCCATGCAATTCTATCGGCATCGCCTTTATCGTTATGGTAATCGATCAGGCACCCTGCTTGCCAAGCTTGTTCGTGATCCTCGAGGTGCCCGCTTTATCCCTGTGTTGCGAGGGGAGACTGGGGCCTTGTTCCATCAGCCTGAGCGTATAGCTGAGATTTTTCGGCAGTTCTTTACTCAGGTCTATAGCGAGGAGGAGAGGGACTATACGGCAGGGGCGGAGTTTCTGGCTACGCAATCCTTACCTCAGATCAGTGAGGCTGACTTGCGGGCTCTTAATGCCCCGTTATCGGTGCAGGAAGTGTTGCAGGGAATAAAGCATGGAAAACCCCACCGAGCCCCGGGTCCGGATGGCTTTAGTATTGAGTACTATAAGATGCTGGCCTCGCGGCTAGCACCGACCTTGGTAGCGATGTATGATGATGCCCGTACCACAGGCATATTCCCTAGGGACATGCGAGGTGCGGACATTACGGTCATCCCGAAACCTGGTAAAGATACTTTGGACCCGGCCTCCTATCGCCCCATCTCCCTTATTAATTGTGACCTGAAGATTTTGGCCTCTATCTTGGCAGGCCGCCTTAACCCGATCTTACCCAAAATCATTGATGCCAGGCAGGCGGGATTTGTGCAGGGTAGAGAGGCTTCTAGGAACTTGTCCAAACTGCTGTTGGGAATGGATCATTGTCTCCATAGGGAGGAGGCTCTGCTTTTAGTAAGTCTTGATGCCGAGAAGGCCTTCGACCGGGTGGCCTGGGGTTATCTCTGGCATGTGTTATCTGGCTTTGGGCTTCAGGGGTCCTTTGTGCACTGGATTCGAGCGTTGTATAATCAGCCCTCGGCTAGGGTGGGGGTGAATGGAATCTTCTCAAAGCCCTTTACTCTCGAGCGGGGCACACGTCAGGGCTGTCCACTATCCCCCCTGCTCTTTGTTCTTGCACTGGAGCCTCTACTTCAGGCTATCCAGCGGGATCCGGAGATTGCAGGTATTCGACTGGGAGGCGAAGAAATGAAAATCAGTGCTTTTGCTGATGACATGCTGATCTGCCTGACGTCAGTGCCGGGCTCCCTGCACCGTCTGCTCAGTGTGATAGGGCACTTCGGAAAATTCTCAGGCTTAAAAATCAATGCGTCCAAATCTGTGGTGCTGGATGTTGGGGGTAAGGTACGACCGAGGTGGGAAGGGGAATTTCCCTTGGTATGGGCAAATGGAGTGATTAAATATCTTGGGATTCAGTTGCCCGATAGGCCCGATCGACTGTATCAAGTAAATATTCCTGGACTCCTGGTTCGGAGTCTGAATACGTTCCAGGGTTGGAGAGGTCTACCTTTGTCACTGAGGGGGAGAATTGCTCTCTATGTTATGGTGGAATTCCCCCGTTGGCTCTATGTTCTACGCATGCTACCCCTTTGGGTATCGGCTGCGGATTGGAAGCGATTCGAGGTTGGTTTAAGAGGATTCCTATGGAGAGGTAAACGGACCCGCATTCCTTTGCCTATTCTTATGGGTAGACGGGAAGAGGGGGGATTGGAATTGCCCTCTCTACGCAACTACAATCTTAAATACATCACTAAACACGTGGTGGCCCTATTGGAGGGTGGTGAGGGCGGTGCCTTCGTAAAGCACCTTGATGGGCTTGTGGAGCCGTATCATCGCCTCTATGTTCTTCAGATGCAAAAATTGCCGGCGGCGCTGCGGGATGGAGAGGGGGGGGGGTGTACCTGGGCACTTTGCGGGCGGCGTGGAGGGCCCTTGCGCAGCGTTTTGGTTGGAATTGGTCTCGATCACTCTTGCTCCCCCTCACGGGGAACCCTGACTTTCTTCCCGGCTTCTCGAGAGTAAATGTGTTCCACGGTTGGGAGTGCCGACAGGTAATTTGTTTGGGGGACCTGATGATGGAGGATGGCCATACCATGGATAGTTTCCGGAACCTCCAGAGACGCTATACTCTACCCCATCAGGATTTTTATGGCTATTTGCAGGTGCGGCATTATTGGCACGGGCTAATGAGGGCTTTGGTCCCCGGTGATGGGAAGGAGGGGGGCATACCCAGGCTTCTCTTGAGTGGGTTGGTGGAGAATCAGCAGGGAGAGGAGGCATATAGGACGCTTCTTCGGCCTAGTAATGGAGACACCCACCTTCGGGTTTTGTGTCAGCGATGGGTACATGATGGGGTGACCGATATGACGCTGGAACTGCTACGCCAGGCTTTTGTGGGGATTAAGAAAGGGCCCGAGTGGATATATCTGCAGGAACTCCAATATAAATTCCTGTGGAGAGCCTACACGTGTGATACATGGGCTTGTCGTGTGGGCTTGAAAAGCTCCGATATCTGTGGTTGGTGCGGACAGGAGCCGGGTACCCTTCTGCACAGGTTCTGGGGGTGCCTCTTGGTTCAGGACTTTTGGACGCAAGTGTGTCACAGGCTCGCGGGATGGCTAGATATTTCTCTTTTAGTTCGGCGGGAGATCTGCCTCTTTCATGATTGGGGGATGTGCCCTGGGGGTCCAATGGAGCAACGAGCCTTGTGTGAGCGGGGCTTTCTGATTGCCAAAAAATCCTTGTTGCATAGATGGATTGAGGTCTCCCCTCCTACCATTGGGCTTTGGGAGTCCGCGATGTTTGATTTACTACGAATGGAAAAAATGACAGCAAAGCAAAAAGGAGATCCGGGTTGGGATAGATTCATGGCATTGTGGTCTCCCCTTATTTATCATCTTTCCGCTGGCGAGCGGGCCCTGCTTTTGAATGTCTAGCTCCGCAGCTTTCCCATTACTCTCTACCTTGCTGGGTTTGGTGGGTTTGCTGGCCCCTGCTTTTCTTCCTCCTCCTCCCCCTCTAGGGGGTGGTGGGGGGAGGTTGTGCATATTGGAGTTGGGTGGTCTGTGGTGGTTTGGAATATGCTTGTATCTACTTCAGACTTGGTTTGTGTCCATGCTACGGGGTGGGGGGGAAGGGGGGGGGGAGGGGGGGAGGGGGGAGGATGTTTCGCAGATTCTTCATAGTTTGGTTGTATCTTACTGTATGGGAAGACATATGTACCTGTGTCTGTATTAGTATCTTGTGGACCTGTTTGTACTGTTGTTGTTGTTGTTTGGTTACCTGTACTATTGCTTAAAATTAATAAAAATGACTTGAAATAAAAAAAATAATGAATAGAGTGGAACGAGTAAATGTAGATTGGTAATTTACTCCTTCAAAACGTAGAAAGACTAGGGGACACACAATGAAGCTACAATGTGGCATATTTAAGGCTAATCATTTTTCACTCATTGCATAATCAAACTCTGGAATTTGTTACTGAAGGATGGAGTAAAAGCTGTTAGTGTAACTGAGTTCAAAACAAGTTTGGATGAGTTCCTGGAGGAAAAGTCCATAAATTATTATTAAAGAGGACTGGGGAAATCCACTGCCTACCCCTGGGACAAGCAGCATGGAATGTATAGGCCTTTGGGAACTTGACAGGTACTTGAGACCTGGAATGACCACTAGTGGAAACAGGATACTGGCCTTGATGGATCCTTGGTCAGGCCTTATATTCTTATGTTTTCATATTTAGAGCTGTGTTTCCCACTCCCACCTGTTTGGCAGCCTCCTGTCCCTGATTTGAGCAATGGGGACAAAGTGGGTTGAAAAATGTTATTTTCGTTTAGTAATTGGAAATGTCACTTTGTAGAATTTACATCCATTATCTTCATATTTTGCACACCATCACTTTCCATTTCTGTCTCGATCTGTCTGCTTGGAAGTAATATTGTTGCTGTCATGGGATGGATGGCGGAAGGGTTATGACTCCTGTTCCCTTCACTACGCCTTGCTGCTCAAACCTGGAACTAAGGAGTCCCTTCCCCTCGGCTTCAGAGTCCCTTCCTCCTGCCAAAAATCTGGTAACCTTAGCCTTGGGCTCTAAAGTGGAGAATTCCTTTCCCTGTTGAAGAATCTGCGCTAGGGTTCAGGGACCTTTTGTGGAACATAGCCCTGGTCTATAATGGGTACCCAGAAGGAGGCTTATGCTTGAGTTAAAGGTCTACATATCATCCCTTAAGGCTGGGTATTTTCATCAAGCGGAACGAACTAACATTTTATAAACAGCATGATGTAAACTGTCTAAAAATACACTCAGTCTGCATTTATACTCTGAGTTTGCTCTGCCCCATGAAACAAAAAGAAAAGTGAGGTTTTCAGATTAATATATAGCTTATGTTAAGTTGAAAATGAGCAGTCACAAGTGATTGAAATCAGAGCTGAAATTACCTCTGGGGTAATTATAAACCGCATCCTCGACACACATTCTCAGTGTCACTTGCTATTAACATAAACTACCATCTGTGGTCCAGGGGTCAATACGAATGACATTAAAGAAAGAAAAAAATGATGAATTAATACCAAGCGCTGATGAGGTTCTCGCCTGGAAAGAGGAATGGCCCCTTGGGAAGCTAAAGGCTCAAAGTCATAGCCACTTGAATCCTTCACTTACTCCTAATCTGACTGCAGTGCTCATATTGACCTGGGTTAGCCATTTTATTAATGAACAAAAACACTATTTATGAGCAAAGCTTTTTGTGAGGGGGTACTCGGTAGTACTGATAACTGTTTGCAATAAGTGAACATGAAAAAGGATATTGGGGTCTATATTAAGCACGTCAGTTATCATTTTTTGAAAACGCTGACTACCTGAGTTATGTGGCTTGTTATCAGTGAAGCAGCACTGAAAATCGCTTCTGTCCTGATAAATACGAGCTCTGCATCGTGCCACTGAATATTAGGCTTGGTGACATTTACCAGTTAGCTGATAACTGGACTCACCCACCCCTTTGTGTAGTTTCTTTTATTTATTTATTTATTTATTATTTATTTAACAATTCTTTTATACCGCGCTATTATAATCAGTGCGGTGTACATAGAACAAGAACATACTACAATGCATACAAGTAACATTGAGTTTTACATTGAACAGGGAACTTCAACAATAGGACAACCGGGGGAACTATTGTACAGATTAACTTAATGGTATATACAGTAATATCAAACTCGATTGGATGTTACAATGTGGTTCACTAATAAGACTAGAGAGAAAGGTTGACCAACTAGCCCTTTTCAGGTTGTATTGAGGTGGTAGTTTTGTTAGTGACTAGGTTGACTTCTGGGTAGCATTTTAAAATCAGAAATTCATTTTCATTATTGTTGGACAGCGTGGAATACATTCATTTTTAAGAATCAAGAATGCATGCAGCGTGTTCATTTTTCATCCATCCATTCCTGTTGGGAAGAATTGTCATGGTGATATAAAAGTTATCCAGTTCCAGGAATGAGATTTTAGGCCAATGCTGGATTTCTCACTACTCTACCCTGATAAATTATGGTACTTACAGCAATGATTTTAACATCACAGACTAAAAATACCATGCTGCTTTGGGATATAAGTTTAAAGTGAGTCGCTTCCTATGTTTCCGTGTGGTCTATTGTCGCGCCCCCTTCTGTCCAGGCAGCTGCCTAGAGGAGGGGACGTGCCTTAATATAGTCCAGAGCCGGGGCTTCTGGGGATTGTAGTTGTGGGTTCAAATAATATTGAGGCCCGAGAGTTCAAGGCAAACACAGGAATATTTATTTTTGTTTTCCACCTTCCAAAAAGAGCCTTTGAAAGCTCAACGCATGTTACACAAATTAATATAGGATTCTTTCTCCCAAAACCATGTTTTCCACAAAAGAAAAGACTTTTACATACAGCACCACATAGTAACTGTTTCTGTCAGGTTAAAACGTTTGTAGTTACTTTTCTTACAACTTCCAGCATTCAGACAAGAGGGCAGGATATGCAAATTGATGTCTTTAATCGATGGTTAACAATCACATCGCCATCATTATGCACATAAATAGTAATCAAAGCTGATAAAGAGAGAGGTGTGTATTGGAATAGATATTGGGGAGCGTGAAACATGTTTCAGGAATGCATTCACTGGGAAAGCAGATCCTCAACCTGACCAAACCGTGTAGGAAAGGAACACTCGGACAGCTGTGTTTCAGGCACGGGGAGGGGGAGGACAGTAGAAAAGAACAGAACAGGGCTCCCCCCACTTAGAATTTGATAGAAAGAGAAGGCTGTTTGACCTTTCTTTTCTGCAGCAGGCACAACCAGGAGGTTTGCAGGTACAGCGTTGACTGTGGTGTGGCTGCTTCAATCAGTTTCGCTGGCTGCTGCCACAGGAGGGGGAGGACCTGCTTACCGAAGTGTGATGTCTCATTTTAGTCTCCAGTTTTACTGAGCTCTTATCTTTATTTACAGAATCGTAGCACTAGCAACCCTCCTAGGGTTGCCAACTGGCCCCAGACGTCCAAAATATCTTTCAATGATATCTCACTACCCTGTATCCCCACACATGTCATTCAGGGTCAGCCGTTTCCTGGAGAGAAAACTGTACTTTTTTGGGCAAAGGGACCCCAGATCCTATATTTTGCTGCGGCACAGCCATTTTCCCCAGAGACTCAATCGGAGACTAGAGATCCGACATATGAAATGCAGCAATCAGGTCCTCACAAAATAGAAAATGTTGTCATTTTCCATTTTTTTCACAAGACAGCAGCACATCACTAGCTGTTAATTCCCATCCTGGCATAGTTTAAGGGCCGATGTAAACAATTATATTACAATTGAGGCATGATTATCCTATATTAGCTGTGCATTTAAGATAACTGGCAGACTGAAAATATTACCTAAAGAATCAGCAGAGCCAAAATACCGCAGGCCTTGGACATCCCATTGGCAAATAGCATACAATGGACGCCATAGGACTAATAAGTTTCAGGGTGCTGGTTCAAATCAAAGCCTGATATGCATACAGGAGCAAAATATTATGCTTTAATGTTGATATTAAAAGTATGATAAATCATTTTACTAACTAAATGCCAATGCCTGACTGACCCAAAGCTGTTGTTGGCAGCGTTTGATGTCTTGGTAAAGGTGCCATATAAGCCAGGAGCCTGAGAAGTCAGCTTTTTTCCCATTATTTGTTTAAGAAGACATTTGTATGTTTCAAAACACAGTGATATTAGGCAGAATTATTTGCTTGTTTTCGGTATGTTTTAATGGAATTTAAAGAGATATTTTCCCAGTTTTTAGAGAACTTTATATCATATCACCCAAACCCTTACGTTTTACTCAGAGTGAAGTCCTCTGACTATCTCAATACTGGCTTTTTAGTTTTAATTTATTGCTACGTATAAATAAAGCTGCAACACCATTAATTTCAATTTTGTGGGATTTAAGAAATCACAAAAATAATTAAGAGGTAATTCATGGGTATCTTTTGCTGTTTTCCACTGGGAATGTTATTTAGGATCTGTATGAGTGAACCACACAGGGGAAAGGCAATGAAAAGCAATGTCACTGCATTTAGCTGATTTTGTTTTGGAGGAGAGATGAATAATTTGATTTTCAGTTACGAACATGTTATCATATAGAATTTAGTGATAGCCTTCTTGAGAAAATTAAATCATTCGGAGCAGCAAGTAATTGAAAAGAATTAAATCTTGGCAGAACACCCCTGCTGGATTTTGTAATTTATTTTTGAAATGCCAGAAAAAACAAGAGAAATAGAGCAAGGGAAAGAGAGATGAACTCACCCTGAATTGTGTAATATTATAGAGCATTTGTAGGAAGACGGATGTGGCTGTGATCTCACAAGTAAAACGTATTTAGTACATTTAATTGTCTCACCAAGAAGTTTGAAGTGAGGTACAAAATTCATAAAGAGACAGAAATTAACAATACCAAGCCAACAGCGTTTTACTTCTACCCACCATCACACCTTCCCTTCCCCAAATGCCTGAATAAATAATCGACAATCTTTTCTTGCAAAATGCATGGCTAATGGTAGTGAATTCCACATACACGCACCCATGTATTCAAGTGCTCCCCTCGGTGTGCATACTGCAGCCTCATTTTCCCTGCCAGCTGTAGGAGCGCCTGGGGAAAAGAACAAAGGTGTCTGCCGGGACCAGAGGGAGCCAACTTACTCTTCAAATAATCCAGGACCGATCTCTCCAGCACTGCTAAGTCTAGTACCAGAGTTTTGTTAAATTTCAGGATACCAAGTAAATTGGGACAAAGCAGAAATTATGGGTCTCATGCAGAGATGCAGGTTGTGGGGCTGCTGGGATGTGCAGCCCCATAAGGATTTCTTTAATAAGGATCTAGAAGAAACAGTCCTGAATATCGACAAAATAATTGCTATACTGGATGCAGCATCACAGAGGCGGTCCCTACTTGGTAAGGTAGGGTGGAACTGTTTATAATGATGGTCACTCTGCAAGTTAATTACATTTTTAGTATGCTACTGGTGCTTTTTATAAGAAAACAGATCAGCTTTTGATGAAGTTCTTGTGGCGAGATAAAGTGCCCTGGATTGCGCTTAAGGAACTGAAGGCAGCAAGAAGTAGAGAAGGATTGAAATTTCTGAATTTCTACCCAGGGCTTAATTTGTGCCAGAATGGGATGGAATGGAGTTCTGGCACTTCTTGAGGAGGTGGAAGCAATTCACATTCCCTCTCCTACCCCCTCACCCTACTCTGCACTGCCGCAGCCGCCTTAACACTTAACACAGCCGCGGGAGCATTTTCCTTTCCTCCCGCTGCTGTGCTGAACTGAAGCAGCCCGGCCATGGCACTTTTAGTAACGCAAAATAAGCGCTTCCTGCTTTACTAGAAGTGCTGCAGCCAGGCTGCTTCAGTTCAGCACAGCCGCCGAAGGAAGGAAAATGCTCCTGCGGCTGTGCTAAGTGGTAATATGGCTGCGGCAGCACAGAGCACGCGGAAGAAGAGGAGGTAGCTATAGCTGTACTAACACTTAACACAGTCATGGGAATATTGCTGTTTTATTTATTTTATTTAGAGGTTTTTGTATCCTGCCTTATCCTAAAATCAAGGTGGATATTTTGCTCCTACGGTTGTGCTAAGCATGGAACAGGCAGGGAGAGGAAAAGAGGAAGTAGCTGGCTCAGAGTGGGGGAGGAGGTGGACAAATTGCCAGAGTTGATGGGGGGGGAGGCTGGGATCAGGGGGTTAATGAAGGGTGAGGGAGAAGATCTGGAAAGGGGCTGGGGCACTGGAAAGGGGCTGATGATGGTAGACAGAACTGGGACTGGAAGAGAGCCAATGCTGGGAGGGGGGCCCGAGACTTGAAATGAGCTAATACTGGGGTTGGGGAAAGTCTGGAACTGGAAATGGGCTCATACTGGGGCTGGGGGAACTGTAATTGGAAATAGACTAATACAGGGCTGAGGTACTGAGACTGGGCATGGGCTGATACTGGGGCTGCAGGGGGGATGGGGCCAGAAATGGACTGATACTGGGGCTGGAGGGGCAGGGCTGGGACTGGAAATTGGCTGATACCTGGGCTGGGAATAGAAATGGATTTATATTAAAGGGGGGCTGGAACTGGGAGGAGGCTAATTTCAGGGCTAGGGGGGGGGGGCCTGGTACTGAAAGGGGGTTAGTGCTGACAAATGTTCAGGTCAGGGTGAGCAAAAAGGAGGAGATGCTGGGGGGAGTGAGAAAGGAGAGGAGGATAGCTATTATGAATGCTGGGGAAGAAGTAAAGTCATAACCAGAGGAAGTTTGAGAGGATGGGCTGTAAGATCAAATGCTGGGGCAAAGAGGAGGAAAGGAGGAGGAGGTAGACGGGTGGACAGTGGGGACATGGGGATGTGGGAGAGCAGGGACTTGGGCGTAGGTGGAGAATCTAAGACTGCGTGAGAAAACAGAAGAAAGACTAACATAGGCTGGGTATTGGGCATGTAAGTGGGGCTCAGGGCTTGGGTAGGATTGTGAGCGAGGACTCAGGGATTGAGTAGGGGGGACAAATGGGAACTTGAGGTTGCCTGGGGGGGGGGGGGATAGAGGAGACTAAGAAATTGACCAGAGATTAGAAGGACAGTGTGGAGAAGGTGAGGGGTATGAATAGGGCTGTGAGACCAAGTGCAGAAATACGGGGAGGCGAGAAGGTTTAAAGCAATTCTGACCCTGGCCCCGCCCCCACAGGTCACTTCTGGCCTTTGTCCCACCTACAGTTCCACTTCTATTTTTTTTTCTACAAATTAAGCCCTGCTTCTGCCTATACCATATGGCTGTTTTTGCTTAAATTTGGAACACTGTGGTTAACTGCTCTAACCACAAAGTTTCCTTTTTAATTATTAAAAGATGATGAAGATCGCCCCAATGTGTAGTTAAATTAGCAGTTTGGGCTTTTAATTTTTGATTTTTTTATTATTTTTGGCATTTACGCCATAATTATGATATGCCTCAAACGCAAATTTATAAATGATTGCCTTTTGGGAGGTGGTGTTCCCTTCACGAAAACTGAGGAGAATTCCAGCCAACAAGGAGTCTGCACAGTGGAGTATATGGCCTCTCTTTATTAGAAGGAATTGAGAGACTTTTGTTACACTTTTAGGGGCATGTTTACTAAAATCCGCAAAATAGCGCGCCGCAAAATAGCGCACGGCAACGCGGCACTGAAACGCGCAGAAACGCGTTTAAACGCCCCGCACACGTGCGTGTCACCCCCGCACAGGTACGCGGCTCACTAACGGGCCCCGTACAAGTGCGGGCCCGCAAATGTCCGATAGAGGCGTGGAACGGCGAAAGGAGGGCGGAGGAAGGCTCCGGAGGGGCGGAGGGACGGGGTCAATGGGTGGAGAGTGGGAGGGGAGAGGCTCCCCGCACAGTATCGGGCCCGAATTTGCAGGTAAAAACTACCGCGAGTGAAACACTCGCGGTAGAAAGCATTTAAAGGGAAGAGAAACCATTTCCGTCAGCAATGTACAGGAAAACCGGGGAAACCAGCAAAACGTGAGCAGTGTGATATATGTGCACAGCACAAAAGTGAAAATAAAAATAGAAAATGACCACAACAGAACTATTAAAAATAGTAATTCAGCTGGGGAACAGTTATAGTGATGGGCAAATACAGAAATAACACCCAGCAAAGCTCCAGAAAAAAGAAATGAATTTTGGAAGGGTCTACTGAGAGGAGACTCTTCCAAAAAACATTTCCACGTTTTGGAGCTTTCCTGGGAGTGTTTGCTATGGTTGCCCATTAATATCACTGTTGCCCAGCGTGGTGATATTTTGTCCCACATTTCCCGTGGTCATTTCCGGGGTTTATGTGCACGTTTGTCACCAGACAGGGTGCATATGCCCACAGTAGAATTGCGTAGAGCAGGGTTTGTGACTCCATCCTGCCAGGCTTACTGCCTCCAGGGGCTGCACTGTCTCTGTGGCCAAAGTGTGGTACAGCGGACAGAGTCATTACCTCTAGGACCAGAGGGCAGAGGTTCAAAACCCAGCTGGGGCACCTGCCAGCCCAGTCCCTATATTTTACCCACCACTAAATAAAGATAGCGCAGACACCCCTGTATGCATGGGGAAAACACCCATATTTTACCCAACACCGCACACAAACCACAACAATGGGCATTACCTACAGCCAAGTCCCCCAAATGCAGTCCCATACTGCCACATTGCAATCAGGTCAACTGCTTTTTCTGAGAGAAGTTCATGCCAGCATGTTGGCGGACAAGTACATGTGGTGCAGGGGGCAGTGGCTGCTAACCACAGAAGACAGAGGCCTAGCCATGTGCAGGCTGGCACAGTCCACTGCAACAGACAGGTCCTGCCGGATCCACAGTCATGGACAGTCCAGGGAATCCAACCAATCTGTGGCTACACAGTGGTGCAGTGCACACAGACAGTGCATACAAGAACAGAAGGTCACAGGTTCAAAGCCCAGCTGGGGCTACTGCCAATCCTGCCCACATATTTTTCCCACAACTAAACAGTGATAGTAAGGACACACCTTTCATGGCGGGGACATATGCAATGGTAAGACATCTATCTTTTACCCCACTGAGCACAGACACCATGAACAGGGGCAGTACCTAGAGCAGAATCACCCAAATGCAGTCCTGGTGGGCCACACACCAGTCAGGTTCCATGCTGACACTCATACAAATGCCTGTGCTGTATATCTATGCACCACCCCCATGGCATGTAGATGTAGCCCATGCATAGTCATGAGGGATAGCAGGAAAACCCGAACAGTGTGATGCAAACCTGGACTGGAGTTGGGAATCTGTGCCGTAAAGCAGCAGCCATCAAGGGCAGACACACCCACACCCACAGGCCCCATTGGCCAATGTCTCCTGGAAAGGCAGAACATTGGACCGTGCATGCAGCACCCAAAACGAGCACTTGCATAACTTACCAATGTCACCCTACACCTGAGGTATACGGTACACAGCTCGGAGACGTTTGCTAGTAGCACAGGCAGGCAGTTATCCATACGTTACGTACATACTGCTAGTTGACCCCATCCAAACAATCTGTTAGGTGTTTGCGGGGCATGCTCCAGACCTGGCCTCTGACGGTGCTTACCACCCTGGGGAGTGACCACCAGCTGTAATGCGTACCATATCCATGCCTTGCTGTGCTCAGGACCGGTTTGGTGGGCAAGGCTACTTACCCCCTCAATCGTAGCACCATGATGGCAGAGGTGTTGAAGTGTGTGTCTGTCTATACAGTGGGTGTTGGCTGCAAGCCCCTTCAACAGCCCGCACTGCCAGCACTGTTGCCAGTATTGGCCAGTCAATGTGCATAATGAGGTGCATGGTACCATGGGTATAGCCAGGGCAGGGTGGCGTGGCCAGGATGCATCTGCACTGGGCATAGGGCCCTGGCAGGGACATTGGCTGGGATATTGTAGTGTCCGGCCACCACCTACACAGACAGGGTGGCCAAAGCATGTCCTTCTGGGGGATCACGCTCACCCTGACTGTGCAGTGACCACAGCATGGCTAGGCCCCCCCATAGTGCTGTATAGTAGTTCTCCCATGTGATAGATATGGGTTTCTCTTTGGGGCCCAGTCACTGATCTATCTGCTTGCTGTGTATGCAGACAGCCCAGTTCTAGGTGCATGCATCTCCATTGGGAACATGCACTATGGACTAACCAGCAGACTGTTTGTAGCTGGTAAATGTCTTGCTATAATGGCTTGCAGGGTGCAGTGGCTGTTGGCTTGCTGCAGGGGAATATCTGGTGGTGGAGTGCAGCTTACCATACCCTGGGCTTATGTCTGTCTGCTATTGTGATAGGGCTGCCTGCCTGGGGGGGGTGGTGGTGTTCCTCAGCAGGACTGGCGTTGATGTTGCCCTCTACTGCCACCTTTGCAGGGAGGTAGAGTGTGGATCCCTTGATGGGGACCATGTTTGCCACGGGGGGGGGGGGGGGGGTGCCTGAGGGCGGCAGACAGGGATATCCATGGTGTTTGTGCAGAAACTAGCTATCTTACACATTAACACTGCTTTGGAACGCCCGCTTGGCCTCCATCAGCCATGGCAGGTGTTGTTGACCTGGTCCTGGCCACCTCATTGCACACTCAGGGTGAGCACAGTACCCGCACGATGTAACAGTGTGTGGCTACTCTGTGCCAGTAAAACACCCGGTCAGTGCCCCCTACTAGGCCAAGGTGCTGTGTGGGTGCACCCGGTCACTTCCGCCAACAGGGCCGAGGTGCTGTGGGGGTGCATTCCCCATCTTGTGTCCATCTGCGGACAGCTAATTTGCATGTGCAGTGCATCATGGGTACGGGTGGCCTAACCCTATCCTGTTGACACCAGCAGACTGTCTGTGAGGTGACGTGTAGGCTATCTGCAGCCAGCCAGGGGCCTGCTTACAGCTATGGAGCTGTAGCGCAATGGTTACATCACTGCCTGTGCAGCCAGAGATCATGGGTTCAAACCCACAGTGGGGCCCTTTGGTAGGGCTGTCCACAGCTTTATTTTTATTTACTGTACATATGTCTATGCCGGCAAGACCACCCTCAGCTTACTATACCCATTAGGTGCCTCTGAGGGTGCTTCATAGGGCGCCCTGTAGGCCACCTTATGGTTGCCATCCCTATAGGGTGCACTATACATTATCCTGTGTCGCAACATACATGCTGCCCTATAGGGGTCATTCAAGGGTGCCTTGGCGAACAGTGCACTGTAACATGTGCCTTATGGGCCGCCGTATGTTAACATGCTGGGAGAGTGCGTTTGCTAGTAGTGATAACAAAATAAAATTATACAGCCTCCTACAGCACTCCACAACATAATACATACTGCCTCAGCAGGCATTTTTCACTGGGCATTGTGAGGAGTTGAACCCCTGATCCCTGCACCATTGGTCAGTGTTTTAACCATTGTGCTGTGGCTCTGTTCCTGTGCTTGTGCATCAGCGCGCCGCCTTGTGCCTATCAGCGCGCCGCCTTCTTCCGCCCAAGGGGACCAGTGCGCCGCCTTCTGCCGCCAAAAATAACTGTGCGCAGCCTTATGCCGTTCCAAATTAATTTGCCTCCTAAAACAATGTTAATCATTACAGTTACTGCCTCAGCTGACCTTTGTCATTGCGCACACTGGGGGATTGAACCCATGGCCCCTGCACCATTGGTCAGTGTCTTCACCGTTGTACCACGGCTCTGTTGTTTTGTATACTCAGCAGCGCGCCACTTTGCCTTT
The DNA here is from genome assembly GCA_033557465.1 of Ichthyophis bannanicus. Taxonomy (NCBI): domain Eukaryota; kingdom Metazoa; phylum Chordata; class Amphibia; order Gymnophiona; family Ichthyophiidae; genus Ichthyophis; species Ichthyophis bannanicus. The sequence continues at coordinate 104,153,016 of CM066033.1, forward strand.
CCACGCGCTAATGTCGACCCCCGCACATTAGCGCGACGCACACACGTCCGGTTGCTTACTACCGTTTTTTTCTATTTTCTGCCTGAACCGCCCACTCCTTATATGGCACAGGCACACTAGCACGGCCCCGCACGTTAGGAATGTTTAGTAAACATGCCCCTTAGTGTGGGATTAGAGAAAATATGGGGAAAAGAGACAGTCATAAAAAAGAAGAATATTGATGGAGAAAAATTCTGGAGCATGGGTGTAGGATCCCCATAGTCTGCAAATTTGTCTCAATCATTATCTTTTGTAGTCCACGGGGTAGTTTGGACACCTTGGAGATTATCGGAGAGTTGCCTACCAAACTGTGTTGACACTGTGTGGCTGAGATTAGTACTTTATTGCATATATTTTATGATTGCCCAAGCCCTCATCATTTTGGGAGTAGGTTTGGGAATCTGTAATAATCAATAAAAGTTTTGCAGATAAAGGAACTATTACATATGCAGCAATAATATATGGACCAGCAGTTTTAAGAATTCCTTGATCAAATTACTAGATAATATTTTTTGATCTTTTGTTGGCATTGGCTATTCAAATGATCTTAGTTCATGGAAAGATGCCACAAATTTAAGTCACTGTTTTTGGCTGACTGCAGTGTGCATGACTTGAAAGTGAGCAATTGCTGAAAAATTGAGTAGGACAAACCAGGCACTTCGGATATGCAGGACCTAGCAGTGTTATGAATCAGTAAGTGGTGGACCCTAGAAATAATGGTGTATATTTGATCTGTACCTCCCTCTTTTAGTTTTGATGGATATTTTTTTATTTATTTTAGGATGAGTGGCCTTTTTCTTTCTTGATTGTCATCTTAAAACTCAATAAAGAAATTCAGTTCAAATAATCAGGGACATCACTACTGAGACCTATAAATACTAGACATATACTCCTGCTGGAATTTTGCACACAAAATTCAAAATCGTGTGTCAAAAGGTCTGAATTATGCAAACTTCTGCATGCTTTGCGTGTCAAAATAACAAAGCATATTGTTTTAGGGGCATGTTTACTAAAAACCGCTAATTTGCGCGCCGCACATTAGCGCACTAAAAGCAGCACTTAAGTGCTCTTAAGCGCCCCGCAAATGTGCGAGGAACCCCCGCACCCGTGCGCGTCACAGTAACGGGTGCCGCACAAGTACGGGCCCGCAAATGTCCGATAAAGGCGTGGAAAGGCTAATGGAGGGCGGAGGAAGGCCCCGGAGGGGTGGAGAGAAGGGGTTAATGGGCGGGGAAGGGGAGGGGAGAGGCGCCCCGCACATTATCGGTGCTGAATTTTCAAAAAAAAATAGCGTGAGTGAATCACTCGCTGTAGAATGCATTTAAAGGGAAGAGAAACCATTTCCGTCAGCAATGTACAGCAAAACCGGGGAAACCTGCAAAACGTGAGCAGTGTGATACATGTGCACAGCCCAAAAGTGGAAATAAAAATAGAAAAGGACCACAACAAAAATGTTAAAAATAGGAATTCAGCTGGGGAACAGTTATAGTAATGGGCAAAACCAACAAACACACCCAGGAAAGCTCCAGCAAAAAGAAATGTTTTTTGGAAAGGTGTACGGAGCGGAGACTCTTCCAAAAACATTTCCTTTTTGTTGGAGCTTTCCTGGGAGTGTCTTCTATGGTTGCCCATTAATATCACTGTTGCCCAGCGTGGTGATATTGTGTCCCCCATTTGCCGTGGTCATTTCCGGGGTTTATGTGCACGTTTGTCACCAGACAGGGTGCATGTGCCCACAGTAAAAATGCGTAGAGCAGGGTTTATGACTCCATCCTGCCAGGTTTACTACCTCCAGGGGCTGCATTGTCTCTGTGGCCATAGTGTGGTGCAGCGGACAGAGCCATTTTCTCTAGGACTAGAGGGCCAGAGGTTCAAATCCCAGCTGGGTTACTTGCCAGCCCAGTCCCCATATTTTACCCACCACTAAACAAAGATAGCGCAGACACCCCTGTATTGCAGGGAACATAAGCATGGGGGAAACACCCATATTTTACCCAACACCGCACACACACCACAACAATGGGCATTACCTACAGCCAAGTCCCCCAAATGCAGTCCCGTACTGCCACATTGCAATCAGGTCATCTGCTTTTTCTGAGAGAAGCTCATGCCAGCATGTTGGCAGACGAGTACATGTGGTGCAGGGGGCAGTGGCTGCTAGCCACAGAAGACAGAGGCCTAGCCATGTGCAGGCTGGCACAGTCCACTGCAACAGACAGGCCCTGCCGGATCCACAGGCATGGACGTTCCAGGGAATCCAGCCAGTCTGTGGCTACAAGGTGGTGCAGTGCACACAGACAGTGCATGCAAAAACAGAAGGTCACAGGTTCAAAGCCCAGCTGGGGCTACCACCAATCCTGCCCACATATTTTTTCCCACAACTACACAGTGATAGTAAGGACAAACCTTTTGTGGCGAGGACATATGCAATGGTACTACGTCTATCTTTTACCCCACTGAGCACAGACACCATGTACAGGGGCAGTACCTAGAGCAGAATCTCCCAAATGCAGTCCTGGTGGGTCACACACCAGTCAGGTTCCATGCTGCCACTCATACAAATGCCTGTGCTGTATATCTATGCACCACCCCCATGGCATGTAGATGTAGCTCATGCATATTCATGAGGAACAGCAGGAAAACCCGAACAGTGTGATGGAAACCTGGACTGGAGTTGGGAATCTCTGCCGTAAAGCAGCAGCCAACAGGCCCAGACACACCCACACCCACACCCACAGGCCCCATTGGCCAATGTCTCCTGGAGAGGCAGAACATTAGACCCTGCGTGCATCTCCCAATACTAGCACCTGCATACCTTAGCAATGTCACCCTACACCTGAGGTATACGGTACACAGCTCTGAGACGCTTGCTAGGAGTACTGGCAGATAGATATCCATACGTTACGCACATACTGCTAGTTGACCCCATCCGAACAATCTGTTCGGTGTTTGCGGTGCGTGCTCCAGCCCTTGCCTCTGACGGTGTTTACCACCCTGGGGAGTGACCCCCAGCAGTACTGCGTAGCATATCCATGCCTTGCCGTGCCCAGCACCGGTTTGGTGGGCAAGGCTAATTACCTCCTCAATAGTAGCACCATGATGGCATAGGTGTGGAATTGTGTGTCTGTCTATACAGTGGGTGTTGGCTGCAAGCCCCTTCCACAGCCCACACTGCCAACACTGTTGCCAGTATTGGCCTGCCAATGTGCATAATGAGTAGCAAGGGACCATGGGTATATCTCAGATAGAGTGGACTGACCAGGATGCAGCTGCACAGGGCATAGGGCACTGGCAGGGGCATGGTAGTGCCCAGCCACCACCTACACAGACAGGGTGACCTCTGTATGTGCTGCTGGGGGATCACTCTCACCCTGAGTGTGCAGTGACGGCAGCATGGCTAGGCACCCCCATAGTGCTATATTGTGATTTTCCCATGTGATATGTATGGGTGTCCTGTGGGGGCCTCTTCATGGACTTATCTGCCTGTGTGTGCTGCCACCCCAGTTGTGGGTGCATGCATGTCCATCAGGACCAGCCAGCAGACTGTTCACAGCTGGTATGTGTTGTGATGGAGTGCTGTGCAGTGGCTGATGGCTTGCTGCAGGTGAATATCAGATAGTGGTGGGGTGAATCTGTGAATATCCAGGCCTAATGTCTGTCTGATATTGTGTTATGGATGTGTGTGGAGCTGCTTGGACTGCCCTGTAGGGTGTCTGTTCCCTAGCAGGACTGGGGTTGAGGGTCCACTGTGCTGCCATCGGGGGTGGGGGTGGGGTATCTGTTGAGGGGAAGCCCTGTTTTATCCATGGGGTGGGGTGGTTATTGCTGCTTTGGAGCTCTGTCACGGCCGCATTCAGCCATGGCTGGTGTTGTGGACGTGGACCTGGTCCTGGGCGCAACATCTCACACTCAGGGTGAGCACAGTAACCGCACAATGTGCTGGTGTTTAGCTACTCTTTGCCGTTTGTCCACCCACTCAGGACACCCTACCAGGCCGAGGTGCTGTGTGTGTGCACACGGATACTTCCCCCTACCAGGCCGGGGAGCTTTAGGGGCGCATTTCCCATCCTGTGTTCAATCGTGGACAGCTGATTTGCATGTGCAGTGCATCATGGGTACGGGTGGTTCACAACAGCTGACTGTCAGTGAGGTGACGTACAGGCTATCTGCAGCCAGCCAGGGGTTACTTATAGCTATAGAGCTGTAGCCCAATGGTTATGTCACTACCTATGCAGCCAGATGTCATGGGTTCAAACCCACAGTGGGGTTCTGTGATAGGGGTGTCCAAAGATTTATTTTAATTTACTGTACATATGTTGCTGCCAGCAATAACACCCTCAGCGTACTGTACCCATAAGGTGCCTCTGAGGGTGCTTTATGGGGCGCCCTATAGGGCACGTTACGGTTGCCAGCCATATAGGGTGCACTATACATTATCCTGTGTCGCAACATACATGCTGCCCTATAGGGGACATTCTAGGGTGCCTTGGCGGACGGTGCACTGTAACATGTGCCTTATGGACCGCCTTATATTAATATGCTGTGAGAGTGCCTTTGCTAGTAGTTATCACAAAATAAAATTAAAAAGCCTCCTACAGCACTCCACAACATATAACATACTGCCTCAGCTAGCCTTTTTCACTGGGCATTGTGAGGGATTGAACCCCTGGTCCCTGCACCATTGGTCAGTGTCTTAACCATTGGGCTGTGGCTGTGTTCCTTTGCTTTGGCATCAGCACGCCGCCTTATGCCCATCAGCGCACCATCTCCTGCTGCCCACAATTAACAGTGCGCCGCCTTGTGCCGCCCAAAAAGAACAGTGCGCCGCCTTGTGCCGCCCAAAAAGAACAGTGCGCCGCCTTGTGCTGCCCAGATAGTACAGTGCGCCACCTTATGCCGTACAAAACGAACAGTGCGCCGCCTTATGCCGTCCAAAAGTACTTTGCCTCCTGAACCACTTTTACACATTCAAGGTGTTGCTTCAGCTGGCCTTTTTGTTGCGCACAATGGGGGATTGAACCTGTGGCCCCTGCACCATTGGTTAGTGTGTTCACCATTGTGCTACAGCTCTGTTCTGATATGTGCCCAGCAGCGCCCCACTTAGCTTTCCCACGCGCTAATGTGGGCCCTGCAAATTAGCACGACGCGCACACGTACGGTCGGGTTTTTTTCTTTTTTCTGCCTGAACCGCCCACTCCTTATATGGCACACGCACACTAACGGGGACCCGCACAGCAACGGAGTTTAGTAAACATACCCCTTAGAGTGATAATTTAAAATATAATATAGAAAAGAAATCACAAAAAAGTGCAAATTTGAATTATTATGTGCAGAATTCCAACAGGAGGACATAACAACTTAAACTGTATTCTAATGGGAAAAAAAATCAGTACAATGCTTTTAAAAGGGGTGATTCATAGTTACACTTCTTCACCCGGATTAGCCACACAAATCTATTTTGAACTAACTACAACCTTCAAAGCTGTTTCTTTGGCAGTCCACAGTACAGACTGTTACAGTTATCTACCTTGGCCATACCAAATTCACGCAACAACATGATCAAATCATCCTATCCCAAAAGATGGTGAACCCTCCATAAGTGCCACAGCAAAACATGACCTAAATACGGCAGAGATCTGCTCTTCCGACTGTAACCCTTCAAATATCAATGGATGCTTCCAGCTGAACGTTATCAGCAAATAGAGGGCATGAGAATCCTAAGGCCACAACAACAAAAATCAATACACAGGAAATGAGAGAGGAAACAGCATCAATCCTTTCGGTAACCCACAAGACAGTGGCAGCCGTTCTGAACACATGATTCGCCGATACGTCTTCTGGGAGCAGTCCTTTAAGATCTTATCCATTCCGGGGCCACAGCTTCCACCCCAACATTCTTTAAGTGACACGGTAGCAGAGTGGCCAATCGCGAACAAAGATAAAAACATTTTCCGTTCCATTCTCCTTCTGAAATCCAGACCGAAAAGAGGGACTGGTTCCATTTGCCCTCAGAAAATCCCTCAGTAATTTAGCCTGATCAATACATCACTGTGTAAGACTTCTGAGAGATTTACAGAAGTTGGTTGTGAGATTATTTTTGAGACATCTTTTTACAAAATGGATTGAATGTTTCTCTCACAGCGTTTGGCACAGATAACCTTGCAGATATTTCATAGTTCTCTAACAAGCTGAGATTGATTTCTTTACTAGGTAAAGTGGAGAAAAAAATTGGCTTCTAGTCCTGCAGATCCTCAATTCACAGGCAGAAATAATGAAGAGAAAAAGAAACAGGCATAAAACAATTCACTTTGTAGCACAGCAATACAGCAAAACTTAATTTGGGCTGGAAGGATAGTGCAGAGAGTGCAATATGAGGAAACCCTAGATTCCTCCAGATTATTAGGTTAAATTCTGTTTTTGCTACTCTTGCTGAAGGACTATAAAATGGTATTTCTTAGGTCATGAATTCTCCTCTTTCTCCTTAAGAAGCTGCTAGAAACCTTCTCGCTGGACACAGACGGGAGGGCTCATTCATGGTTATTTGGATTTTTAACTAATTTTGGAGCCTACCATTTAGGGCTTCCATTTAAATCAAAATCTGAGCTGGGGTCTGGTTCTGTGAGCCTTTATTTACAGCTTGTTGGGGATTTTCCTCTTATTTTAAATTCTTTCTCAACTTACTTTAGTTCTGTCATCGCAGCAAAAATCATTGTCTGAAGCAGAGCTTCCAAACCTTTTTCCTAACCAATTGGGTTTTCAGGATATCCACAATGAATATTCATGAAATAGATACGAAGGTAATGGAGGCAGTATATGCAGAGTTATCTCATATATATTCATAGTGGATATTCTGAAACCTGACTGGCTGGGGCACTCCAGGACAGGATTGGGAACCTCTGGGTTAGAGGCGATGTACCAGGTTCCTTTCGTAACAGGTAAATGGAGCTCACTCTGAGGAGAAGTAAGTTACCAGTGGTGTGCCCCAGGGATCTGTCCTTGGTCTGATTCTTTTTAACATCTTTGTTAGTGATATAGCGGAAGGGCTGTCGGGTAAGGTTTGCCTCTTTGCGGATGATACTAAAATCTGTAATAGACACCCAGGAAGGTGTAGATAACATGAGGAGGGATCTTGCTAAGCTTGAAGAATGGTCTAGAATTTGGCAGCTGGGATTAAATGTTAAAAAATGTAAGGTCATGCATTTGGGCTGCTGCAATCCAAGGGAGCAATATAGTATAGGGGGTGAAGTACTTTTGTCCACTAAAGAAGAGCGGGACCTAGGCGTGGTTGTGTCTGATGATCTTAAAGTAGCTAAACAGATAGAAAAGGCAACAGCAAAAGCTAGAAGGATGCTTGGGTGCATACGGAGAGGAATGGCTAGCAGAAAAAAGGAGGTGATAGTGCCTCTGAATAAGTCTTTGGTGCGACCTCATTTGGAGTATAGTGTGCAATTCTGGAGACCGCACCTTCAAAAGGATATAAACAGGATGGAGTCAGTACAGAGGGTGGCTACTAAAATGGTTAGTGGTCTTCATTATAAAGCATATGAGGACAGACTTAAGGATCTTAATATGTACACCTTAGAGGAAAGGCGGAATAGAGGTGATATGATTGAGACATTTAAATTTCTCCATGGCATAAATGCACAGGGGAAGAGCCTCTTTCGATTGAAAGCAAGTTCTGCTACGAGGGGACATGGGATGAGGGTGAAGGGAGATAGATTCAGGAGTGATATGCGGAAATATTTATTTACAGAAAGAGTGGTGGATCCGTGGAATAGTCTCCCAGTGGAGGTGGTAGAGATGAGGACAGTATCTGAATTCAAAAAAGCATGGGACAAACACAGAGGATCTCTAAAGGAAAAAAGGGGACTGTTGTAGTTGTTGATATGGAAGGACAGACTAGATAGGCCATGTGGTCTTTTTCCGTTGTCATTTTTCTATGTTTCTAAATTCAATTACTAAGAGGCACGTTTACCAAAAAGTGCACTGTAAAACATGGTTGGGTCGTGAAACCAGTGCAGAGGCCCACACCAGCTTTGGGGCACATGTCGTATCTGTCCTGCCGTTGGTACTTCACTAATGCACAGCACCACAGTAACTCAGCACATGGGAAATTGTAGTTAGTGTGCGCCCATCATTCCTGTGCTAAGCTCAACGTGCTGTTAATGCCCTCGTTCTGCCCCCAAACTTCCCTATTTCCGCCCATTCATATGCTAACCTGATAACGTTTAGAGTGGCATCCTTACCCCATGCTAAACCCACAATAGTTGTTAATGTGGTTTAATAAACATGCCCCTAAATATTACTGTTAAGCTATGACTATGATTCCCTCCCCCCCACAAGGGATATGAATGCAGTATCCACAACATCATTTAACTCTGGCTGATTTGGCCAGTGAAAGACCTGGCGCAGGAATCAACCCCAGTTCTTCCAGAAGGCATCGCTTCCACTGAGCCACAGGGCTGGCCTGATTTTTCACCTTTTGTAATTTTGTTTGACTTCTTTTCTAGCTTAGACATCTCAGCAACAGTTCCTTGACCAAGAGGTATGATGTCAGGTCCACCTGGAGCCTGACACAAGTACTCTAATCATAGTATCCCCAGACCCTGCTAGCATAATTCTTGTGATATGGAAAGTCTTGCCTTCGTATTTATTTCCACAACATATTCATTATCTGATAACAATAGTAATATATTTTTTATAAAAGGCCACCTACGTATGAAGCCCAAGTAGGTGCCTGTTTTTTAAAGACATATAGGCTCAAGGACAGAAAGAACTGCCTCTGGGCAAGGGCACAGGTAGCTATTCTCTAAACAGCCCAAAATATTCCTTCTCTAGCCCTATTCAGATCCCGGCTAAAATCCCATCAAGGCTGCTTTTGGATCCTGATGCCCCTCACTCTCTTGTTTATCACTTTTGTAGGTCTTACCAAAATCTAGACTCTGGTTTTATGATGTTTTTCATCTTGATTAGATTGTAAGCTCTGATGAGCAAAGACTGTCTCTCACATTTATATGCACAATGCTGCAAATGCCTTTTAGCACTATAGAAATGATAAGCTGTAGAAATAGTAGTGGTAAATGCGTCATGTCTGAGACAGGTGACCTGCCTGTTTTATTACCTCAGAGGGAACCTGAATGATAATATGATGTCTGCACAAACCAATGGCAAACCCAGTGGAACCAGATGGCCCATGTCCATCTATTCACTCTCTCCTTGAAGAGATGTTGTGGAAGCCTCCGGGATGCTGGTAGTATAGGTTCAACCATTCACCATGTGAAAGTCCAAGCACAAGCAGCTAGTGTATGTGCATACACAGCTATCATTGTCCTCCATGTGACCACAATTGCAATGAGAACATGTCTATGTATCGAGGCCCAGGAGCTGACATTGGGATAATCCCTAAAAGGGTTGCTCTTATGTTATGTGCCACACATGCAACACCAGTTGAGAAGTTGGAATAGAGAAGACCGCAGCATGTCATATGGAGCAGGCAAACAGTAACTATGGCCATCACGTCAAATACAGTAGTCCATTATACCAGCAGTCAATGACAGCAAATACCAAAGGCCCTCAAGAGTTCGTACCCACCTGTCCATACAGCATACATATTGTTCCTGGAGAACTGTGCCCTATCAGCTGCTGTTCCCAACCTTAGCATCACAAATGACATCACTGGTCTGTTCATCATCATATCCACAATTATGAGGCATTAGAGAGGCCTGCATGGAATGGTATGATTGTTGGCGAAATACTGGATGCCAAGCAATACTGCCCAAACCATACCAGGCTAACAGGTCATAGGCACTGTACTCAGAGCCACTGTCAAGCCACTACATGTACACCAGTTGTAGGACCATGGCCATGGCCTACATGCTGCAACTGTGTGTCCAAGGAATCTGAAGGTGCGAGCAGTGCATGTTGCAGCTCTGTTGGCAGGAACCTCCAGATGAACAATCATGCTGTTGAATGGGGCAAGCAGACCAGATAGTGGTCTGGCATGTCCAGATCAGGCCCTGCATACAATGGCATACAATGACCAAATATACAGAATGGCCGCACCAACCCACACAAAATTACATGAGGCAGCATGAGGAGGAAATGCAGGATGTCCCAGTGGGTGAAGCAGAAATTGGAGAGAAGTTGAATAATATGTATTGAAGTGTTGGCAAGGGACCTCCTGTCCTGCATGTCATCTCCTAGTATTTGTACTGACCGACTCTATAATGAATAGGATCCCACGAAGGGGCACTAGACAGATGGCCATCTATTGCATCATCTGTAGACCATCCATCGTGGCCACCACATCAAAGTGGCCCAGAGTGTGGCAAGCACATGAGCTCCCCGATGTGAGAATCTCAGTGATCTACAGTATTTCTGTCTGTCAGCACAGTAACATGCCATAGCAAAGCTGCCATGCAGTCCTGGTATGTTTGCTGTATCAATCCATGTATTAGGTATTTTGGTGTTCCAGACTCCACAAATAGAAGCATATGTAATTCCACATCCCCACCTTCTCTGTTTCACAATGTTTATGTGGGTCCTTCCACATAGTGTGCTGTCAGAAGTTATGTGTACATACGATTGTTATAGGAATGACAAAAAATGTATAACTACTACTACTACTAAGCATTTATAAAGCGCTAACAGGCGCATGCAGCGCTGTACAATGAAAATATACAAGAGACAGTCCCTGCTCAAAAGAGCTTACAATCTAAAAAAGACAAAGCAAGAAAAAGAGAAGAATAAGAACAGCAAAATCAAGAGCCAAAGGCACAGGCGAAAAGATGAGCTTTTAACTTAAGTTTGAAGAGGGACAAAGAAGATGCCTGGCGTAAAGACAAAGGAAGTTTATTCCAAGCGTAAGGAGCAGCAAGGTGAAAAGAGCGGAATCTGGAGTTGGCAATAGAGGAGAAGGGCATAGCAAGAAGCAGCTGGGTAGAAGAACGGAGTTCACGAGGGGGGAAGTAGGGAGAAATGAGAGAAGAAAGGTACTTAGGAGCCACAGAGTGAATGCACTTATAGGTCAGAAGGAGAAGCTTAAAGTGAATATGGAAACAGATAGAGAGCCAGTGAAGAGATCTGAGGAGAGGAGTGATGTGAGCAAAACGAGACTGACGGAAAATCAAATGGGCAGCGGCATGCTGAATAGACTGAAGGGGGAAGAGATGAGACTGAGGGAGACCAGCAAGAAGCTGGTTGCAATAATCAAGACGGGAGGTAATTAGGGAATGGATGAGGGTTTTAGTAGTGAGCTCAGAGAGAAAGGGACGGATTTTGCCAATGTTGAAGATAAAGAAGCGACAGGTCTTAGCGATGAGTTGGATATGAGAGGAGAAAGAGAGCGAAGAGTCAAAAATAACACTCAGATTGTGAGCAGATGAAACAGGTTGGAGAACAGAGCTATCAACAGAGACTGAAAAAGAAGAAGGAGAAAGGGAAATTTTAGGAGAAAAAACGAGAAGTTCAGTCTTGGCCATGTTCAATGTCAGGCGACGATGGAACATCCAAGCAGCAATGGCAGAGAGACAGCAAGAGATCCGGGACTGCAAAGCAGGAGAAAGATCAGGAGTAGAGAGATAGATCTGGGAGTCATCAGCATAGAGATGGTACTGAAAACCATAAGAGGAAATAAGTGCACCAAGGGATTGGGTATAGAGAGAAAAAAGAAGGGGACACCAACAGAGAGCGGGATAACAGAGGAGGAGGAACCACCAGAACATACACTAAAGGAGCGATGGGAAAGATATGAGGAGAACCAGGAAAGAACAGAGTCCCTAAAGCCAAGCGAGGACAAAGTGTCAAGGAGAAGATCATGGTCAACAGTATCAAAAGCAGCAGAAAGGTCAAGGAGGATAAGGACAGAGTAAAGGCCTTTAGATTTAGCCAGGAACAAGTCACTGGAGACTGACAAGAGCAGTTTCAGTAGAGTGCAAGGGACGAAAACTGGATTGTAAGGGATCGAGAAGAGCATGGGAAGAGAGGAAGTCAAGGCAACGGCGGTAAACCGCACGTTCGAGCAGTTTAGAAATAAAAGGAAGGAGAGAAATGGGGCGATAATTAGAAGGACAAGAGGGATCAAGTGAGGGCTTCTTAAGAAGAGGCGTGACCACAGCATGTTTAAAGTCAGCCGGGACAGAATAAGAATCAGAAGGAGAGACTGAACTTTATTTGAACAGAAATATGCTTGGGTCACTATGTATTGGACATTTGACAGCGTACAGCTGCATAGGAAGGAGATTTGAGGATGAGGATAGACAGCTATATGAGACAGGCGGGAAGCCTGACCGGGAAGATTTTTGTATGTGGCTTTAAATGGACATATAAGGTGATGAGTCTTGCTGGCTGACCTTGAATCATTTGTTTGTTGAGGTGTATAAAAGTAGCTGGAGAGTCCCCAACAAACTGGAAGCCATCTTTCCTCTGCTGACAAGCATGAAATATCCTGAACCTGGTTCCAGTCTGCACTGTTGGGGCTTCCCCAGCTGAAGAGAATGGACTGTAATCATGCCTGGTTTGGTGATGCATCAGTACCCTTTTCTGTATTAATACATGTATTTTGTAACCACTAGTATGTAGTATTGTGTCTTTACTTTGCTCTTAAGAGTGATATTCAAAAGGACCTGACCTGACACAGTGCATCTGTACATGATGCCATGAATCACTATAAGCCAGGACATGGCACATACATTCATGTTTTTCTTGTGAAGAAATATTGTTGCATATATACTGTCCACATACTAGTAAATGCATCCACCACACAGGGAAGAGTTATGCACATGCAATAGAAAGGTAACCCACTATCCTGTGTAGAAATTAAGATGCACATTACACCTATTAGTTGTACTGCTTCTAAGGCTGGTTGAAAAATCAAAACATAATGCCCACAGTATCACCCTTTGACACCCAATGGGAGGCACACCACTCATCCTATGGCTGCCTAAAGCACCTCCATTAGACAAGACTTAAATAAGGATGAACCAGATATTGGATGGCTACCTACCAGACTCTTCTGCCACTCCTCACATAGGTGAGGATTCCTTGTTGCACTCAAAGCTGTGACAAACCATTAGATAATGTAGCAAAGTTTAGAGTCAGCAAGATGTGCCCCACCCTCCTAGACAACACGGTATGTGTACCAGGAAGACAGCGGCAAACTACATTCCAATCTAACTATGGTGTTTGTAGTTAACTGGTTTGCTCCTATGGAGATGTCTGGCACATTCCCATGTATAGTACCTGGATTCCCACTGTCAGCTACAGCTTCAGTGGTGAAACCAGTCCAGTACCCCACTGTTGGAAAAATAGTGTGTCTGAACTCAGAAGATGAAGGGCCTGGATGGAAGGTGTGAGTAGTCATATGCCAAGAGTGGGGGGAGCCTCAATCCTTTGATGTTCTTTCTGCAGTAGCCCCTATGTAGCAACTCTTCCACCTCTGTCACCAAACTAATTCATCTGCAGCAAACAACAAACTCTCCAGTGCAGCACTTGAGAGCACACGTGCCTGTGGCCCCTCTGTTTCCTCAGCCCTTCTCAGGCTGGGCCTGCATGTCACTGGTGAAATCCCCTCAACTGGACCGTGCATCACTGGACCTGGAAGCATGCGAGGGCAGGAAAGTCCTATGCTGGATAGTTGCTGCACATAGAGACAGTGGAGGCTGCAGTGAGGGATTGAAAGCATGGTGGTGGGGGTTATAATCCCAAGGTAATGGCTACAATGCAGAGATGCAGTGTAGAAAATTGCACCTTAGCCATTTGCATCTGTAGTATTTGGCCAGAGCTGGGACAGTGCTGCCGACATGGCATGTGCATGTTCTGTATGAGACCCTCCCCTAGGTTGCAACAATCAGTGTGACTAGAGGATGTGCTAGAAAGCAAAGTAGGGGAACACATATGTTCAGTTGTATAAAATATATGTGCACTGATCTACATGTGCCCACAATGGACCTGATAGTCGCTTGAATGGAATAGCTGAAGAGGTGTACAGTTATCTCTTAGGTGGTGACTCAAATCCAGGCTCGGTTGCCCAGTGTCAGAAGGAGCTTCTTCAGAACACAAAGGACACCCCTGACTCTCACGACTCCTTAACTGTTGTATGCCATTGTTGGTGGGATCCTCTGGTGTTGATGGAGGTAAATTCCCTGATGTAGTGGTGAAGGGCAGGGAGGTATTTGGATAGAATGGAGTTCCAAGATATCTAATGATGGCAGTAATTCCCAGCGCAAGAAAGCATCCATGTAAAGAACAAAATCCACAAGAAATGTATTACCTATAATTGGTTACCTATAGCACATCGCATAAAATATAAAACTATTATGTACATTTTTAAAATCAAACATCAATGTTCTGCAAATAGTCTGGCTACTCTCATTCAATCAGACGTCAGCAAAAGACCTAGAAGATTAGGATCTACCAACAGAGTCAGCACATCTCTTGACTTTAGAAAAGCACGTAAAGATACAACAGAAAGGGTGTTCTCGTTTGCGGCACCAAATATTTGGAACTCTCTCCCAAATGATTTAAGAGCAGCTCAGGACCTTAAAGACTTTAGAAAGCAACTAAAAACTGTCCTGTTTATCGAGCATTATGGTCTTACTGAATAATTAATTCCGTTTTTAAGAGAAAAAACAATCATATAGTATGCTGTATTATAGCTCATATTGTATTATAGTACACAATGTATATAGCGCATTATTTCACTCTGTAAAACACACTAATTTATCTAAATATGTAACTTTCATTACTGCTTGTTCATACTTTTACTGCCTTTGTATTTATTTTTTGTTAAACCACTTTGATTGTTTGATAAGGCGGTATAAAAATGCCATTAAATAAATAAATAAATAAATAATAAATCCTATAAAATGCATTAATAAAAGAATCTGCTATACAAATGTATATGCAAAAATAGAAAGCATATATGTGAAAAAACAAAGGGATGGAAGTTAAGGGGGGTAACATAAATGTTGAAGAGGACAGGGCCTGGTAGCAGAGAGTACTCCCAGGGTGTTAGGCAGTCTGCATGCTCTAGGAACTGCCAATGCCTACAGGAGGTTGCTCAGCAGCTGGCCATCTATCCATTGCACAGCAACTGCTGTGCAATGTCCCACTGGCAGAGCAGCTCCTTTCATTGCAAGTGCAAGTGGGTTTCAGTGCCATCCTAGAGCTCCCCCAAAGGCAGTTCTGGCTTCCACAGACATGGTGGCAGGGACGTAATGCGAGGCATGGCCAAAACCTCTGCTGCTGTGGATTCCAGAGGTGCCTCTGTGGAGGCTAGGTGACTACCCATGGGCTGCCAACACCTCTGGGAGGTGTGACTCTGCTACCAAGCCTTAAAAGGGTGTTGTAGTAAAATGGGGGGGGGGGAGGAGGAATGGAAGGAAGGGACAATGGGGAGACATCCAGCACTGCTGCCTCTTCATCCAAGCCAGTTTCCATCTTCAGTGCCTCCTCAATGGCTGCTGCCTTCCTGGCTGTCTCTTCCCATGCTATCTCCGCCATGGTTGTGGCAGCTTAGTGGCAGTGGCCAAGGTCTCCTGGATGTCCTGGAGGACCACTGAAGGGTAATGGGGAGCTGCAACTGGGAAGCTGGTTCCTGCAGTAGCCCCTGCATCTCCAAGTTTCCATCTGTCAACTATGGATAAAGAGAAAGTGGCCATTCAGAATCCATTGATGAGACAATTTAAATCCCCCCTCCCCAGGTTTACACAGCCTGTGCACTGTTTCCGCCATATCATCAGGAAGCAATCCATATTAACAGCAACAGGAAGATGGTGATGATGGAGTGGGGAGGGGGCAACAAGGCATTTCAAGATGACACATTGGAGCAGTGGTTTTCAGGATATCCATAGATCTGTCTTATACATAGCTCATGCAGATCTATCTCATGCATATTCACTGTGGCTATCCTGAAAACCTGATTGGCCTGGGGGTTCCAGAGGACTGTGTTGAGAACCACTGTATTAGAGAGTGGTTGGAGGGGCAATTTCACAGTTATTGTGTGAGTGAAGTGCAGACAACTACTGACCTTTCGGTAACAACACTAATGCAAAGCATATATGCTTCGTAACTCATTCCTTAGATTGTGCCATGTCATCTGGCAGCATCCATCCATGGCAGGGAACACTGTAGACCACACAATTCAACTATGAAGGGGTCCTCTGAGGTGCTGAGAAAGGCTATGGTAATTCAGGTCACTGCTTCCACTGCTATGCATTCTGGACACTATCATATACTAAATGAGATCGTCTCTATGGAAAGTACCTACCACACTCTCTGGTGCCTGTGGAACATAGTAACTACATTGAGAGGAGACCTGTCAATGGAATTGCCATTCAATCATGGCTGTGTGGCCTGCTAACCAAGTAATAATCATCCATATTTAGGATCTAAATTAGGTGTCAGCCAATTGGAATCCTTGAATGCTATACAGTATGTTGAGCTAGTATGTGTATTTACATGTGATAATGGCAAAAATATGTCACCATGTTGGTGCAGTGCGGCAGTTATAGTTGTGCCCTTATCCTAACTACATAGACACAACAGCTGATATGCCATGAGACCTACACACACCATGGCTTGATACAGAAATGTACCATGTATCTTCTTTGTCAATATGGCTGATGGCCAGAGCTCCATACCAATGGCATGCCTGCACACCATGTATGGTATGTATAGCTTACCACTATACCATATGCAAGCCCATATAAACATCTGCTAAGCTGAGCTGTGTGGCATCCAGGCAGGGCCAGTGCGATCCACTGTGCAAACTGTGCACTTGCAGGGGGCAGAATTCATGGGACGGCAGCACAGTTGGTACAGTGAGCCATACCGGTCCTAGCTATAGGATGAATGGCGGCAAGCAATGGACAGTATAGAGGCAGAACATAAAGCAGCTCTCAGACTTTGGAACCCATGTGCATGCCGTATGTTTGATGCATCCCCATTGTTCAGTAACAGGAAGCTGCATCAGACGAGGTGGGGACCCGTCAGACATGCAGCATGCGCATGGACTCTAAAGCCCCATGCTGCTTTCTTCTTTTTCATGTCCATAGCAATACCAAGTTAGGCATTGTTAAAGAAAAAGAGAAGCAAGGTCAGGCAAGATGAGGTGGGAGCCATGGCACTGAGTAAAGCATGACTCTATTACTGTATTCAGATTGGAAGAAAGTGGGTCCTTTAGTTACCCTTCATGAGGAGAGGCAGCAAAGACTGTGCTGGGAAGCTTGCTGAGAGGCACCAGGGAGCAAGACAGCAAGCCCCACTGCATTCTTCATGGGCCAAGGACAAATGAGTAAGTGAGGTTATCTGTCATGTCATTCTGTATTATTTACTGCCTTTTATTACTAATGTGTCACCTTCAGAAATTTCCCTCAGAGCCTTTGCCTTAATAGGACCTGAAACTTTTAATTTCTACTATTACTACCGCTTCTCATTTGTATAGCGCTATCGGCATACACAGTGCTATACAGACACATGTAAGACGTTCCCTGCTCATCAGAGCTCATAATCTAGTCAAACGGACAACACAATAGTTGAGGGCAAGAATATATCTAGGGGACTGGTAAGGAGACACATAGGAGACTAAGTGGATCAGGATCCAAAAACAGCCTTGAAGGGGCAAGTTTTCAGCCTGGATTTGAAAAGGACCAGAGATGAAGCCTGATGCACAGATTCAGGTAGTTTGTTCCAGGCATAAAGAGCAGCAAGGTGGAACGAGCGAAGTCTGGAGTTGACAATAGAAGAGAAGGGCACAGTTAGAAGGGATCTGCCAGAAGAGCAGAGTTCCCGAGGAGGGGCTTAGGGAGAGACAAGAGAGGAAAGGTAGTGAAGAACAGCAGAATAAAAGTTTTATTTTATTATTTCCCATATGTGGTGGAATTTCTGTAGACAGTATGTTATCTCCAGGAACAAGCAGGAATGTAGTCTTCACATATGGGTATCGTCGGTACCGACGGAGCCTGCGCGGGAACGCTCCCCAGCGTCCAGTTAACTTTTGGGAGCATCCAACAGTGCCTGCGTGCTGCCTTCCCGCCTTTACCAACTGCCTCTCTCCAGTTCTTCGTTTTCCGCGGAGCCAGCAGGTCGTTTTTCCTGTCACCGCAGAAATTATCCCATCTTTTTCATTCTTTTTTGTGGTAGTGTCTGCCTTCCTCGACGCTATACCGGTACCGCCGGTTCTTTCTTTCTTTCTTAAAAAAAAAAAAAAATTGTATTCTTTTTTTCTGGACTTTTCAGCCTTTTTTCTTTCGGGTGCCACGTGCCATTTTGGGCACTAGGCCCAACTATTCCTTCAGAATGGAAAAACCCGCTTCGGGTTTTAAAAAGTGTTCCAGGTGTGGCAGTACCATCTCCGTCACCGACACTCACGAGTGGTGCCTCAAATGTTTAGGTCCTGACCACTCCATCTCGGAGTGTGTTGCCTGTGGGATGATGTCGAAGAGGGGTCGGCAGAACCGAGCTGCTAAGCTTAGCACCCTTTTTCCCTCCGATGCAGCATCTGTGGCATCGACGTCTTCCAGGGCTTCATCTTCCTCCCATGGATCTCAGGTAACTAAACATAAATCTGGCCGGTCCTCAAAGGGTAGATCTCCTTCCAAGCATCGAGATGCCTCTGGCATTGCCCTTGAGGGACTTGTACCGGCAAAATTGCCCCAGTGGGAGGCTTCGGCTTCCAAAGCACTATCGGGGCTCCAGGATGTTCTCGAGGCCTCAACCTCGGCAGAACTACTGGTGCCATGCTCTGGGGTACCGACCGCTTCGTCCGGTACCGATACCCAGGCATCGGCAGCGTCAATAGACCAGAGATTCTTGGCTATTGAATGCAGTCTGGCGGCTCTCCTTGCGGCTTCGGTGCCTTCGGGACCGCTTCAGACAGTTCAACCGGTATCGACACCGGTTCCGGCACCGACATCGGTACCGGTACCGACAGCATCGACATCGGCGACTGTGTTACCGACACCGAGTCATGCTATTTCCTCCAGTATTGACAGGCCGGTACCGGACCCCTCCGGTACCAACTTCGATCGGTACCGGTATCATGCTTTGCAAGGGCACCCGGACAGGAGATATTTTGAATCCTCCGATGAGTCTGAGGATTCTGACAGCTCTGTCAGTACCAGAGTACTTCTCTCTGAGGAGCCTTCCTCTCCTAAACATAGGATGTCTCCTCCAGAGGATATATCATTTCAGGATTTCATCCGAGAGGTAGCTAGAGATCTTTCCATCACAGTGGCTCCTGAAACAGAGCCCAGAGCAAAGGAATTGGAGATTTTACAATATCCTAAAGCTCCCAAGGAGGCAGCTACTTTGCCTATTCATGAGATCTTGCATGATCTCATGCTAAGAATGTGGAAAACACCTCTTACCACCTCTCCTCATTCTCGTAGGTTTGATACCATGTATCGAGTACCTCCTTGTCCTGGATTTCAAAAAACTCAGTTACCACACCGCTCCATGGTAGTGGAATCAGCTATGAGAAGGATCAAGAGTGCAAAAAGACATGCATCTAATCCCCCAGAACGTGAATGTAGGACTCTTGATGCCTTTGGGCATCGAACCTTCCAGGCCTCTATGCTTTCTGCCAGGATTAGTTCCTACATTTTATACATGGGAATGTTCCTTAAGGAGGTTACAGGAGATCTAGAGCTTATGAGCCCTCTCCTTCCTGATGATAAGAGGCAAGATTATCTTACATTTGTCAAACATGCCCAAGATGTTTCCAAGTTTGTTAATCGTGTAGCTTTTGACTGTTTTGAGTGTATAAGCAGAACCTCTGCCATTGCCATAGGTGCTCGTAGGATTGCCTGGCTCCAGGCATCTGACTTAGAACTCTGGGTACAGGACAAACTGGGGAATATCCCTTGCACAGGCGAAAATCTCTTTGGCAAAAATTGGCAAGAGAAAGCTAATGAGCTGGATGCTGATAACATCACTTTGGATAGACCAAGGCTACAGCTGATCCTGCAAGGAGAAAATCCTACAAGAAACCATTCTTCTCTAAAAAGAAGAGGTTTTACCCCTCCTATACCCAGCAGGGGCATTCTGCAGGTCAGTCTGTCTGAAAGGGATAGCAGCCACCAAAACAAAGGAAAACAAAGTCTGCTAAGCTTCAACCGGCCCAGCAGACTCAGCCTCCACAGGGGCTTTGACTCCCATCTAGAGAACTTGGCCTTCCTGGCCCTCAACGGGCCAGAGCCCTCCACCATTCCAGGAAGGTTGTGTCATTTTGCCCCCAGATGGGAGCAGATAAAAGCAGAAAAATGGACTCTCTCCATTGTAAAAGAGGGGTACAAGCTTCATTCCCTCAACATTCCCCCTCCTACAGTTATAAGACGGTTCAATTTGCAGACTTCACGTGAAAATCAGTTGAGTCAAGAGGTCAGTTTACTTCTTGCCCATGGGGCAATAGAAGACGTACCCATTTCCCAACATCGTACAGGGTTTTACTCCCCCTATTTCCTTATTCCAAAGAAAACAGGGGGACACAGACCCATTTTAGACCTCAGAGAATTGAACAAATTCCTGTTCAAGGAGAAGTTCAAAATGATTTCTCTAGGAACTCTTCTGCCATACCTTCAGAGTCAGGATTGGCTTTGTTCTCTAGATCTCAAGGATGCGTACACCCATGTTCTCATCCACCCAACGCACCGAAGATTCCTTCGGTTTCTTTTTCAGGGGAAGCACTACCAGTACAGGGTTCTTCCTTTTGGCCTGGCCTCAGCACCAAGGGTGTTTACGAAATGCATGGCTGTAGTGGCAGCATTTCTTCGCACTCTATGGATATTTGTCTTCCCCTACTTAGATGACTGGCTCATTTGAGCCCCATCAGAGTCAGAGGCCAGAATTTCCCTGTCTTGCACAATGCGTATCCTTCAGCATTTGGGCCTGGTCATAAACATCCCAAAATCCAACCTAACTTGCACTCAATCCCTAGAGTTTATAGGAGCTATGCTGGATGCCAGGAAAGCAAGGGCCTATCTTCCACAGCCCCGCTGCCTTCGCATTGTGCAGTTAGCCTCCCAGGCAGTGTTAAAACCTCATCTCACTGCTCGGGAAATGTTACAATTGCTAGGCCACATGGCATCTACCGTGCATGTGGTTCCCTATGCTCGCTTCTATATGAGAGCAGCCCAATGGACTCTATCCATTCAGTGGACTCAGACATCAGGCTGCCAATCAGACAAAATAGCAAACTGAAGTCGCCTTATTTTGTCCCTGCAGTGGTGGCAATCAACCCAAAACCTGTTGGTGGGGTCCCCTTTCCAACAGCCCCTACCCCAGGTCACTCTAACAACAGATGCCTCATAGGTGGGTTGGGAAGCTCACCTGCAAAATCTCTCTACCCAAGGCACCTGGACTCCACAGGAGACCCATCTACACATCAATCTCTTGGAACTCAGAGCAATCTTCCTTGCTCTTCGAGTGTTCCACACCCTGCTGAGCTACAAGACAGTCCTAATTCAGACGGACAATCAAGTAGCTATGTTCTATCTGAACAAGCAGGGAGGAACAGGCTCTCTGTTGCTTTGCAACAAAGCTTTGCGACTATGGGCCCTTGCCAGAGAGCATCAGATTCATCTCCTTGCGGTGTATCTGCCAGGCATTCAAAACTCCTGGGCAGACAGACTCAGTCGAGTTCTGCTTCCACATGAGTGGTGTCTACATGCAGATCACGTAGCAAAAAGTTTTCAAATTTGGGGAACTCCGGACATAGACCTCTTTGCAAGTCCGCTGAATGCCAAACTTCCCCGGTTCTGTTCCAGAATTCCGGCTCAGGGTTCTCAGGCCAGGGATGCTTTCCTCCTCCATTGGGGTCAGGACTTCCTATATGCCTTTCCACTCATTCCCCTAATTCCCAAAACCCTATTCAAGCTTCAGAGAGACAGAGGCCATGTGATTCTCATAGCTCCACATTGGCCACGGCAGATGTGGTACCCTCTGCTTCTACATCTCTCTCAAGCTCCATCTCTGGAGTTAGGATCTGCTCCGGATCTCCTGTCTCAGGAGGACGGGATGTTGTGGCATCCCAATCCCCACTCTCTGCATCTCAGGGCCTGGTTGCTGAGGGCCTAGACCTTCATGGTCTTAACCTGTCTCAACAAGTAAAGGATATCCTTTATGCTTCTAGGAAGCCTTCCACAAGACGCTCTTATGCTTTCAAGTGGAAAAGGTTTCCATATGGTGTTCGCAGAAGGGTCTTGACCCCCTGGCGATACCTCTGGAATCATTATTGGAGTAGCTCCTTCATTTATCTAATGCAGGGCTTAAGACTAACTCAGTAAGAGCCCATTTAAGTGCTATTTCAGCTTCTTTCAAGCCTTTAAATGGACAACCTATTTCTTCTCATCCTCTCTAGTGAGATTTATGAAGGGCCTTCTTCTGACTAAGCCTCCCATTAGGCCACCACCGGTGGCATGGGACCTAAATCTGGTTCTTGGACAGCTCACGAAGCCGCCTTTTGAACCTCTAGCTACTACCTCCTTGAAATTCCTTTCCTGGAAGGTTGTCTTTCTCATTGCAATCACATCAGCACGTCACATTTGTGAGTTGCAATCATTAGTGGCTGATCCTCCTTATACAAGGTTCCATCATGATAAGGTAGTCCTTAGGACTCATCCACACTTTATGCCAAAGATGGTCTCACCTTTTCATTTAAACCAAGCAGTTTACTTGCCTGTATTTTTTCCAAGGCCTCATGCTTCAAATGCAGAAAGGAATCTTCATACTTTGGATTGTAAAAGAGCACTTGCTTTTTACTTACAAAGGACATAGCAACATAGGAAGTCCTCTCAACTCTTTGTTGTTTTTGATCCTTCTCATTTGGGACTTCCAGGCTCCAAGAGAACATTGTCCAATTGGATTGCACAGTGTATTTCTTTTACCTATCAGAGTAAGAACCTTTCTCTGGAAGGCCATGTCACACCTCACAATGTGAGAGCCATGGCACCCTCAATGGCTCTTCTACACTCTGTGTCTATCGACGACATCTGTCGAGCAGCTACTTGGGCCTCGGTTCATACCTTCACAGCCCATTACTGCTTAGACAAGGACTCCCGCCGGGATGCCTTGTTTGGTCAGGCTGTTCTACAAAACCTGTTCCATACTTAATCAACTCCTACCCACCATTCCCGGTAGGATGCCAGAGATCCATGGGGGGAAGTGGAGCCCTTTCACAGGGGCACACAACTTCTGGGGTCTCTCCCTGGCATCTGCAGCTAGGGAGTCCCCATATGTGAAGACTACATTCCTGCTTGTTCCTGGAGATAGCATAGTTATTCACCTGTAACAGGTGATCTCCGGGAACAGCAGGAATTTAGTCTTCACAACCCACCCACCTCCCCTAGGAGTTGTATCTCTCTTTTCTGTTCTTTCCCTCTCTCTCTCTCTTTGTCTCAGCTTTAAAACTCAACTGTAGAGAGGCAGTTGGGAAAGGCAGGAAGGCAGCACGCAGGCACTGTGGGATGCTCCCAAAAGCTTTCTAATTGGACGCTGGGGAGCGTTCCCGTGCAGGCTCCGTCGGTACCGACGATACCCATATGTGAAGACTAAATTCCTGCTGTTCCCGGAGTTCACCTGTTACAGGTGAGTAACTATGCTTTACTTCACAAAATAAAGATAAAATGAGTTCAGTCAGTTTCTGTCTGTCAGATGTTTGGAAGGAGGGGACGTAGATGTTCTGGATACAATGTGATTTCAGAGAAGGTACATGAGTTGTGGAATGCCTGATTTGAAAGCAGTAATTAGGGAACCTGCAAACTGTATATTTTGTACACTTGTTGAGACCTTTATTTTCTCAGTGATTGTACCCATAATTACTTTACAGAGAGCTTCATTTTTATTCTTGAGTGGAATTTTTTTGAACTCAGAAGGTGGTGTGCCCACTCTTCTCTCTCTCCTTTCCACCCTCAGTTTCTTTAGGACTAAAGGTAAATAAGATGTTATCTTTTTATTGCTCTAACTGGTATCATTTGTTCACATTTATTTCAAGTGGACTAACATGGCCGCCACACTATTTTATTTGAGAAAATTAATCGTGAGGCTCAGAAGCAGATTTTGCATAGACACTTTCAAAACTAATTTTATCTACCACGGCACTGGGTCATTACACAGGGAAAGGAAACGAGGGGCTTTTCTCAAGGAATGGAAGAACATCAAAGCTTAAATGATCTTCCCACTCAGGCACGTTTATTTTTTGTACCAGCCAGGTGTATAGAAGGGACATATCTTTTCAATAAAGACAGATCCCAGACTTATTGATGACATGCTGCGTTTATAACCTCACCCATACATAAATCTTGTAGATTAACCAATTTATTGAGGCATGAACATTCGAGGACAAGATTTCGCTTTGATGTGGACTCATCCTCAAAAGGTCAAACTTCCATGAAATGGTTAGTGTAAAAGGTACCACCTGCCTCTGTCATTTTTGCTACTCTAGATTAACATGGCTACCATCTCAGAATTTTCAACATGTTGGGACAAAAGAGGGACTTGTGAAGGGCTCCATTGGAACTGTTGAGGACTGGGGACAACAATGATGGCAGGGGGCAGCACAGTAATCATTTGCACATGACAGCAAAAAAGGTAGGACTGGCCCTGTATCCAGGGTCAAGTTGCAGAACTATAGTGGACACACAGCTGCATATCCTGTTGTTTACATGGCTATGTGGAACATCATCTATGTGGGATGTGCTGCACCAGGCCGCAGAGAGGAAAGCTCCTCACCACCCATAACATTCAGGTTCCACTGGTAGTTCTCCAATACTTATCATGGCCCTGTCAAAGAAGGACAATTCAGTTCTCACAGAAACCTGACTCCTATGGCCCAGAGCTGAAAGTGATAGGGGTGTCAACAGAACACACATCAAAATACTCACCTCACTCCTCTTGAAGTTGTGCGAACCTCCTGCAGAAACTCCAGCCTCTTCAGCTGCAGCTCCTGACCCTACTACTTCAGGTCCTCAAGCTGCAACGAAGGAAAGAAACAGGGTCATCGTTGATATGAGGAATTTTTTAGTCAGCAGATCTTCTCATGCGTACATACTGTGGCAACTAGGGGGCACTGTGGGCCAATTTCAGGTGTATGGATTAACACTCAGAGCTATAAAACACTTTTATGCCTTCTAATTCAGCACCGTTTCAAAGCAGAAAATACCCAAGGCTTGACATTTATTGATAATGCACACTATTTTATTGTCAGGATAACCTTTAAAACAAAAATCACACAAAATCAGGCTGACTTCCCAAAGATCAGCTCTTGCAGACAAAGAACGATATTCACAATCACAGGCAACTGCCTGCCTGAGGCCATAAACCTATGCCCTTTCAGGAGGCCTTTCAGCACATGAGCTTCTGGCTACCAAAGCTTAAAGATGGCACTCAAAGTGTCCTTCTAAGCTAAAAAAGTCCAGTGAGTTCACAGTTTGTGTTAAAGTCTACTGGACTGGGGCAAGCTCGGCCGGTAAGTAGGACTACTACTCAACATTTCTATAGCGCTACAAGATGTATGCAGCGCTGCACAGACACATGTAAGAGAGTCCCTGCGTTTACAATCTAGTCAAGACAGACAACACAGTCAACACAGTAGCTGTAGACATGGGATATGTCTAGGGGGAATAGTGAGGGAACACAAAGGAGATCAGGTGAGTCAAGATCCAAAAGCAGCAGCGAAGAGGTGAGTTTTCAGCCTGGATTTGAAAAGGGCCAGAGTACTGTTTTTATCCTATCACTCAGCTCCTTAGCTAAGATGACACTCAACAGGCTTTCCTGGCCTCTTGATAAGAGACTGAGAGCAAGCTGATGCTGTCTGGGTATTACAGACGTCTGATGATTGGTGCGGTAGTCCGATAAGAAGGACATCCTCGGCCACTCTCAGGGATGGCTCTAAAGCTGGTTCAAGGTATTTGCACACTAGGTAATGCTTAAACCTTATGTTGTCTGTCAGAATCTATTGTTTAGTTTTGAATGCCTCGCCTATTTGTTGCCCCTAGATGCTGCCCTAGGCAGCTGCCTAGCTTGCCTGATTGTTGACCAGCCCTGGCCACTCTCCTAATGTGTGCAGAAATGTCGTACTTCATAAAACACTAAAGTGTGAGGCATGAGGAGGAATAATGATTGGGCCATCTCAGAGGGCACATACAAATAACCTCCAAGAGAGTGATGACTGAGGCCTTATGGGGATTGACCTTTATATGGCCCATGAGCAGTATACCACACCATGCCGTAGTAAGAGACTGGTAGGTACTTATAGAGGCATCACAGTATATTATTGGCTTACACTGTCTGTGATGCCTTCGACATCATGCGGTTAGAACTGTGAGGTAGTCATAGCTCATAGACATTCTAATGGGATAATGTAACATTCACCTTTAGGATATCTGCAGATGGCCAGGGTCTCATGAGGGGTGCTGTAAGTTTTCTTGTATTTAGCCGTTAATGTTCAACCCAAGGCAAATGTTTACATTAATCTATATACCTCAGACACATAATCAAAATTTACTAGTGTAAAGTAATAACTGTTTAGCAAAGAAGTAGGACTACACACAGGGACATAGAACGGTGCTGTTAGAATACACATAAAAGAGATTAGCTGCTTTTTCTCTTAAAGGACACCTGAGGAAAAGTTAGGGAGTTTGATAGATCTCATCGGGCCATCCATCCCCCCTATTCGTAGCACAGAACAACCTCCTAAATATCTCTGTAGAAATGGATGAAAGGGGCAACATCTGGAAAGCAGTATGTATAAATACCCATAGTATGGGAAATAAGATCCCAGATGTTGAATCTTTCATGGAAGAGGCTGACTTGGATTTAGCCGTGTTTGTGGAGACATGGTTCATGGAAGACCATGACTGGGATGTAATAATATTGGACTATATTTTATTCAGGCAGGACAGGGTTAGAAGAAGGGGAGGAGGAGCGGCACTATATGTAAAAAATAATATTAAAGTTACAGAATTACGGGGCTTACAAGGGAGTGAGGAGGCACTGTGGGTTAAACTAGAAAGAAGGAACGGGAAATCCATTTGTATTGCTGTGATATACATATCTTCTTCACAGGGAGAAGAAGTGGGCAGAGATTTAATAGAAGACATAACCAGTATTACCATGAAAGGAGAAGTACTACTGATAGGTGATTTCAATATTATGGATGGTGATTTGCGCATCCTTGCTGTGGTGTCATCTAGAAGCAAGCAGATCCTGGATTCCCTACAGGGAGAACTATTCCAGCAACTGGTAGCAGAACCCACATGTGAAGGAGCCATACTGGATCTGGTGCTTACCAATGGGGAAAGTGTTTCTGATGATATAGTGGGAGATCATCTCGTATCCAGTGATCACCAGGTGCTGTGGTTCAATATTAGGACTAGGGCTGATAAAATCCATTCAAAAGTGAGGGTCTTAGATTTTACGAAAACTAAGTTTGCCAAGATGGGACAATACCTCAAGGAGTCATTAGTGGTATAGAAACAGCTAGGGGATGTAGAAAAACAATGGGAAAAACTGAAAGGGGATATTTTAAGGGCAATCAATCTTTTTGTTAGAAAGGTAAATAAATATCAAAGGAAAAGAAGTAGCTGAAAAACTGAAGAAAAAGAGGGTAGCCTTCATAAAATATAAGAGATCACAGAAAGAGGAAGATAAGCATCATTATTTGGAAAAACTTAGAGAAGCTAGGAAAGTAGTCAGGAAACCAAAGATACAGAAAGAAGAAGAAATAGCCAAGGCAATAAAATGGGGAACGAGACAAAAGTGATATTGTCAGATTAAAGGGTAAAGAGGAGAAATATGTAGAAGTTATTGAGGATAAAGCAGAATTGCTTAACAAATATTTCTGTTCTGTGTTCACAGATGAAGGGCCAAGAGGACCTCAGAAAACACCCATAAATAGGAACAGAAGTGAAGGGGATTGTGAATGATTTATAGGAGACCTTGTTCATGAGGAACTAATTAATCTAAAAGTAGAGAAAGGGATGGGGCTAGATGGGATACATCTGAGAATATTGAAGAAGCTTTGGGAAGTTCTAGAGACTCCACTGAATGACCTTTTCAATGCTTCTTTAGAGTTGAGAGTGGTCCCAGAGGACTGCAGAAAGGTGTATGTGGTCCCTTTACACAAATGTGGAAGTAAGGATGAGGTTGAGAACTACAGGCTGACCTCTGTGGTGACTAAATTAATGGAAACACTCTTAAAACAGAGAATAGTGAGGTTTTTGGAGTCCAGTGGATTGCAGGATCTGAGGCAGCATGGGTTTACTAGAGGCAGATCTTGTCAGACAAATCTGATTGATTTCTTTGTCTGGGTGACCAGAGAGTTGTACTGAGAGAGAGCCCTAGATGTCATATACTTAGATTTTCAGTTAGGCCTTTTGACAACGTTCCGTACAGACAACTTATAAATAAATTGAGCCCCCTAGGGATGGACCCTAAAGTGACAGACTGGGTTAGAAATTGGTTGAGTGTGAGGCGACAAAGGGTACAAAGAAGTGGTGCTCACTCTGAGGAGAAAGATGTTACCAGTGGTGTGCTGCAGGGATCTCATCTTGGTCCGATTTTTTGTAACATTATTGTAAGTGATATTGTCGAAGGCCTGCCAGATGGTACGAAAATCTGCAATAGAGTAGACACCCAGGAAGGAGTAGAGAACATGAGGAGAGATGTAGCTAAGCTTGAAGAATGATCGAGAATTTGGCAGTTGAGATTTAACGTAAAAAATACAGGGTCATGTATTTGTGCTACAAAAATCCAAGTGAGGTGTACAGCATAAGGAGTGAAGTATTTCTGTCCACAAAAGAAGAGCGAGATCTGGGCGTGATTGAGTCTGATGATCTTAAATTGGCTAAACAGGTAGAAAAGGCAATAGCGAAAGCCAGAGGGATACTTGGGTACAAAGGGAAAGGAATGGCCAGCAGGAAAAAGGAGGTGATAGTGCCTTTGTATGTCTCTGGTGAGACCTCATTTGGAGTATTGTGTGCAATTCTGGAGACCACACCTTCAAAAGGACAAAAACAGGATGGAGTTGATACAGAGGATGGCTACCAAAATGGTCAGTGGTCTTCGTTATAAATCATATGGGGACAGACTTAAAGATCTTACAGGCCGATGCAGAAAGCTGGTGCTAGACCCGCAATGGATCGATTTTTTAAACGTTTCTGATGACGCAGAGATTTTAATATGCGATGCAGGAAGGTTAGGGTATGCAAATACCCGCTGCAGCAACCGTACGCATGCAAATGAGCCACCGCAGTGTTAAACTGGGAGAGCAAGCCAAACACATGTGCACAAGAAGTCTGCACTAGTTTGACATGCTATCTAGACACTGCATGGCTAATTTACTTATCAGCCCCGACAATATTTTGATGGCATCGGGGACGACTGTGGCATTGGGGAAAGCCCCTGATGCCATCAAAACACTATTGGGGGCCAGTGCCCTTACAAAAAGTAATTACCTGTTGGTCTAGTGGCCCCTGTGCCCCCCATCCCCCACTAAGAAAATGACCTGGTGGTCCAGCGGCCCCTGAAACCTCCCACTCTCACCCAAAGAAAAAGTGAAATCACCCCCGAGCAAAAATAAATAAAGTACAATTTACCTGGTGGTCTTGCAGCATAGTCTACCTTATATGGCAGTCTAACCCCGCCCATTGCATCCCAGGATGCACCGTACAGGGTCAGGCGTGCCATTTTACAAGATGGTGGACCAGAGCGGGAGCGCATAAGCAGCGCTCCTGCCTATTTGGTACTTGGGGACTTGGATTTAGGAACCACTAGACGACCGGGTAATTTTTACTTTATTTATTTTTACTTGGGGATGATTTCACATTTACTTTGGGGTGGGGGGTTCAAGGGCTGCTAGACTGCCAGGTAAATTTTAGTTTTATTTTTCTTTGCTTGGGGATGATTTCACTTTTACTTTGGGTGGGGGGTTCAAGGGTCGCTAGACCACCAGGTGATTACTTTCTGTTGGCCCTGGCAGTGTTTTGATGGCATTGGGGGCTTTTCCCAATGCCTGATCATTTCAGGAGAAGATGATCTAGGCATCAGGAAAAGCACCCGTTGCCATCAAAATACTGGTGGGGACACGCGTTAGAGGTTTACTTCTATTCAGACACTGTAGTAAAAATTTTGGTGTTATTGCTGGTTGCGAAATCCTCTACACCTGTTTCTGCATCAGACGTAGCCATGATTTCCATACTAGCCGAACTGATTAAAATACATTAAAATAATTAGGATTCATTTAAATAGATTTAAATATGTGTGGCGTTAATTGGGCGCTCGTTTTTCTGTCGTCGTTTATGTCTATTTCCTGCATTTCAAGGATTGTAAAATGTGCTTAAAGGTGACGTTATGGGCTCATAAAGCTTGCATTGGCCTGTATCCTTTAGAGGAAAGGCGGGATAGAGGAGATATGATAGAGACGTTTAAATACCTCCATGGTATAAATGCAGAGAAGATCTCTAAATGAAAAGAAGGGTCTATAGTAGTTGGTATGGAAGGGCAGACTAGGTAGGCCATATGGTCTTTCTATGTTTTAGTTGATAAATGCTCGTACTGGACCAGTTCATTTGCGAGACATGGAACAGTCACTCTTTACTGCCCCTCACAAGCTATGTTGCATTTAGGGGTGACTAAGAATGCATAACACATACAGTCAGAGAGGAGTAACTACATGCATATGGGAATGAGGTGTCTTCCCCACTAATATATGGTGCCATTCTCTATAAGCTATGATATGGCGTATGCAGTATTTCATTCAGATGGATGTCTGCCCTAGGAATTGACAATAGCACTTGATGACCAATGTGTGCATAGGGCAAGTGGCTATATCAGTCCTTCCTATGAAATGAGCGTGGTATCACACATTCTCAGGTCCATGGAATTTTGTGTATGTCAGTGGTACCCCTCTTCTTTACAACACCCAGGCTGCCTGTCTGCACATGGCAATCTGTGCAGACAGCATCATAGACAGGCATACGGCCCCTGTTGAGATCACGTGGGACCAGAGCACATGCAGTGAAGAGCAGCCATGGACACAAACAGCTGTCTTATGCCTTTATTCAGACCCAGTACAGAACGTGATTATAAAACAGACTTTATTTATAAATAAATTCCTACTGCCAACCCGACACAGGCCGTGTTTTGGTCACTTCGTCAGGGGTTGATCAGGCAGATACAGGCTAAAAACACAAACATATAAATCGTTTAGCAATAAAAAAAATAATAGTTATTAGATACAGAAAAGAACAGATGATATCATAAACATGAAATTGAAGGCTTAAAAATGTAAATGTATAATAACATATAAATAAAAACTTAAAGACCATATAATGTCAATAAAAACAAGAAGTGTGGGTAAAAATAATAATTAAACTAAAACCATAAAAATAACGTACATTTCAAAACATTAAAAAAGGCCCTATTGTACATTTTTATCAGAACATAAGATGGAAGAGCTTGGGAGCGTGACAAACAACTAAAAATTAATAAATACCTCTGCATAAACTGAAAGAACTATTTCATCTTTGTCTCTATTATTGCAAGGATCCAGCTGAATGTAAAATTGATACGAAACACACCATAATCATATAACACACTAAAAACCATATAAATAACTATGTACATATGCTTTCATAAATAATTAAAATAACTATATAAAAGCAATAAAAAAGTAACTAAAAAACAGTAATGAAACAATAAAAAAGCAGATCAAAGAGGTCCAAAAACGTGGGGGAGGAAGGCAGGAGCGTCTGGTGCCTTCCTCCCCCACGTTTTTGTCGGGTTGCCTGTGTCGGGTTGGCAGTAGGAATTTATTTATAAATAAAGTCTGTTTTATAATCACGTTCTGTACTGGGTCTGTTGCTTCACGTGATTATTTGCCTTTTCGTGGTTATGCCTTTATTCAGACATTGTACAACCTCTGACATGCAGCATGGCGGCCACATGATTCAGGCATAACTATAAACATACAGTGGTGTGCAAAAGTCTGGAATCACTTGTGAGTTTTGTGTTTTTCTTACTTTCTAATGTATTTTTAAAATTTTGCGTTAGCCCAGCATATTCATCTTTCTACCACATTAAAAGGGATACATTTGGCTATTAGAGTTGACTTTTTTGCATTCCTTGCTTCCAACTTAAATACTTTACAGACACTGGGAGATAGCTACTGTGATTTTTGTGGATCCTGCGTCAAAACTGGATTGAGATTATCCAATATGCACACGTTATTTCTGACCAATCAGGAGGCTGGTTTCACTAACCAATCACAATGCAGATATCTAGCCAACAGTGCAGCTATAAATATGCGCGGAATTTTTGAATTTCATACGCTTTCTGGATCAACCATGAAAATGACTCGGACCCTGATGTTGGAGGAGCGTGTCTGTGTGTCCTTTATGTGCGAGGAAGGATTTTCAAGCCGTCAGATAGCCAGGAAAGGTGGCTGTAGTCAGAGCGCTGTTGTTAAGATTTTACAGAAGAAGAAAGAAACGGGTTCAGTGGTGGACAAGCCTCGTTCAGGTCATCCACGTGCATCAACATCACGCCAGGACAGCGCACTACGATGCATTTCACTGACTAATCGCAAGTTGACCTCTCCTCAGCTACTTTGAGAGTGGTCAGACAAGAGTGAGGTCAGTGTCAGCTCATCAACAGTTCGTCGCCGGTGCCTGCACTTTGGTCTCCGGGGCTGCAAAGCACGGAATAAGCCACTGATGACTGACATACAAAGGCTCAACCGGATCGTGTGGGCGAGAAAGCACTCAACCTGGTCTACTGAAATGTGGGAAAAGGTGCTATTCAGCGATGAAAGCACCTTCTGCCTGTTTGGAAACCAGGCCCACGCCTATGTGAGGAGATTTCCTGAAGAGGAATTCAAGCCTGAGTGTCTCAACCTCACTGTGAAGCATCCTTTGAAGGTCATGGTCTGAGCCTGCATGGCTACCAGTGGCGTTGGACATCTTCACATCATCGATGGAATGGTCAGTGGGGCCAAGTACATCACCATACTGCAAAAGTGCATGGTGCCATCAGCACACCAGCTTTTTCCTGGCCAGTTCCTGTTCCAAGATGACAATGCACCTTGCCATCGCTCCAGACAGGTGATCAGCTGGAAGCAGTGGAACAACATCAAGTCAATGGACTGGCCTGCCCAGTCTCCAGATCTGAATCCAATCGAGAACCTGTGGCACAAGGTGGCCTTGGAAATATCCAAGAGACATCCGACATCAAAGCATGAGCTGATTGAGTCACTCATTGCAGCTTGGAACTGCATTGTCACTAACGATCACCTTATCAGACTGGTTCATTCAATGCCGACAAGGTGCATTCAGGTGATCAAAAATAAAGAGTGGCCCATCAAATACTGAGCCATCACTGACACATAAAAACTGCCTTTTTCAAGGCCACATACATTAATTTGAAGGAAACCTGGCATGCGTCCATAATATTTTAAAGCATACTTACAATAATATATCGTTGGCCAACGATGTACATTATGCGATTTTCACAGAAAATCTATCAAAAGGACAACTATGGGGAACAAACTCAGAAAATAAGGGCCAAACCAATACTAAATATTGGCCCTAATAGCCAAATCTATCACTTATCATGAGATAGACAGAAAAAGCCACTGGGAGGAAAACTAAATTAAGATATAAGGTCACGAAGTTGAAAAAATGTCAAATTTACAAGTGATTCCAGACTTTTGCACACCACTTATGAATAAAGGAATAAGTAGCAATGGAGGCTTCTTATCCAGAGTGGGTCACCAGGCCATGGTCCACTGGGCCTGGAAGTATACTTATGACAGGGGATACTGTGATGTGGCTTTATTTCCATGTTGCACCATCCATAGGGAATGTGCTCATCGATCCTTTCAGGTCGGTGAGCGTCCTCAGAGGTATGTTATGCATCTTCATGAAAGGCTTGGTGTTTTTCTCTGGCCCACCAAGCATACCATAACTTTCTCACATATCAGTTCTACAGGCCCTGTGATGGAACTTGATAGATGAATCCTGGCAATGAAATGCTGTCCTTCTCTGAGCCCAGGTGCACACTAGAGTGGGCTTTGGAGCTGCAGGTTGTGGCCAGTTATGGAAAACAGTTGCTGCATGGATAGTGTGAACTGATGGCTTCTGGTCAGTGGCATTTTGGGGTCAAGTTCAGCCAGCAGGTGGTTGTGGTAGAGACAGGAATACTGCAGCTTCCACCTGACCATGTCTGCATTATGACTGCTGTTTTTTCCTCGCTGGCCTCACTGACATCTTTATGTGAGAATATAGAGAAGGGATGAGTGGCAGCTATTTTGCAGATCAGCACTGGCCAGAGTAGTTGCAGGGGAACATTTTCAATGACACAGACATGTATACAGAGTATGTCCTGGTAGCAGCCATGTATACAGTCACCATGTAAACATATCACATAGCCTAACTCTTTGAAAGGGTTGGGGCCTCCGATCTGCCTCCATCTTAACACTAGCCAAGTAGGGTGCTTCATCATGGTTTCTCCGATCTGAGCTATGACGGACCCTGAGTGACCCCTCTATGTGGCCATGCTGACATATGTGCTTCCTCCATCATCTTATCATGTAGGTAATGAGGCCAGGGAACATGGAACATTGGAGGACCCAACAGCTCAGTCGGAAGCCATTGTTGTCCAGTGACACAGCACGTCACAGAAAACCTGTGATTGGTGGAATGCACGCTTGTGCTGCTGGTTGGGGGCATGTCATCATAGCAGGAATACTTAGGACCTGGTTGGAGGTTGATGTTACCTGCATCCACGCTAGCAGCATCATTTGTATTGGGGAGCACCACCAATGTGTGCATGTTAGCCAAGTGCTCCTGTTTACGCCCACTCTCCACCCAGTCTCCACTCTAACTCCATTTAATTGCATGGTAATTGAGTAGTGTGGGAAGGTTTTTACAGTGTGCTCCCAGATATTGTGGCTCTATGCTGCCCATCTGGCATGTGGCAAACCCCACATTATCCAGTAGTGCGCTTTAGTAAACATGCCGTAAATTGCGCACGTACAGTATGTGGGTATTTTAAAAAAATATGTGTGTAAATCGCAACTCTGGCCAACCTGCATCCTAGAACCTG
Source organism: Ichthyophis bannanicus (assembly GCA_033557465.1). NCBI lineage: Eukaryota > Metazoa > Chordata > Amphibia > Gymnophiona > Ichthyophiidae > Ichthyophis > Ichthyophis bannanicus. The sequence continues at coordinate 104,188,152 of CM066033.1, forward strand.
CCTATGCCTTGGTCACGTAACAGTTTCTATATTCTTGTCATTGTGCTTACTTTTGTGCACGTAGCACTTAGGGTAATTTTAGAAAAAACCTTTTATGTATGTAAAAAGGCCATTATGCATGAAAAATCCTTTATACAATTACCCCCAAATGGTATATGCGCAAAAGTACTGTACATGTGTATCAAAGCTCCATGAGGCCATGTCTTTGATTTTTGGGGTTTGTTTTGTTGAACTGGATGCCCTTATTTTTATATGCCAGGAAGTATTCATTACTGACTACGAATGTCATCTATAAACAATTCTAATGCAGGAGAATGAAGTCATGCTTGATGTTGCTGTTTGCCTTTTTATCCCATGTACACTACAGTCAGTTACCTTCCCTTGCAAATGTGCAGCTGCAAGGTATTATATGTGCGCAAAAAGCATGATATGCTTTGCCCTTGCTGCTTCTGGCGTGACTGGGAGAGGGAGGGAGCAAAACAGCATGGGCCCGATATTCGAAAGGCATTTGCACGATTTACAGCTCAGTAAACAGTGTAAATGGCTTTAATCGGGATATTCAACGGCGCTTACATGGCACTAACCCTGCTACATGCCCCGAAGCTATGCAATTAGCATCAGGATGTGCTGGGGGCATTCTGGGGTGGAGCGGAGGCGGAGACTGTCACTAACCAGGTAGCGGCGATATTGCATGCGGCCCGGTTAACGACCTGGGCCTAAAAGATAGACGAGAAAAAACATCGCCTAGCTTTCAGACACCGGGCAGCATGCAATATCATTGTTGCGGCTTCTGGCACGTGCAGCGTTCCCCATATATTCAATGCCTGAGTCGCATATGACCCCGTCATCGAATATCTGGGGTTAAGAGTCAGCAGGCACGGCTATGCACTATAGCGGCTCATAGACTGCCCAACTGAATATCGGGCCCCATGTGCATGTTTGAAAACGAAATGTGCATGCCTTGGTTTACTCCCCTCACTAAATACTCCAAATCCACTTAAAACGATACGCTATCAAAGCCCGTGCATACTGTTAGCTGGGCAGTCTTCAGACAGGAAAATAACCGGGTAAATCAGATCTTTTTTTTTTTCAATTTAAATCTTTTCCTGAATTTTCATGTATATCTCTGGATATAATGAATTCTATTATCTTGGTAATAATAGACCTATGGTTCACCTAAGCAAACTAAGAAACAGCAGATAAATAGTAAGACAAGTATGCATTATTTCTGATTTACCTAATGGTGCTTTCTTTCCCTGTGCCTATGCCTCTGAGGGTAAGGACAGAAATCCGTCCCTTGTTCTTAAGCATCACATGAGCACGAGAGAGTAATATATTGCACTGAAATAAAAAACATCAGAACGTACGCTATCATGATCACTTTTAAGATCAGTGGTTGTAAATGATCCAGGAATCATTTAGAAGTAAACATCCCAGAGACAGCAAGATTCTGGGGGCAACAAAGGGGCTATTACTTTAACTTTCATTTCCTTGTTTCCTTCTCAGCTCCCGACGGCCATGTCTCCTGTGGCTGATTGGAAGAACGGCACTTAGCGGCATGTCAGTTTCATCTGCCGTGCAGAGTCACTCTAGTCATACAGTTTCCTCAGTCTGCATGACTGGCCTAGTGTGACAGAAGAAGCTGATGTGGTTCCTTCTGCCAGTCATGAAGGAAGATAGACGTGCCGGGGATAGAGTTGCTGGGGGATAGGGAGGGAGGAAGAAGAAATAAAGTATTAGGATATGGGGGAAGGGTTGGCAGGGAGAGAGAGAGAACTATATAAGGGCATGAAGAGGAAACCTACATGAGGTAGGGGATGGAGCAACAACAGTGAGACCTACATTGGGCAGGTAGGGACAGGGAGAGGGAGATCGAGGGAGACTTAAATCTTATGGGGTACAGGGAGAAAGAGACTACATGACATAGAGAGGGAACACACAGAGGGAGAGCTCCATGCAGGGAAAAGGAGACCTTCCTGGGGTGGCGAGAGGGTAGGAAGATATGGGGCTATCAGGATGGAGTAAAGAGATTAAGATAGGGGAAGGGGGCTCCAGATGGGGGCATGACTCAGGAGAGAAGTCTTGGGAGTCATGACTAGATGGCAACTTAGTGGGGACCACTAGGGAGCCCTTGGCTTAGGTTGTACATGTTCACCTATAACATCCTCCTTTGCCTTTGGGTTGAGTCCTCTGATGTTCAGAATTTGACAGGACTTAAAGCACAAGCCCCAAGATGTTCATATGGAGTTTATCATTTGTCACTGGTTGCCAGATAGTAGGAGGCTGGAGAAGTACAAAAATGAAGGGCAGGGATGGTTTCCCATCCAGCTACTAACCAGGCCCGATTGTGCTTAGCAATGGAGATTAGACAAAGTCAGGTACATGCAGGGTGGTGTGGCTGTAGGGTAAGTAGAAGTCAGTAGTGGAAGGCAAACAGAAGTAATAGGATAGCCAGGTACTCTCACAAGGGACCTATTACCTTTACGAGGTGACCCCACTGACAAAATCTATACTAAATCTCAGCTAGGTGACACTACAATTGGTGGAAAAGAAAAAGAAAAGTACATACTGGCCACATGTTGCCCAGGATAAAAAGGTGCCCACCTGTAGCCTCTGTACTAGCACTAACGATGTGGTAGTGATAGAGCAGACACTGCAGATGCAGATAACATCCCTGCCATGGATAAAGACCATGGCGAGTGTGTTCATGGACCCACTGTGGCAGGAGATAAACCACAGAAATTAATAGAAACATGTCAGCAGAAAAAGACCATACGTCCTATCTAGTCTGCCCTTCAATATCAAACACTATAGTCCCTTTTTTTCCTTTAGGGATTTCCAAATCCGCCATCTTACCATCGCCCTTGCTGGAAAAGCAGGGAAAATCAGCGGGGGACTTTGAAGCCTATGTACACAGTGCACATTTGACGTGCAGCACGTGCATGGGATCCAAAGCTCCGCACTGATTTTTAGAGGCGTTGCAGCCCTCTGGCGTGATCGGATATGCTCTATGCATAAAGCTTGAGCCGTGCAGCTCAAACCACATGCACACAGAGCAGAGCCGATCGCGTGGCTCAGGCTCTATGCACAAAGCAGAGCTGATTGCTTGGCTCAGGTTACATGCACAAAGCAGAGCCAATTGCACATGTAGCCTGAGCTGCAAGAGCCGCATGGCTCAAGCTTTATGCACAGAGCAGAGCTGATCGTACTGGAGAGCTGAAATGTCCTAAAAATCACCTAGAGGTTTTGCAGAGCATGCGTGCTCTGTCCGTTAAACATGCAGCACCTGTACGAGCTTCAATACCGCATGCTGATCTTCCCTGCTTGTCTGCCGCTCACTGTTCGCCACCTGTTGCTCACTTGCCCCCCAGCTGGGCATGGTCTTCTCACTGTGTGGACCTTACTGTCCTCCCAAGACTGCTGCCTCATGTGGATGCACGGTTTGCATAGTGGGTCACGGTGGCCCTGGGCATAAATAGCACAAGGAAGGATCCAGAAAAGCTTGAAGAATGGTTGAGAATTCAGCAGCTGAGATTTCATGATAGGCTCAGGAGTAATTTGCAGAAATATTTAGTCAGTTATTTTATGGCTCATCCCTAAGGCGCTCAGCTTATTTATAAGTCAAGCACGCGGAACAGTGTCAAAGGCTTTACTCGGTCATGTGTGCACTTTTCAACTTGTTCCAGATTTGCTGCAGGACATCAAAATGGCAGACCTTGTTCCTTCCCTCTCATGGTGCGCTGCTGGGGTGGTATTTACTTTTATGTCCCAGCCAGGCAACCAGCCACAGATAATAGTGAGAGCGGGGGGAGCTTTGGGTGCAGTGCATTGGTCAGTCAGGGTCAGACACACATGCGCTGCAGCACAGGGCCTGAAGCTGTGGTTAGCGTCACTGCCAATCCACTACAAGCGGCACCACTGCTGGTTCTCCTGGGAGGCTACAGAATGATTTTTCTACTTTTGTCCAGCCTGGCAGTAATGCAAAACAAAATTTCTGCATGGTTTACAGTTGCAGCAGTTCCAATAGGCAACAGCGAAGCAGCGCTCTCAAAGAAATCTCAACGTGCAATCACGTGGTGGTTCTCGCATTTTAATCCTGCCACCATGGACCATCGGGTTTGCTGACATCAGCTCCAGGATTGGGCCCTGCCTCTTAGTGCTCACCGTAGCTTCCAGTCTGCTTACCCCCAGGGATAGCAGTGGCGTTCCCCAGGTCTGTCTTATTAACAATCTCTTGACTTTTTCTCCAGGAGCTTGTCCAAACCTTTTTTAAACCCAGCTACTCTAGCTGCTTTTATCACCTCCTCCTTTTTTGTCGGCTTTATAAAAGAGCTCTGCTTTGTACATGCAGAGAGAGAGTGGAGGTAGTATCTGTAGGTGAGAGAAGAGGCATAGAAAACTCAGTGGCTGTAACCTTTGTAGACTTTTTTTTTGGTTAAATAAATAAATATACTGATTTTGTTTGCTTCGATCACATTAAACCTTTGACTAGCACAGCCTGTTCATATGATATTAAATAGTTACTCCTCGGCACTGTTCCCTCTAAGCTGTGTGCGTGTGCGCGCGCACACACCTTGCCAAGCGAGCGCACATACTTTATAACAGAGCGCACAAAAATTACAGTTCTGATTCTGATAAAAAACAAAACAGACTTCTTAAAATTTAAAAGTTCTTGTGTATTTACATTTTTCACAAGTTCTACAATATTTTCTAGTGCAATCAATGTGGTGTACATACTGTATTCTGACGTGTAGTCAAATTTTAAAGTATAGAACTCAGAGTGTCGTTATGTGACGCACAAAAATTTAACCTTCCTTCAAAAGCTGCACAGCTGATATTTTATGTGCACACAGCCTACAGAAAATTAGAGGGAACATTGCTCCTCGGTATTTACTTTTATTCCAGCTATGCATTTACTCCTCAACTACAATCTTCTTGTTACACTAGTTGATCTGAAGGAGAAATACTAGCCTCACGTGAACAGAGTTCACAAAGGAGTTTTGGGAAAGGGAGGATGCAACCTACATTAATAATAATGAGGGAGCAGGTGCTGCTCTGTAGGTAGCAGGGGGCCACTAAAGACCCTAATCCCGGCCCTGCTCATCCAGATTGTTTAATATCTTTTTGCAGTGACTATCTGAAGTTATAAAAATCCATGAAATATTTTATCATATGTACAATGATGACAGTATGGAATATGCACCTTCAAAAATTGAGAAGGGCGTAAATGCCACAAACATATCGGCTTGTTTTCAGGAGATTATACAGTGGGTACATGATAAGGAACTAGTGATTAATGGTGGAAAGACTGAGCACTATTTTTGATCCGAGAGGCTTCTTTTGCACCACCCAATTCACAGAAACATGACAACAGATAAAGACTGTTTGGCCCATTCAGTCTGCCCTTTCATACTGAGGCAGCCATGAGGTCTAGCTGTAGGTAGCCCTTCCCCCAAGCCATGAGGTAATCGGCCTGCTAAGAGAAGGCATTGAGATTTCAGTAGACACCCTTCCCCCACTCCAGGTCTGAGCACAATAGCCCCTAGCCCAGAAATCAGCAGACCTGAGCATACCGGTTTGGACAGGTCACCCAGGTACCTTCCCCAGGGGCTGCTGATTGGTGGGCAGGAAATACCTGTGGCAAATGGGATTGTAGAATGAGTTTAAAACTGTACTGTATATAAGGCATTGTAGGCCGTCCCTCGGGGTTCAGACCTTTTTGTTGGAGGGTACCGGCTCTCTGTCTGATCCTGTGTGCACATTAAAGATCCTGTTTGCATTCCAGCCTGTCTGAGAGTTTTCCTTCTGTGGGTGAGTGATTGAATAAGAGCTTTTCACAGCGTTTGCTATTACATTTTGGTGCATTGGCCAGGAAATTGAAAGAAAAGCCTCTCTTATCACACCCACAGTGGGAAGACTACTGCTTTTTGCAGGATCAGGGCCTCCACCGGTCAGGGACCGACCCCTCCAGGTGATTAACGGTCCTTGGCGCCCCGGGCCACCTTGTGCTCGGAAGGATACCTTGATTTGTCTGGGCAGTTGGTCCCTGCGGCTGAATCCCCGATTGAAAACCGGCTGGATAGACTGGCATCCAAACTACCTGTCTGATCAGAGCTCTGGTGAGTACTGCTACTTTCTGTACTCCGTCTGTAATTCCTAGTAAATTCTAGGAACCTGTAGCGGCCCGATCACCCGCACGAACGGTCCTAGTAGGGACCCCGGGGGGGGGGGGGAGATTTCTGAAGCCATCGTTCGTCCAGTAAATCAGAGTCCTTTTGTGGACCAGTAAGATAAAATCAGAGTCCTTTTGTGGACCAGTAAGATAATTAACTGTAGTATGAATTAATTCTGCTACCTTGGGCCCCTTTGAAAGGTATTTAAAGTGCAGCGCTGCCAAAAGCTATTGAAGAAAAATTGCCTAGGATATTAGTATTAACTCCCTTAAGTGTGCCTTTCAAGAATAATTGCGCTGATCGCAATTCTCCGAAGATCCCGGAGATTAATTTAGAGCCTTTGCCCATGTGCTCCTCTCGTGGGGGGTTTTTGTGTTGCCATGTGCTCCTATAGTGTTGGGGGCTTTTTTGTGTTGCTGGGGGTCTCCTTTTGTGTTGCTGGGGGTTTCTTTTGTGTTGCCATGTGCTTCTATAGTGTTGGGGGCTTTTTGTGTTGCTGGGGGTCTCTTTTTGTGTTGCTGGGGGTTTTCTTTTGTGTTGCCATGTGCTCCTATAGTGTTGGGGGCTTTTTTGTGTTGCTGGGGGTCTCCTTTTGTGTTGCTGGGGGTTTCTTTTGTGTTGCCATGTGCTCCTATAGTGTTGGGGGCTTTTTGTGTTGCTGGGGGTCTCTTTTTGTGTTGCTGGGGGTTTCTTTTGTGTTGCCATGTGCTCCTATAGTGTTGGGGGCTTTTTGTGTTGCTGGGGGTCTCCTTTTGTGTTGCTGGGGGTTTCTTTTGTGTTGCCATGTGCTCCTATAGTGTTGGGGGCTTTTTGTGTTGCTGGGGGTCTCCTTTTGTGTTGCTGGGGTTTTCTTTTGTGTTGCCATGTGCTCCTATAGTGTTGGGGGTTTTTTGTGTTGCTGGGGGTCTCCTTTTTGTGTTGCTGGGGGTTTCTTTTGTGTTGCCATGTGCTCCTATAGTGTTGGGGGCTTTTTGTGTTGCTGGGGGTCTCCTTTTGTGTTGCTGGGGTTTCTTTTGTGTTGCCATGTGCTCCTGTGGCTCCATCTGGTGGACATTGGAGGAGTGGCTAGCTGTGTTTCTCGTTGCTATTATAAAAGTTAAATCCTATGCTAGTGTGTGTAATGTGTATTTGTAACGTATTCGCTGCTGAGACGTCTCTGTTTTCTGTTTTCTGTTTTCCCTTTTTCTTTTTCCCTTTGTGGTCCTGTGTGTTTTGTGCAACCAAACTCTGCCTTTGGGATTACAAGATTTGCACTGTAAATTGTGATTTTGCAAATTGTGATTAGAGCATGGGGTCCGGAGGCTAAATTGTGGTGGGGGAGTATCCGGACCAGCTTCCCTATATAGATTCATGGCTGGCCCATATAGTAAATGTGCTGTTATGTAAAAACCTTTAGTGTCTCTGTGTTTAGTTGTGACATTAGGGAAAGAAAGTTTTTGTCCAGACATTAGGTCTTTATATTTCAGGATTGATTTTGATACTCTATCAGTAAAAGGTGAAGTTATTAACAAATCGCCCCTGTGTCCCCAAACAGTGAAAAACACCAGATCTACTGATTGCAGGGAAAGGGACAGTTTAGAAAGGGGGGTGGGGTTTGCTGTGTGTGGACTGTAGTACTGGTATAGCATTGAAGGAAGACAATTGCTTTGTTTGATGCATATCCAGTTTCATTGCTATGTTTCATGCATGATCAGTGGTCAGGGAACCAGGTGTTTTGGTCACACCTCTCAGCAGTGAGTGGGGGGGTGATTGAAACTGCTGAAATAGTTTGCATAGCTATAGAAAGATACTGGGAGGAGTTCCTTCTTCTAGCAGATGAATGGAGGCCCATTAGAGAGGACAAAAGGGAAAAAAAAATCACCTAGGAGTTTTTCTCCTAGAGGACAAAGAACCCCAATTCACCTAGCCACACCTAGCCTGCAAACAATCCTCTTGTCATCAATTTTAATTGTAGAGTTTTGAGCTTCTAGAACCATGAGGTGCCTCCTGTCTGCTGGAAGCAAACAAAGGCTGAAGAGAATCCTTATAAGATTATGAAGAAATGAAGATTTTTTTACTTGTCTTTTTAAAGCCTGAATTTTATCTCTGGTACATATATTTGGTTTTGACTGCACATACAAAATTAAACAAGTAATACTTCTGCATGATATGACATTTTATTCTGCAGACAGTAAATGCTGTTTTGGTGATTGCATTCTTTCCTGCTTAGTACATTAAACTGCCTTGATCAACTGTATTCATTTTTCTGATACTACAATGATACCTTAAAATGATTTTAGTACCAAATATACTGGTAGCAGTACTTTAACTCATGATTTCTGATGAGAACATCTGGATTAGTTCTAGTATGCACTGTAGCTTGTTCTGATGTTCAGGTATGTTTTGGTTCAGGGTGAATACACTGATCATTGGCAATTTCAAAATAGAAAGATAAAATGCAGAATTAGCACTGCTGAAAGGCATATACTGTGCAGTACACCGTTCACACTAATTCACACTTGAAGTTAATAATGCACTGATAATGCTGCCCCACTCCTCGTGTGCACTGCCCTTTAGTACTGATTCACACAGATCCATACAGTGCACACTGCACAAATAATGCTGGTGTGTATAATAATCTCCATCATCCCTTGGCTTCGGTATGAAGTTAATTTCTGTCATAGTATGTACACAACTAACCCATTTAGGAAACATTGCATGCTGAGTCACCCCTGGAGTGTGCACAATTTTGGTAACATTGAACAGTTGTTGATTTACTAACTGAGTTCAACCTAGGGATAAAAAACAAACAAACTGCTTTTCAGCTCGCAATGCAATGATGTAGGGGATCCCAATATGTCTGATGTCACATTCTTCCAGAGCATGAGAAATTCAGTATTTCAGCCGCATTGTCAGTCATATATTTAAGGTTTAGTCCAATACTGCCTGAGGCTGCCCTGGTGAACCCACAGGATATCCACAATTAATATGAATTTGTATATAATGGGTCAGCAATGTATGCTGACATATCATGCATTTTCATTCTGGATGACTTGAAAACTTGACTGGCTTGGGGTCACTGGGACAGCTTCATAAAGCCTGCCTGAAATATCATGGGAATCAGCAAATATTTATGTATCAATTCCCAAAAACACTAGGTACTTATGATTAGAGAACATCCATGATTTTTGAAGCTTTTATATTTTTAAAGCCAAAGATTGATTTGTTGACTAATTGATTGATTTGTTGATTAACTTTATTTAAAAGCCTCATGTCCATTAGCATACTGGAAGTGAACAATTTATAAAAAATTGGTATAATTCAAAAAAGGACTTAGGTATATAGTTGGTGGAATGATGCAAGTGATAAAAAGTATGGTGAGGGATGAAGTGGGATATTAAGAGGAAGGACTCTGATAGACAGTAAACTGATGAAGGTAATTCAATGATGTGAAGTGATGTATCTGGCTAATGAATATGTAAACAAAAAAAAAATGATGAGCACTTTATTCAACTATGCCATCTCCAGAATATTCAATTTAGGAATTCATCTAGGCCCCAACACATACTCAATAATTGGAAATGGACACCTGGAGACAGGCTGGGTGCACCCTGATGGGTTTTGGAGGACCTACACTGGCCATGCGGTACTTCCAGATGCTTTTTTGCCTCCTTTTTTGCCTCTGCATGTCCTGGCCAGGCATGCATGGGCAAAGGGGGAGCATGTAAAGGTCAGTCAAGGGCATAATGGAATGTTCACTACCAGCAAGTGAATCTCCAGTGACAGATAAACAAGAAGTTAATCAAACTGCCAGAGAAAAATTGACACCATACGAGATAGTTACTGGAAGACCATTGAAAGTTTAAACAGCAATATTTGTAGGATGTGATCTTGGTAAATGTGAAGGAAGTTAAGTTTATCTCATTGTGAAATCTAATCTAGCATATTTAGTCTTTTCATTCAATATTGGTGCTGCTTTTCTGAATGAGGCCTGGAACCATGTCACCAATGGCAATCCAAAGAGTCCAGCAGAGTGAATTGGCCAGAGTCCAGATGGAACAGACCATCCCGAGAACTCAGAGCTGCCCACCGCTGAGATGTGTGAAGGAGTCCCTATCTGGATCAGTGTGTAACATCGAAAACGGGCCAGGGTGTCTGCCTATGAGAATGAGAGGTTCAAATTTTGAGAGAGACAGAACTTGAACTTCAGAGAAAGGTGAAGCACACTGCGAGGTCCTGGAGAACTGCTGGGAGGCAGGAAAAAGAACTGTTGGACTGACTGGGGGGGGGGGGGGGGTTTGGGGGCTTCTGTGAACGATTGTATTGTTATCCTTTTAATATTGTTTTCTTAGAAAGTAACGGAAATCTACAAGCCATTTCGGCTTCAGCAACTGCAATACCCACACCAGCTCAAGATTTTGCTGTACTATTCTCAGAGCTTTCTTTATCACATTATTAAGCACTGCTGCTTTTGACATACTTTCATGTTATGTGTTTTCAATATTATTGACCAGCTGCAAGAAAATGATATTACAATGTATGTTGTCTATAGGGAACAGTACCAGAAGCTGCTTTTCTGATGACTCCTATCTGTCTCAATATCTGTCTCAAATGGTTGCTTGTCCATTGCCCGTAGTGGGATTACCTTTCCCCCATAAACAAGAAAGAAAAAAGAAAAATTGGGACTGAAGGGAAATTGGCTGATAGGTATGTCTAGTATGGCTGCATCCTTGCCTGAGGCTGTAATACATTATGATGGCACGGAAAAAGCATGTGGGCTAAGAAAATGAGTACCCAGAGCCCAGCACAACAAGAGTAAAGCCAGGGGAACCATACTCTGAACAGAAGTGCACAGAGAATGGACCTAGCTAAGAAACAGGTCAGGCCTGAAAGTGCACAGAAAATGGACCCAGCACAAGAAAAGACATGCCAGGCCTGAACAGGTTAAACAGGCCAAACAAAGCTGGTGATACAAAGTACTCATATGCCCTGAAGATTACAGTGCCAGTGATTAATGAAGCAAAGGGAATGGCAGGGTGCAGCCAGAATGACTCAACACTAGCAAGAATAAAAAGCCATTAATATGCTGATAAGGGTGGATCCCAGGGAAAGAGCCTTTGCCCCAAAGGAAAGAAGCCTCTGCAGACTTTTTGCACACGGCCCTCCTTTGTCCCAAAGGGAAGAGGCCTCTGCAGGCCCTGCAACCTTTTACAGTCAGAACAGCAACTTTTGCACACGGAACAAAAACGTTGTGCAGGAGTTGCTATAGAGGGTATAGGGTATGTGTTGTTTTAAACTCACTGATGCAAGTGTTTCCATTGAACACCCTATCCAAGATCTAAGTGATCTAGTTACCTGTCCATGGGTCCTGGGTGGTTTATGAAGTGGTTCAGTTGGCCAGGGGGACTAAAAATCCCAGTGGTAGGGGTTCTTTTCATTTACTGCTATGTGCCATTCTGCCATGTTATATCCCTATTCTTTACCGCTTCATGACCACCACCCTTGATACCCTGGTAGAACGCAAGGTGGTTACCACTGTCATGGCCCTGTCCCAAATACAGCCCTCAACCACTTCTAGCGGTTGAGGTCCTACTTAAAAAGGGGGGAATGAGGCAGCCATGAGGTCTAGCTGTAGGTAGCCCTTCCCCCAAGCCATGAGGTAATCGGCCTGCTAAGAGAAGGCATTGAGATTTCAGTAGACACCCTTCCCCCACTCCAGGTCTGAGCACAATAGCCCCTAGCCCAGAAATCAGCAGACCTGAGCATACCGGTTTGGACAGGTCACCCAGGTACCTTCCCCAGGGGCTGCTGATTGGTGGGCAGGAAATACCTGTGGCAAATGGGATTGTAGAATGAGTTTAAAACTGTACTGTATATAAGGCATTGTAGGCCGTCCCTCGGGGTTCAGACCTTTTTGTTGGAGGGTACCGGCTCTCTGTCTGATCCTGTGTGCACATTAAAGATCCTGTTTGAATTCCAGCCTGTCTGAGAGTTTTCCTTCTGTGGGTGAGTGATTGAATAAGAGCTTTTCACAGCGTTTGCTATTACAATACCAACTACTAAACTTTACAGTCCCTTTTTTCCTTTAGAGATCTTCTGTGTTTGTCCCATGCTTTTTTGAATTCAGATATTGTCATTAATTCCGAGATTGTGTATTTGAGTACAATGCTGGATTCACAGTTAACGATGTGACCAGGCATCAACAAAACTGTACGTGTTTTGTTTTTTAAGATGAAGATTTCGCCTTGCTCATATCCTGAAATGTCTGACAGTGATTTTAGAACACTATTGACAACCATGATACGAGTAACTGATTTTTTTTTACAGAGAACAGGAATAAGGAAATAGAACAGCAATAAGGAGTAGGGCTAGAAGTACAATAGCAGATTTTTTACCATGAACTAAGGCTAGTGAACCATGAGAAAAGATTACTAAACCACCTGTCAACAGAGGGGTCAACTCCACCTTCAGCATACATTCCAGCTGAAAGAGCATGTAATTGTTTAATAATGAGGGGTAAATTGCCTGTTGGTGGGTATATAGGTACAGCAAGCCTTTGACACTTCCAGTCAAGGCAAGAAGATAATCAAGGGCAAGTCTGTTTGGCTGTGTCATAAGGGTATTAGCAGCAAGTTCAGCAGAGAGTGCATTAAAATCATCAGTAGTAGAAATAACTAATAACATCAAATCATATCACCCCTTTTGCAGACATTTAGCATTGGTAGCAGCTGGTACACCTGGGGTAAAGAAAGAAGCAGACCATGTCTCAGAGTTAGAGAAAAGATGAAATCCATAGGGCACAATATTTTTTTAAGTAATCAGAATGCTTAGCACGTTGAGAACGTGTATAACGAGCCTGATGATAATAGGGGTGGGTAGATAAAAGAAAGGAAAAGTTCTATGAGGGAAAAACAGCAAAAGGAGACTTTAAGAAAACAAAGGAACATATACCTGTCCAATTAACTGGCAGACAAGAGTAAACAATGGTACCACATGATAAAAGATATCCATGAGTGGCATCCCAAATGCTGCATGGGGAATAGTAAGATTGGTCGGAGAAATAATGGACTTACAATGCGTATTATTATCTACAAATGGACTGCCACTAGGCCCTAGCAAAACAGGTATTAAAGTTAAGCTGATGGACAGTGCCAACCGTACGGCATGAATGCTGGGGGGGAAGCGAGAAGGCAAGAGGCAAGGTCCAGGAGCATTAGGTGAAGCAAAGGTATAGGAGAGCACTAAGGAAGGAGGAGGAAAGGTAGTATTACAGGAAGCTGGGCCGTCAGGATCCCATGTACCATATTGGGGGCCTGAAGCTCGGTGTTTAGAAACAAACAGAGAAACATTGACAAGGCCAGAATTAGTATTAGGTGAAGAGGAGAGAAGGGAGAGTTGCATTTGGTCACATGCCCTTGAACTATTCTTAAAGGTGAGTGTGAACGCACGACCCTGTTTCCAAGAGCGCTGAGCACAAGCACTCATAAGGAGAGCACAAGGAACTTGAGAGTAATCTACGTCCTCTGCAGGAAAAAAGTTGTCATAGAAGAAGCATGCAAACGATAACTGCAAATTACACAATCAGAGGCATTCTGTGACTGAGCATGTCGTGCTAATAGGTTATACCATGGGGTATGTTTACTAAACCGTCTTAATGTTACCGGCATTAGTTGCAGTCTTACTGTGACGAATGCTATATAAGGTGATGGGCGTTCCGGTCTTAAGGTAGCATTTTGGGTTATCGCGTGATAAAGTCCGTTATCGTGCTATAGAGGGAGCCGTGGCACGTTAATGCGCGTTAGCCTTAATTAGGCGCGCTGACCTGCAATCACAGCAACAGAGGTGTAGCATGCTGGTTAATACATTGACTGCTGTTACAGTGGTCATGAGTTTGATCTCCCAGTGGGCTCATTTAAAAGGCTGTCTGAGGCAATCCCTTTTCCTGCCTGTAACAGTCAGACACATCCCAACAATTTGCACTGCCAGCCAAAAAAGCCTCACCCCAGTGCCGCAACCTAATGCACCTTTTAGGGTGCACCATAAGGAACATCATAAAGCACCACGTCATCCAAGGCAGGTCATAATGTGCCCCAGAGAGTGGCAGGAAAGGTTGGCACCCTCCAAGGCAGCATATAAAGCACCCCATAAGCTGGCCAATCTAAGGTGCCGCGAAAGATGCCCCAGGGATGCCAAGGTGACACAGGAGATGGTGCCCAGGGGCACAAAGGTGCCCCAAAGTCACAAGCATGAAATGTATGGCTCAAACACAGATGTAACCATAACACTGCATAGAGCACCAAGGAAAGGCAACGAACAAATGATGGAAGGAAGTAGATAACGGAGCTCATGGACCAGCCAAATCTGCATGCAGCCCATGTGGCAGCAGGTAAAGTGGACAAGCATATTGGGGGCAGCTGTACCGATGTACAGGGTGATGGTAATGTACAGTGCAACAATGACAGTGTGTGGCAGAGGATGGGGATACGTGTCCACCAGAGGAGGTAGAGGTGGCAGGATAAGTGCAATGACAGGAGGACAGAGGAGAGCAGTGCCATGCAGAGCAGACACAGGAGAGACAAGCATGAAGAGCCACAATGCAGAAACGTGTGCCAGTGCAGGACATGGGGTCGCAGCCTGCACATTAGGGCAGGACACCACACAGCTGGCACACACACATAGAAGGACAGAAGGATGGATGGCAACAGTGATGAGGGTATAATGTGGCGGCAGCACAGATCTGCACAGATATGACTGTTACACGAATGAAAAGTAGTTGTGGAGGACAGCCATAAAAAAAGGGAGCAGAGAGGAACTGAACCCATGACCTCTGTTATTGAAGTCATTGCATTAACCATTGTGCTACATCACTATAGGGGCTAGCATACCAATGGCTGGCTACAGAAAGAGTGCACGTCACCATAAAACTGTCTGCTGTGGCTACCAGGATAGGATAGAACCAACAGTACCCATAATGCAATTCACATGCAGAACAGCAGTCTACATCTGCTCACCAGATGGGGTATGCACCTCTACAGCACGTCAGCTTGGTAGGGGAGAATGACCGTGTGTGTTACTGGCACAGAGTACCCACAGGCCATGCCAATGTGCGTGTTCTGTGCTCACCCTGAGGGTGAGGTGGAGTGGCCAGCACCAGGTCCACAGTACCCGGGTTAGTTGAGGTGGGCTGTGATGCAGGTCTCCATCAGTGCTAGTGTGGGATAGGTATTTGTTGCAGACACCTTTAGGAGGTCTCTGTGTCCATTTGTAATTGCCAGTCATGTCTGGCCCTTGTGGACTATGATGCGCACAACATAGTGCATATCCACTGTGCTTGCTATGGTCACCTGTTTAGGGAACAGGGGTGTGTCAGGGCTCACATGGCAACAATGTACTTAGCAAACTGCCCTCTCTGGGTCAGGGTGGGGGACATGATCTGCCCCCAACAGACCCACACTCTCACCCTTTGCAAGGGGGGCAGTGGAGGTACATGAGGACAGGCTGTGGTTGCAGCAACCCCAGTCCCAGTGGCAAACGGACAGCTGCTGAAGATCTGCACTTGGGACAGCGCCACTGGCAGATAGGTAGTGGGCCCAGTCAGCTCAGCTGCCCCCCACTATAATCTAAATAAACCCCTCTCCAGTGAATCAAATTTTGTCAAAAACAAAAAATTCACCATTTAAGCTCCACAATTATGAAATTCTTAAATTCTTTTTGTCGGAGTATACCGAAGGAGGAATGAAACTTATATACATCCACACCTGCTGGTAAACTCCTTTTGTTCATAAATAGGTTCACCTTATTTTTATGGCACACACGTAATGTATCTGGAATTTGGTCATCATTAAAGTCCCAATTTGAAATCCAATCATCCACACCGTTGCCACTCTCAAAACTTCACACGATGTGCACATTACAGGAAACTAGTCCCTGTTTCAAGTGCATAACTACACACTGTACCCCACTACAATCTGACATACACCAGCAGAGGACAGTCATTGTGCACCTGCTGCACCCTGCAAGGTGGTGCAGCCATACAGATGCTAACTACAGACAGTCTGCTAGCTAGCACATAGTGCATGTTTCTGGAGGAACTGTGTGCACCCAAAACTAGAACATCAGCACACACACCACACAGTGATTGAGCCCCAGAAAAGAGAACCCATAACTATCACTTGAGAGAAATACTGCATAGTACTATGGGGGAACCTAGTCATGCCATGGTCACTGCTCAGTCAGGGTGAGAGCGACCCCCCAGCATGACATGCTGTGGCCACCCTGTCCATGCAGGTGGTGGTCAGACACTACAATGTCCCAGCCATTGCCCTGTACCCTGTGCAGATGCATCCTGCCCATGCCACCCTGTCCGGGCCATACCCACAGTACCTTGCTCCTCATTATGCACATTGGCAGGCTAACACTGGAAACAGTGCAAGCAATGTGGGCTCAGTAAGGTGTAGGCAGCCACAACACACTGGATAGACAGACACACACTCCCACACCTATGCCAGCATTGTGCAAATATAGAGATTTGTGGCAGCCATGGTCGCCATACCAGTCCTGGGCACAGTGCGGGCATTGCTATAGTACTCAATACTGTTAGGGTCACTCCCTGGGGTGGTAAACACTGTCTAAATCAATAACTGAAACACACTCCAGAGATATCAGAAAGGTTGCTATGATGAATCTCTATCAACAAATTGTGTTTAACTTAGGATTTGTTAGCTGACATTAATCATAGCAACTTTTTGATATATGTGGAACGTGTTCCCAAGTTTAGGACGGCATTGCTAAGGTATGCAGGTGCCAGTATTGGGAGATGCTACTCTGCGCAGGACCCAACAGCCTGACTCTCCATGAGGCTTTGGATAGTGGAGCCTGAGGGTGTGGGTGTTTATGTCCCTGTTGGCCGCTGCTCTAGGGTAGAGGTTCCCAACTCCAGTCCTGGTGGGCCAAACACTGTTCAGGTTTTCATGCTGTCCCTAATGAATGTGCATGAGATACATTTGCATACAATGGGGGCGGCGCATACAAATGCAGCACAGGCATATTTATTAGGGATTGCATGAAACCTGAATGGTGTTTGGCCCTCCAGGACTGTAGTTGGGAAACTCTGCTCTAGGGATTGCACATGTTTATGGTGTCTGTGCTCTGTAGGGTAAAATATAGGCGTTTCAGGCATGTTTATTTGATCTGCAATAAAGGTTCCTTCTTTATTACCGGGTAAAAAATGGGGGCAGAGTTGGCAGGAGCCACAGCTGGGATTTGAACTTGTGACCTTCTGCTCCTGAACACATTGGCTGTGTGTACTTCACCACACTGTTGCCACAGGGACAGATCATTCCCTGGGGATACCATGACTGTTCGTCAGACAGACCCTGTCTGTTGCAGTGCACGGCACTCACCTAAATGGGGCTTGGCCATGGTCTGCTGTGGGCAGATGCCACTGCCCCCTCCACCACCATGCTGCTGTTCCATTATGCCAGTGGTGCTGGTGGTGCGCAGTCCCAGGCCATCCAGTGTACTGGTAGGCAGCTGCCTATGGTGTTGGTTCCCGGGTAGGGGTGCCTACATGGACATGCGTGCTTCCCCCCGGCACCGCCTGCCAATGTTATGTGCCCTTGGGGGTACCTGCTGGGTAATATCCCCTATGACACTGTGGGACACACACTCGTGCCCATGTTGGACCCTCGTCAGTTGCTGTCTTGCTGCTTTACAATTTTGGCATTCCTATGTGCCACCTAGGCATCTGCCTGGCCCCCCCGTGCCCCAGCTAGACCACAACATGTGCCGCCTGCAGCCCCCTGTATCCCATTTACAGCATCAGTACAGTTGCCCTTTCCTACGTGCCCACTCTGCTGTTGCTGCATATGTGCATGCCCTAACAAACCTCCCCAATCTAAATGACAGAAACTCTGATCAGCGCTATTTCAATGTGGAATCATTCACTTTGTAGGGGGACGGAGCATAGGCCCTTCCAAACATGATATCTTAATTTATACGCTTTGTCAGTAGTGTTGCTTTATGTTTATCATTAATATCACTATTGGCCAGCTTGGTTATTGGGAGTTTAAATGTGGTTCTGGTCATTTTATATGTTTATTTGCCTTTTTGGTTCCTGCATATGTATCACAACTATCACTTGTCTGGGTTTCCCTGCCTTTGCTGCACATTGCCGACATAAATAGTTTCTCTTTCCTGCAAATGTGCCTAACGCAAGGATTTCACTGACGTTAGTGTTCAGACCCGGATTTCACAGCGTTAGTGTGCCTGGAGCCTCTCCCCACCCACTCTCCGCCCATTGACCCCTTCTCTCCTCCCTCTGGGAAGCCTTACTCCACCCTTCAGACCCGGATTTCACAGCGTTAGTGTGCCTGGAGCCTCTCCCCACCCACTCTCCGCCCATTGACCCCTTCTCTCCGCCCTCTGGGAAGCCTTACTCCACCCTTCAGACCTGGATTTCACAGTGTTAGTGTGCCTTAATGCCGCCGCCTCGTTATCGCCTGATAATTATCGCGCAATAATGTCACTTATCAAGCGATAATACCACCGCTGCGACGTTAAGACGGTTTAGTAAACATATCCCCATGAGTTAGAAATGTACATATTGTTGTAGTCTGAAGGAAAAAAAGAGTATCATTCTAGTGGGAAAAAACAGCAAAAGTTAAAAGAATAAAAGAGAAAAAAAGACAAGCAAACAAACATATACATTGTGGAAAGAGAAGATGGAAAATGATACTAGTATATTACGAAGTCTGCCTATACTTAAGCAATTGTACACGCAACAAAATAAGGAACAGAAACCTGAATAAATGGCAAAACAAAGAAGAAATAGAGAATTCAAAGTAAGCATACTCTAGAAAGCAATCTCTTATACTAATCAGTTCAGCAGTCTATGCAGTATTCAACTTTGTTTTTTCTTCTTTCCTTTTTTTTTCATTAAATGCAAAGTCAATTAGTGCTCAGATAATATGTGAAACAGAGTAATGCAGAAAGTCTCCTTTTTTTAAAAAAAGTTATTTTTTACACACGGGCTGGACCAAGACGTGGTGACCGTGTATTGTAGGCGTGGTCTATGAGTGTCCGTGCCTTGTGAAGGGCGGTAGCATAGGTAGAAACGTCATCCTGGGAGCTGCCAGACAAAATTTGGAATGGGGAGAAGAGGCAGTTCTACCAGTCAGAAGCTGAGGAGGAGTCAGGGCGAATTTCTCCAAAGGACAGTTTCTCAGAGAAAAAAAAGTCAGGGGGAAGGGTTTGGAGCCAGGTCAACGTGGAGTCATTGCAGATCTTACATACAGTTCTTTTCAAGAGGCTATTAACTCTTTCCACTAGTCAGATCGCCTGTTGGCGGTGAACACAGGCCTTACCTAGCCCTGTGCGAGCGGTGCGGCTGCAAAGGGCACAAAGGCTTAAGGGACGCGTTTTAGCTTTCTTCTGTTGCTTCTGCTGCCACTTTTTCTTCTCTCAGCGGCGGCAGGCAACGGAAAAAAGCTAAAATGCACCCCTTAAGCCTTCCGCCGGCATGCTGTTGCAGGGAGGGAACTATCTGCTTAGCATGCCGGCGATTTGCACATCGGGTGCGCCTCTTTTCTCCTGCCTTGGGGGAGGGGAGGCGCTCACCCGATATGCAAGTCGCACAGGGCACGATCTTCTCTTGGTACGGCCTTGGGTGAACACACACACAAAATGTAAAAAGAAAAGAATTAGTAACATTCAAGCTGTGCTTCAACTACAACCACTTTTTTTCCTTCCTAAATAAACTTCTCCAACAAAACTTGTATTCAAGGTCCCTTCGCCAAATAACTGACAATATCTCTTGTTACAAAGTTGCTGCAAATACACACCAAAGTCTCCCAAGCTTGTCTGTACTGTCTACTTCATAGGTTTTCAACCCAGTCCTCGGGGAACCCTAGGCCAGTCAGGTTTTCAAGATTCCCACAATGAATATGCATAAGATAGATTTGCATACAATGAAGGCAGAACATGCAAATCTTTCTCATGCATATTCATTCTGGGAATCCTGAAAACCTGACTGGCCTAGGGTTCCCCAAGGACTGGGTTGAAAACCCCTGGCCTCTACTTCTTACGTTCTTACTTTGGTGTACAATACATTCCAATCCCAATCCATTGACTCAGAAATTCCATTCCATACTACAGTACAAACTCATACAGAACCCCCCTCCCCCCCACTAGCTGTCCAAATACATTAACACTGAAAAATCCATCATAGACTCTCATCTCCCGTTCCATATTCATTAAATTAGTCCTCCCTAATCCATTTACTGTCTATCAAAAAACCTTCTATCACTATTATCTCATATCTCACTTCACGCAACACCTTCTAATCACATGCTCATACCAGCTAACATACATGCACAAACCATCATAACATATAATCCATACAGACTAAGGCTTAAAACTTTCTGCACAGAAATCATTCATACTGAGACACAACTGAACAACAATTGAATACCCTACATAAGACCAAAAAGTGCAACAAAACAAGAAAAACTTATCTTTATACATTACTGACTAATAAAGATAAGAACACAGACACTTCAAGTATTAACTTATAAGTCTGCAATTTTTTTTTCAAATTTAGGATTGTATCAATCTTGAGAAAATTTGTGTAGATATCTTCCTCCTTTGCCTTTATGTGTTTGGCCAGGGCACACAGAGGCAAAATGTGGATAAGCATTTGGAAACACCACATGGCCGGTGTAGGTTTTTCCAAAGCCCATCAGGATGCAAAGTGTATCCAGCCTTTCTCCATTTCCAATTATTTAGCATGTGTCTGGGCTGGATGACTTCCGGAATTAAAGGCACGGGAGACAGCACACTCAAATATTAGGGTTACAGTGTAGAGTATAAGGCTCTTATCAAACCGTTGTTAAAGCTTAACATTGTTCTTTAAGCTAAATAGCAACCCTCTTAATAAAAAAACTCTATTACCCATAACATGACAATTATTAAATGACTATAGCTTTTCCTCTTTCTGCCTGTTCAATACTAAGGGGTAATCTGTGGATGGAAGGTTTTAGAAAAAAAGAAGAAACATCCTCATATTTTTCTGGGAAATCAGTTCAATCTTTCTGTTAAATGTAGTCCTTATACTTGAAAAATAATATAATTTCAAATCAATCTTCCTCCAAATTTCAACCAATTTAAGGGCAATGCAAATTCAAAAGAAACAGTAATATTTACTCATCCTGTGAGTGCTGTAGCACATGTAATTTTCACTTGCACAGGACTTTTTCCTCATTTGTATAGAAAAATGGCTTCATTGGCAGTGAGCCAAGAAGAAAGGTTTTTGAACATTAGCTTTGAACTGCAGTCAGAAAGAGCACACAACACTTGGAAGGGCTCAAATCCCAGCTCTTTTCGTGGATATAAGAATAGAGCGAAGAAGATTCTGACAATCCTGTGTTACCAGAGTCGGTAAAAATATTTATAACTCTCTACATCAGAATTTTCAGGAGAGACAAAGATGGGAGGGGCTCATTCTCAGAGCCAGCCTGTTTCCTTGCAGGGATAAGGGGCGAATTAGCGTGTCCTACCAGAGTTTTAAAAAGCCTAAATGTTGCTGTCTACATTTTTGTCCTTTTTTTTTAATGACTTCAATCCATTTGCACAGCTGCTAAAGTGGCCGGGGAATGAGTCCCTTCTTTGGGCCACAGAGTAGTCAGATTTTTAGTACCTGTATACCATTTGCCACTACATTCTTTATGACGCTTCCCTGCCTGCAGGAAAGTCTTAACCATAAATTCTAAGGGTACCCTCTCTATCTCTTCTAAATAAATTATAGCCAGCTATGGCTATATTCCATTCATGTGACTTGCTAAACCATGTTTTCGTAATGGCCACAATGTCCAAGTCCATTTCCACCATTAGGGCTTCCAGGTTAGGAACTTTGCTGGCTAGGCTTCGAGCATTTGTGCTCATTGCTGTCCAGCATTTGTTGACTGGCTTGCCTGTAGTTTGCATGGATTGTGTTCTATACACCTCTTCCCACTTGCCATTGATGTGTGGGTTAATAGTGTGGCTGTTTCCAATGTTATTATGTTTTTTCTGGGAATGACATTCTGAACTTGTTCTTTCTCCATCCATCACCCCCTTTCCCTAGTTAAAATAATGCCTGAATTTTTCACTTAGGATCCTTTTCCCTGCAGCAGAGAGATGTAGTCCATCAGCATAATATAGCCTCTTGTTGTTCCATCTATTTCCCCAGTCACCTATATATATCTAAATTCTTCTTATATTAAAGCTGTTTATGCGATGCAGCCTTTCTGCCCCCTTACCAAGAACAGGCAGAACTTCTGAGAACGCTACAGTGTTAACAATGGGTTTGAGTTTCTCTCCCAGAATCTGGAAGTCCCTTTGAACTGCAGAGGCACTGTTTCTGGCCAGGTCATTTGTACCCAAGTGGATGATAACATCAGTTTTGGAGTTCTCACTTTCTGCATTAATTATGCAAACAATTGGGTTCGTATTCCTGCTGGCTGAAGAGCCTGGGAGGCATTTGACCATCTTCTCTCCTTTGAACTGTGTTCCCAAGTTGGTGCCTCTGATGATGGAATCTCCAAGTAGTATTAATTTCCTGTTTTCTGATTTTTTCTTCATATTTGGTGCATTATCAGTAGATTGGGCATTAACCGTCTCATTTAAGGGCGCTGCAGTTTCCATTAATTGGATACTCTCATTTTTCAGTGCAGAGAAGGCATTATGCAGTGATACCTCTTGAAGGAGAGGGTGTCTCCGTGTTACAGGTCGCAACCTATCAGAGCCCACTGTGATCTATTTGTTCCTGGGCTGTTTGATTCTTTGTGGGAGTGGTGGTGGATTTTTTTCAGTTTGTACCCTAGAGGTGGTGTGTTTAATTGCAGGTAATTCTTCCCTTAATATAATCAATTCTTTGTGCATGGCAGATAACTTGAGACATATAGGGCAAGCTCTTAGGCTCCAAATGATTCTTTTTAGAATAAAGGCACCACAGCTATTGCATTGAATATATGATATGCTGATTAGATTGTGATAAAGCAGTGCTAGGACAAGGCGAAAAGGAGAAAAGGTGGGTGTTACACCTAATTGGAGGACAGATGTCAATCTATATGATGACTATATAGGCAATGCAACCCCAGGGTGAGCGAGAATTTAAGTGCCCCTGGCCAGTAGACTTTATATGACGGAGGGCACACTCATACATCTGATTTAAAAAGGTTATGCAATGAAAGTAGATAAGCTAAATCAAAAGTTAGGTTGTTTGTCACTAGACTGTAGATCAAGGTGGCTGTGAACAGACAGAACTGGGAAAGAGTCAGAAAGATAGGGAGAGCAACGTTTCTTTTTTTTCTTTTTCTGTGTTTGTCCCCCTTCCTTGATGCAGTTCCCCTAACACACCATGATGCCTAAGTAGTCTTATAAGAGAATAAAAAAGGCAATAGGCAAGGAAAAGTTAAGAAAATGTATATCAAAAACCAGCAAACTAGTAAAGTTTGAAAGCTTAGCTTTGTAGAGTCTTTTGGAATAAACTTGCTCAGGCATAAGACAGAGACTGAATAACAGGCTGCCTTCAGGTCATAAAATGCCTTAACTGGATCAGGTGACCAGTATCGGGGGGATTGGATCCTTTTCTAACAAGGGCCATAATGGGTACAGCTATTGTGCAAAATCCTTTAATAATTAGCAAACATTAGAAAATTATCACCTTTAGATTCTGAGATTTTGTCCATTCCTTAATTGCAGATACTTTAGTGGGATCCATCTCTAAAACTTCTCAGTCAAGATATACCCTCAGAAAGGTATATTGCTGGCCTCCAACAATGAACCTGCCACCAAGAGTCCCAAAGTATCAAACAGTAAAAAACACTCTTGCATGGGAAGGAAACTCAGATGTACGCATGAAACCAAACGAGCTCTACAGAGGAAAGTGTGAGCCAACAATGAGGGAAGATCCCTGACGCAGGCTACAAACCCACCTATTCGAGACTGCTTTTGAATTCTGACTCCTTATTCTCCTGTTTACCATCCAGGTGTGTTATAACCATCTTCCCTTAGTTTTACCCTAGTCCCCTGTTTGATGTTTGTCTGACTCGCATAGATTGTAAAGATTGAAGGTTGAGGGTTCAAATCCCACTAGAGGACAGCAACCTTGGGCCGGAAGGACTGGGGTTTCTAGTCCCACAGGTGCTCCTTGTGGTCTTGGGCAAGCCACTTAACCCTCCACTGCCCATGTTCCCTGTAAAATAGTTATCTCCAAGTTATAATGCCCTGTTCAATGTCATTTCAGCTTGTTCAATGTAAACCACCTTGATATCATGAAAGGCGGTATGTAAGAAATGTTAAATAAATAATAAATAAAATAAACTCTATAGAGCAGGGACTGTCTCTCAGATGTAAAGATCACGTGTAGCTATGAAATGAATGCACTCCTGAAGCCATAGTTTGGGCAAAGTTAAGAGGAGCTGCATTGTATATTCAAATCTTATACACATGTAGAGGGTAATTTTATCAGAACAATAATAATAACCAGCCTGAAAATTCTCCCTCAATAGTAATGTTTCCTTCAATAGTAATACTTTAAAATAGATGGATACATCAATAGGGAACTCAAACCTCTATGGCTGCGCTTTCAAAACAACCACTATACTTTAATCATCTCTCGCATAAAAGGAATTCAATAACACACATCAAGATGTGTGCTGTGTTTACAATCGCGCATAAAAATCAACAAGAAAAAGTTTAATTTCCACCTTTAAATTCTTCCAATGTGCCTCCACGTCGACATCAAGCCAAACACAGCTCTGCCTTTTGTTCTCTGTGGAAGGGTCTGAACCTTCTAGCTTTCTTGAAGCAAGGTTTTGAAAAGTGGAGAGCTGTGTTTAAAAGAACAAACAGTCATTCAGAAATGAAATGCCTCACTTCAACAGCATATCAAATCAGCAAGTACATTGGTGAATGTCAAATATGCAAATGTCCTTTAACACACACATAGAAAACTTTCGCAAATGTTTAAGTAAAACAAAACGCAGGCATTTGACCTTAGAAAATGACCAAACACTTAAAAAAAACCCCTTGATATTTGGTAATTAAAATTCTCCATATTTAATTTATGCAGCGACATACAATCGATGCAAAAAATTCCGTTTATAACCTGCCGCCACACCTAGGTGCCTTCATAGGTGGCCATGGAAGTGCTACTTCATAAAGACGCCTACTTATCTTTACAAAATACTAGCATTAGTGGTCTAACGTGCACGTACATTATAGGTGTGGACATTTACAGCAGCCATAGATCTAGTGGGTGTGCCCATGTCTACCTTTCTTCCTGTACGTACATAAATTATGTGCAAACTTGCATGCTCCGTCCAAACTCCACACAACTGCAAAGTACATGGTGTTTTATAAGAGGTAATTTCCACATGTATTTGGCACCATACACGTGGGAATGACTTTATAAAATTACCTCCGCAGTGTACATGCACACATTTGCACCAACTTTGGAGTAGGTGTAAATGTGTGCAACAGCTTTTGTGCACTACTGGAGCTGCTGTAGTTCTGGGAGCTTATTTCAGAAAGACACATTGGTGTCCAAGTTGCCTTTGTAAAATAAGCTTAAAACAGGCTTCTTTTCAAAAACATACCCCCTAAGAGATACACTACATGCGGCACCTGACTTTTTTGGGTTCTTTATTTAATAATAAGGTTAACAACTGGCTTCCATATTTTCAGGATAAGTTGATCCAGTCCTGGGTTTATCCTATTGCATGCATCGGTTTCTAGTCTTGTTTTTCTTGGGGAGTGTTTCATAAGCTGGTCTGGGAGTATTCTCTAGCCAGACTGGTTTTCAGGATAATCTCAATGAATATGCATGAGAGAAACTTGCAAGTATTGCCTCCATTGCATGCAAATCTATCTCATGCATATTTATTGTGATTACCATGGACACCAGACTGCCTATGGGGCAGTCCAGGACTGGCTAGAGAAATTGCAAAAGAACTACTAGTTACACCATGCAATTGGGTAGAACCAGGAATGGATTGACTGAAAATTTGGATCCAGTTGCAATCCTCTTTTGCGAGAGTTTACCTACGTTCTGCATGTGTGATGGTAATAAGGTATTTAGTTTCTCTGTAAGGATCTTTAGCAGGCTGATCTGTTTGGTTTTCCCAGTAGGATATACTGTATGTTAGTATTCTAGAGTTTGGTGTAAAGGATTTTTGGTGTTTGAGTCCTAGGAATTAGAAATATTTTGCTATGGCAGGGCTGAAAAGTATTTTTGTTGGGTTTTGTGGTATCTCCAATGTTCTTGCCATTGGAGTTTGTGTTGCTATTACTGAGGTGACTCTGGAATTTGTATACTTTATTTATTTATTTATTTATACCGTCTTTCTACTAGTCAAGATGGTTTACAGAGAACTCAGTGCAGCAATGTTAACAATTGAACAGTAGGGAGCACATTACATAGAACATATATTATAACAGATAAACAATCATCAAACGTTTGGAGGGGTTATTCTGAGCCACAAATAGTGGGGATGGACAGCCCGATGTGACATCCATCCTGGCTATCCGTGGCTTCCCCTGCCCCTGAATAACTTCCCCGACATTTCCTCCGAGGTCTAGGGAAGTTATTCCTCCGAGGTGGAATAACTTCCCTGGACATTTACTTTTTAAGCTGCTGGGGCATGGATGGGGCAGGGGGGCCATGGTTTATTCCCCGCAGCCTGTCCCTGGCCTTAGGAGGCCTGATCGGGGGTCAGGTTGCGGGGAATAAACACTTTAACAGGGCGGCCGGCATCGCGGTTTCTAAATGGAGCCACAGGGCCATGGTAACATGACGCCATGGCGCCGCGGCTCCATTTAAAAGCCCTGACTGAGTTAGCCTGGCTATGAATGTATGTGCAGGCCGGGACTGAATCACAGTCCCGGCCTGCATGTACATGTTTGTTCGTGATTCTGATCCCACAGGGCTAGATGTGCCCTGTGGGATCAGAATCGTGATCCCCTCTGTGTGTCCGTTTCAGACCGGATGCACAGAGGGGATCCTCATGTGGGACAGAATCAGGCCCTTGAGGTTTAACTATTTATAGTTTGTTGATGGGGTGTGGTTATTGCTTTGCTGGGTGTTCTTTATTTAGTATTAGATCCATAATGCTCTAGGAACAGGAGAGTTTTTAGGTTTTTACAGAATTGGCTGGTTAACTGGATGGATCTTAATTGTGGTGGAAGTGAGTAGCAAAGGGAGGAAGCATATAGAGAAAATACCCTGCTGTTGGTTCTTTGGCTGCATGATGGTTCGTCAGTGGGTATTTCCAGTGTATTGATTGTGGCTGTTCTCTTGGGTCTTTCGGAGTTGTTGCTCGCTACTAGGGAAGTGAGGCTATCCGCTGATTGCTTGTTCAGAATTTTGTGGGTTGTAGAATGATTTTGTACTTGATCCTGCTTATAATGGGGGGCCAGTGAAGCTGTTTGAGCAGTGGGGCAATGTGAACCTGTTGAGATTTCACCAATATGATTCTAGCTACTGTATTTTGAGCTAGTTGTAGGGGGTATAGTGTGCTCTTGGGAAGGTCCTGGTAGATGGAGTTGCAATACTCAAAAGCTGGGAGATTACTGCTTGATAGACGGCTCAGAAATCCATTGGAGAGAGGATTTTGCGTAGGTTCCTTAAGATGCAAAGCTTAAAATAGACAGATTTGGTAATTTGGCTTATTTGTGGTTGAAAGTTGAGTTCTTGGTCTAGTGTGATGCCCAGATAATTAATTTGTTTTTTGACCGAGAGTGGGGTCTTGTTTATTATAATTGATGGCGGAGGATTGAAATTCTTGTTTCTTGTGATGTGGAGAGCTTCAGACTTGCTGTGATTAATTTTGAGATTGTGTTCTTTAAGCCAAAGATTGATTGCTGAAAAGCAGTTGGAGATTTTGGTATAGTCTGGTGATTTTGTGGAGAAGGGAGTGAAGATCATTATATTGTCTGCATATATTAAGTTGTTGATGTCATGATGTTTGATGATTTCGCAGAGGGGTTGTAGATAGATATTAAACAGGAGTGAGGAGAGTGCAGACCCTTGCGGTACTCCTTGATTGAGGGGGAATGGTGCAGAAATGAGGGTGCCAATTTTAATTTGTTGTACACAGTTTGATAAGTAGGAGTGGAACCATTTGAATGGAGTTCCTTGAATTCCTATATTGTAGAATCAATTTAGTAGGAGTTGGCGTGAGAAAGAGTCAAACATGGCTGATATGTCCAGGAAAATGAGTATGAAGCCTTGTGTTATTTATTTATTTATTTAACAGTATTTCTAAACCGCCTTATCTTATTAATCAAGGTGGTATCACAGCAAACAATCGGGTAAAGTGAGAGAGTTAAGCATGCAGTGAGGGAGAAATTTTAGTTGAGTGTGTGTTGTATTGTGTGCTAGATTGGTTTGAGCTATGTACAATGTGTGTTGTGTTCTGCGCTAGAGTGGTTTGAGCTATGTATAAGATGGGCTATATACAGTGATGCGAAAACATTTTCTAAAAAAAAAAAAAAAAAAAGTACTACTGTTAATGTTAAAATACGTTCCATGTAACAAAATGTGTACATAGTTAAAACTTGTTCCATGTAAGACATACGGAAGTATGCTAATCTTTGTTCAATGTAAACCGCCCCTGATCTCTGGAAGGGGCGGTATAGAAGAAACTGTTAAATAAATAAATAAATAAATAAATATACATACAGTGTTTAGGCGGTATCATGTGCTGTTATACATTCTCTGAGGTTATGTGATGTGTCCATAGTGTTCTATGAACAGCATGGTTTTTAGCTGTTTTCTAAAGTCCTTGAGGTCTGAGATTGCCCTCAAATCGTCCGGTAGTTTGTTCCATATTGTTGGAGCAGCCATGGAGAGTGCTCTGTCTGTTGTGTCCTTGCGTGTGTGTTTGAATTCACTTGGGGTGCTGACTCGGTTGTGTGTTTGTTTTCTTCTAGGACGTGTGCTGGTGTCTGGTTGTATGAGGGTGTGCAGGCTGTTGGCTGATGTGTGCTGATTTATCTTGAATAGGTTTATGATAGTTTTGTATCTGATGCGTGCACCGATTGGGAGCCAGTGTAAGTCCTTTAAGGTAGGTGTGATGTGCTCCTGTCTTGCAGTACCAGATATTATTCGTGCTGCAGTGTTTTGTGCTAGCTGGAGTAGTTTGAGGGTTTGTTTCGGTAGGCCAAGGTATATCGGATTGCAGAAGTCCAGTAGTGGGGTTATCAGTGCTTGACAGACGGTATGAAAGTGTTCTCGGGCGAGGAGTGGTTTCAGTCTCCTGATGATTCGCATCCTGTAGTAGACTTTTTGAACTGTCTTGTTTATGTGTGGCTTGAGATTTAGACTATTGTCCAGCGTAACACCGAGGTATTTCACTTCTGATCTTATAGGTATAGTAGTGCTTTGTATCTTGATATTTGGCGGGTGTATGAAGCTTTGGTTCCGAGTGATGATTAAAGCTTCGGTCTTGTTGTAGTTTATTGCGAGGTTGTTGTTTTGACACCAACTCGTCATTTGGGTAAGACAGTCTGTTATCTTTGAGAAGTCCGGGTTGTCGACTGATATTGGGGTGTATATCATGATGTCATCTGCATATATTGTGTATTGAATGTTGTTCTCTTTCATGATGTTGCAGATTGGTTGGATGTAGATGTTAAATAGGAGTGCTGAGAGTGCGGATCCTTGAGGAACTCCTTGACGGACATTTATGGGTCGGGAGGTGTTGTGTCCCACCTTGACCTGTAGCTGTCTTTCGGTTAGGTATGAGCGGAACCATTCCAAAGTGATTCCGTGTATACCAGTGCTCTTTAGTCTGTCCAGGAGCGTGTTGTGGTCCACTGTGTCGAAGGCTGAGGAGATGTCGATGAAGATCATTATAATTCCATTCCTGGTGTTGTCAATTATTCTTAGGATGCTGTCGAAGAGGTAGATCAGTAGCGTTTCAACTCCATGGTTGGGACGAAAGCCGTGTTGGTTGTTGTCGAGTGTTTCGTATTTGTCGATGTGTTCCTGGAGTTGTATTTGAACTGTTTTTTCGATGATTTTTGCCATGAAGGGTATGCTGGAGATTGGTCGGTATGCTGCTGGATCCTTTTTGTCGAGAGTTGTTTTCTTTGTGATTGGTCTTACTGAGGCAAGCTTTAGTTGCTTTGGCATGAGTCCTTGAGTGAGTGAGTTGTGTACTATTCTATGTATGGTGTGGATAAAGTTTGATTTGGTGGCTTTAACCCATGACACTGGGCATGGGTCTGTAGGAGCAGTGCTTGTGTTGATTGTAGAGATGATGTGGGATATCTGCTCAGTTGAGGGTGAGTAGAAGGTGCCCCAGGTTTTGTTGTATGCGTCTGTCCTGGTGGTTTCACTGGGTGTTGTGCACTCTGTGGAGTGAAATTTGCTTTTGATGTGGTCAGCAAATTCCTGTGGATCAATTTGTATTTCCCCTTCTGTTGTTTGCTCTTTTGTGAGGATCTTGACTATTTCGAAAAGCTCTCTGGGTTTGTTGATGGTGGTATTTATCATGTTTGTGTGGAATTCCCTCTTTGATTGGTTGATTAGTTCATTGTATTGTTTTTGTTTTGTTAGGTAAAGGTGTTGGTCGGCTGTTGTTTTGTTTTTTCTCCATCTCCGTTCAATCTTCCTGAGCTCCCTCTTTTCCCGTCGTATGTTTGCTGAGTACCATGGTTTGTTTTGTCTCCTGTTGTGGTGGTGTTTCTCGTGCTTGCCACCCGATGGTTTGGCGGCATTAGCTAAGATGCTGTTCCAGCTGGAAACTTGTTCCTCCAGGTCATCTGTAGTAATGTTCAAGTGTTGTATTGTGTCCTGTATGAATTCATCTCTGTCGAAATGCTTGAATCGTCTTTGTGAGTGTGAGATGTTTGCTCTTTCGCTTGTCTGGTCCTCTTGTGATCGCAGCTTCGTCTCGATTAAGTAATGGTCAGACCATGGCACTGGGGTGATGGTGGGTGGAGAAATTAGGTCTCTTGATGTTAGGTAATTGGATGCGAAGATGAGGTCTGGGGATGATCCATGTCTGTGTGTTGGTGCATTGATTATCTGTGTGAATTGAAGTGATGTCATTGCTTGAAGGAAGGCCTCTGCGTCTTTGGTATTGGTGGACTTGAGGTTGAAGTCCCCAATCAGTAGCGCTGGTTTGTTGTTTGTTGTTATGGCACAGGCTTCTTCGAGAGTGAAGGCTAATTCGTCGGGTGGAGCTCTGGGTGCTTTGTAGGTTAGGCAGATTGCAATGTTATGAGTTCGTTCCTTCAATTAGTGTGCTGAGCAGGGAAATCATGAGGGTTTCCACACTGAACTGGGGGTGGAATTCATGTTGGTGAATGTCCAGAGGATGATGTTCATCCAAGTGGTCTTGTAACTGCTCCTGGACAACGTTTTTGATAATTTTAGCGATGAGTCAGATGCTAGAGATTGGCCTGTATGATACTGGGGAGGCAGAGTCCAGGTTGGATTTATTTAGGATGGAATGGATGGAGGATTGTTTGAGTGGGAGGGAGAAAGATCCTTGTATTAATGAGTCATTTATCATTTTGCATATGTCGGGTAAGAGTTGGATCTTTTCCATTTTAATCCAGGACACAGGGCAGGGGTCAAGGGGGGAGGTGGTAGTGTTGATTGTCACAAGTATACTGCCTGTGGGCTTGTGGCTGATGAGGTTGAAATTGTTCCATATGTGTTCCTGTTTTGAGTTGTCAGCTGAAGGTGGGAGCTCAAGCTGAGGGTGTGTCTGGGTCCCGTGGTTAGCATGAAGATGTTGAGCCATCTGCTGAGGGGTTATTGGAGGTTTCATGCTTATTGTTGTGGGGTTCTTCATGAGTGAGTTGGCTATATGAAATAATTCTCTTGACTTGTTGTTAGAGGTCTTAATGAGGTTTGTGTAGTATTCTTGTTTTGCTTTGTAGGTAATGTCGCAGTATTTGTTTAGCTTCTGTATGTAAAATGCTTGCATGTTAGTGTTGTTGGAGGCTTTCCATTTGCGCTTGATTTGGCGTAGTTTAGATTTCTGATCTTTTAGGTTCTTGGGCATTTACATTTATGGGTGATAGGTGATGCTTTAGCGGCAGCAGAGATGGTGGTGTTCCACTTGGATATCAGAGAGTCTTTGTGGTCATCTGGGGAGTGAGAATCAAGTATTGGAGCAATTTTGCTGATAAAGTCCTGACTGTTGAATGGAAGGAATCTGCAAGAGACATGAGGGTCTATTGTTTGTTGTTTTTGCATTCTTGCTTGGGAGAGTTCGGAAGTGATTTGATGATGGTCAGACTAGGGAATTGGTGTTATATGGATGGAGGCTGTTGTGAGGTTGGTGCTGTTTGCTGGGAGGACAGGGGCAAAGATGGGGTCCAGTGGGGTCCACCTTTAATGTGGATGGGGCTGGAGACAATTTGTGCAAATTGGAGGTCCTTCATAGTGTCTATGAATCCTGTGGCTTGTTGTTTAGTTAGAGGCTAGGTTGAAGTCTTCTAACAAGATATGCCTGTTCTGGTTACTAGTATTGTGTGCATATTGCGTTGAGGATAGTGAAGAGATCATCTGGGTTGGAGGAGGGTAATCCATAGACCAGGCTGAGTGTGTATTGTTTGTTTGAGAAGGTGCTCATTTCCATATTGTGTATGGAGGTAAGTTCTACATTGTTGAATTGAAGTAGCTTATTTGTGAGGATACAGACTCCTTCTCCCCTTCCTGCAGTCCTTGGGCAGTTGTGGATGTTGTAAGCAGATGTGTTTAGCTGGTTTAGGAGCACATTATCTGATTTGAGGCACCAGGTTTCAGTAAGACACAGAATATCAATTTTGTTGTCTTCAATGAACTCTTTTATTATATGGACTTTGTTTCTGCTTGATCTGGTGTTGATGAAGGCACATTTAATGCTGCTGTAGTTTGCTGTGTTCTTGAGTTGGTTGGCATCCATTGTTGACGTGCCTTGTGGCCAAATTTTGACAAAGTTAGAGTGATTGACTTGTCTTAGTTAGTGCCAGGAAGACCAAAGCTTTGGCTGTTTGATGTGTCTACGGCAGTAGAGGATTGGGATTGAGGCATAGTAGAGGGAGGAGGTGCTGCCTGTGAAGATCGTGATGATTAGCCTGATTAGGGTGAGATGTAAACCTTGAGACTGCATATTAGTTGGGTCATGAAGATTCTTCTAGTTCTTATTGGGTTGTAGTAGTGCAAATGGAAGTTGGATGAGGGTCATTTGTATGCTTCTGGATAGAGTCACTTAATTGTTGCTAGCTTAGTGTTAAAGCTCAAGTGCAGTGTGGAGCTGGGAATAGAGATCCTGTTGTATAGGGAAGTTTTGGTGGAGCAGTACTGTACTTACAGTTTTCATTGTTATAGGTGTAATGCAGGTAGAAGGTGGCAGGGATGCTGCTTAGAGCTGTAGAAGTGTTGAAGCTTTTCTTGCTTTTGGCATCCGCGGTGTGCTAGGGTTCTTTGGACACTTGTGATCCGAGGTCTCTGCATGTTGGTGATGTCCTTGCTGTGCTGGGCTGTTTGATGCCCCATCCTGGTGGGCCCATGCCTAAGGGTCACGCCAAAGGGCCCTTGAGCTTCAAGGGGGAATGTATAATTGCGTATGCCAAAGCTGCAGGGCGCACCTGGACTATTTAAACTTCGCGCCATCAGGCGCGTGCACTTCACTGCTCCCACCACCATCCGCAGCTCTCCCCGGCACGGGGATAGAGCCTCCGGCAGGGGAGCAGAAGGACGCCGATCTTCCGCCCATTCAGGGCGCACCTGGACTATTTAAACTTCGCACCATCAGGCGCGTGCACTTCACTGCTCCCACCACCATCCGCAGCTCTCCCCGGCACGGGGATAGAGCCTCCGGCAGGGGAGCAGAAGGACGCCGATCTTCCGCCCATTCGGGGCGCACCTGGACTATTTAAACTTCGCGCCATCAGGCGCGTGCACTTCACTGCTCCCACCACCATCCGCAGCTCTCCCCGGCACGGGGATAGAGCCTCCGGCAGGGGAGCAGAAGGACGCCGATCTTCCGCCCATTCAGGGCGCACCTGGACTATTTAAACTTCGCGCCATCAGGCGCGTGCACTTCACTGCTCCCACCACCATCCGCAGCTCTCCCCGGCACGGGGATAGAGCCTCCGGCAGGGGAGCAGAAGGACGCCGATCTTCCGCCCATTCAGGGCGCACCTGGACTATTTAAACTTCGCGCCATCAGGCGCGTGCACTTCACTGCTCCCACCACCATCTGCAGCTCTCCCCGGCACGGGGATAGAGCCTCCGGCAGGGGAGCAGAAGGACGCCGATCTTCCGCCCATTCGGGGCGCACCTGGACTATTTAAACTTCGCGCCATCAGGCGCGTGCACTTCACTGCTCCCACCACCATCCGCAGCTTTCCCCGGCACGGGGATAGAGCCTCCGGCAGGGGAGCAGAAGGACGCCGATCTTCCGCCCATTCAGGGCGCACCTGGACTATTTAAACTTCGCGCCATCAGGCGCGTGCACTTCACTGCTCCCACCACCATCCGCAGCTCTCCCCGGCACGGGGATAGAGCCTCCAGCAGGGGAGCAGAAGGACGCCGATCTTCCGCCCATTTGGGGCGCACCTGGACTATTTAAACTTCGCGCCATCAGGCGCGTGCACTTCACTGCTCCCACCACCATCCGCAGCTCTCCCCGGCACGGGGATAGAGCCTCCGGCAGGGGAGCAGAAGGACGCCGATCTTCCGCCCATTCAGGGCGCACCTGGACTATTTAAACTTCGCGCCATCAGGCGCGTGCACTTCACTGCTCCCACCACCATCCGCAGCTCTCCCCGGCACGGGGATAGAGCCTCCGGCAGGGGAGCAGAAGGACGCCGATCTTCCGCCCATTCGGGGCGCACCTGGACTATTTAAACTTCGCGCCATCAGGCGCGCCCGCGCCTCTGCGGGCCCGCGCCTGAGGGCCTCGCCAGAGGGCTCTTTGGCGTGGCCCTTAGGCGGAGGCCTGAGGGAGGCCTAAGAAAAATTGGAATAACAGCCCATCAGCTTCCTCTGAACAAGGAAAATTAGATCACCGCCAGCTCATGGTCCTGCCGCGCTAAGATCCTGAATCCTTTGAAGCCCAGAGTTCCAGCAACCAAGTTTGTAACATAGTTTCATAGTATCGTACCACTTCCCCTCAGGACTTTCATGCTAATGTTTTAGTGCTACATTGTATATACTAATGTCTTGCATTACCTGATCTAAACTGCTAACAAGCTACTAGTCTTACTTTTTGAGCCATTCTGATTTTTCTGACTACCTCACCATTCCATTCCATAGCTTAGCTGGTTAGGCTGAACATACTTGTCTGTTACTCTCACTAGCCAATATCGTTACTGTGTTTACTATCCATACTATTCACCATGATATCTCACTGTGTACCCACATACCCATTCTCAATCCTCATCTGCATTATTTTAATAGTCCTTACCTTCGACACTCTAGCCCTTAACGTACATCATAACTCCATACCTGTCCTCCGAAGATCCTGGAGAAGATTCCCTGACTATACCAAATATCAAACCGAAACACCTCGAAGCATACCAGGCTCACATGTTATCTATGTGAACCTACAGCAGCATAACCTAACTCGGCGTGTACAACCCCACTCTCCCCCTGACCTTAAATGTGCACTAATAAATGCGCGATCCATAAGGAAGAAATGACCAGCATTAACGGATATGCTTTTAGCTCATAATCTTGATATCTTATGTATCACCGAAACATGGTTGTCTGCATCCGACTCCGTGATTCTTCACCAGAGTGTCCCTCCCAACTTCTCAGTTCACTCATGCCACAGAACCGACCATCGTGGTGGAGGAGTACTCATCCTAACAAAAGCGGATCTCAAATTTCAGATTACTGCCTCAAGCAGCACCTCGTCCCTTGACTCCCTTACCATTACAAACAAACAAATAACCATCAACTTGCTATATAGAGCACCTTCATCATCTCCAGATGACTTAGCCACAATAATCGATCTTGCCTGCAACACCACAAATCTTCACACCATGAACTGGGTTTTAGGAGATTTCAACCTCCCATCCATTCAAGACAGCCATACCAATGCCTTTAATGATGCCCTCAGTGAGCTAGGCTACGTTCAACTCGTCGATACCACTACCCATATAAAAGGGAACATACTAGATTTGATCTTTGCACCGCAGCTAGCCTTCCTTCATGGGCACAAGCCTCTCCTAAATGTTAGCCCAGTCCCTTGGTCAGATCATCTTCTGATACGATTCCAGATACCAACTTGTGCTATATCTGTCAAAGCTAATACTGATGACAATCCTACCCCAGAACAATTTAAGCGCTTCCATCCTTTCGATAGAGAGGATTTTTTAGTGAAGACACTGATCCTACTTGACCTACCTGAACAAGGCCTCGACGACATGGTCGACTCCTGGAACTCAAACCTAGATGCCGTAATCCATAGACCTCCAACATACAAAGCTTCACATAAGAAGAAGAATGCTCCTTGGTACTCCCAAGAACTACGCAAATCGCTTCTTCATCTCAGACAACTTGAGAGGCACTGGAGACGATCTAGAACAACCGCGAGCCATGAAGCATTCACAGCACAATTAGGAAAACATCGTTTAGCCGTTGCATCAAGTATGAAACAATATCATGCAAACAGACTACAACGCTCCCTGAACAAACCCCATGAGCTCTTCCAAATTGTAAAATCCCTAGCAAAGGAACCATCTCAGGGGAACTCGTTCCACCCAGACCCCCAGGAATATGCCAACTACTTACGCAACAAAAGTAACCAGCTTGCTCAACCTACTAAGCCTCTCATCTCAACTACTCTACCCATTTCCACCCCTCATCCCTCAGTTGATCATCTCTTAAGTGAAACCCAACACACCCTCACATCCTTCTCTACCCCAACCAACAGAGTCATTCAAGACACCATATTAAATATAAATACCACTACAGCACCTGCTGATCCGTGTCCAGCTCCCTGGATAAAATCCTTACGTGCTGAGCTCAGCCCATTCTTATCCAAGCTTATAGAAGTATCCTTCTCTACTGGAACATTCCCCTGTAGCCTGAAACAGACTGCGATCAGACCTCTCCTAAAGAACAGTAAGCTGGACCCCTCAGCGATGGATTCCTACAGGCCTATCTCCAGCATACCTCTCCTCTCGAAGATCATTGAAAAGATTACACAACGTCAATTACAGGATCATATAGATTCCAACGCACCCCTTCATCCCTGCCAGCATGGATTCCGTGAAGCACATGGTGTGGAAACACTATTGACAACCCTATTCAACACCCTTTCCATAGGGCTGGATAACATCAGACAAGGCTTTGTTCTAATATTCATGGACATTGCCGCTGCCTTTGATACAGTAGACCACGAAGTTCTCCTTCAACGCCTCAGAGATAAGGGAGTTCACGGCTCAGCTCTATCATGGTGCGCGTCTTACCTCACAGACCGTTGGCAACATGTACGTTCTGGTCCCTCCACCTCTGACCCCTTCCTTCAAACTAAAGGTGTCCCGCAAGGCTCCTCATTATCAGCCTTACTATTCAACATTTACATGCAACCCATCTGTGACCTTATCCACTCATTTAACATCAACTGCCTTGTCTATGCCGACGATGTCTTGATGTACATGCCAATCTCGACTGAGCATCTTGACCTCTCCCCTCTAATCAAATGCTTTGATGCAGTCTCCGACTGGATAGACGCACAAAGGCTTAAATTAAACTTCAAAAAGACCGAAGCCCTCTTCGTCACCAGGAACCCGGCTTTTATCCCACCTCTATCCATCAAAGTTCGGGACGCAGAACTCACATGCAAGACTACAGTAAGATACCTCGGAGTTATACTTGATCAGCAGCTTAATATGAAGGCTCACATCAATAACATAACAAAAGCTGTCTATCACAAAATCCGGTCCCTTCGCCATCTTCGCCAGCTGTTAGAACCTGAAGACTTCCGAACTGTTTTTCAGGCCCTAATAATGCCCCACCTTGACTATGCTAAGGCGATATTACATGGCCTACCAAAGAGTACGACCAACCCCTTACAACTTGCTATGAATTCTGCTGCAAGAATCCTTCATGGAGCTTCCAGAAGATCCCACATCACTCCAATACTAAAACAGTTGCACTGGCTGCCCATACAGGCCAGGATCTCCTACAAGGTTCTAACAATGACCCATAAAGCCATCAAGAAATTCCCGGCTACTGCCATCACCGACCTAGTATCCATCACACCTCCTAACCGGCTAAGGAGATCGAATGCTGCAAACACCCTCATTCTACCTAAGGCAAGTACTAAGTGCTCTCAAGCTACTAGATCTAGAGCCTTTGCCTTTTTTGCACCATCTTGCTGGAACGCACTTCCGGCGCCTATCAGAACTATCAGCGATCTCTCCCAATTCAAGAAGGAACTGAAGCATCACCTTTTTCTCCTTCACTACGATGCCGCAGCCCCCCCCCCCCCCAGTCACCTACTTCCACACCTCATGGTAGCTCCTCAAGCCCACGCATCTTACACTCCTAGTCTGAATACCTGCAACCACACCTTAACCGCCTCCATACTTAACTTACTCTGAGAAGCTCGTGCTGTGCACGTAACCATGTATATAGTTACATTAACTGGCCTGTATATAGTTATTGTTCTCCCTGTTAAGAAACTTGTTCATTGTATACCTGAGTTATTTTAAATGTTTATTGTAAGCACAAATCACTAAACTGAGATGTGTAGTTTCAATGTTTATTGTAAACCGCACTGATCTTAAATAGCGCGGTATAAAAGAAAATGTAATAAATAAATAATAAATAAATATAGGTAGGTATAATTGCTCAGTGAAGGGAGAGAGAAGAATGAACGTTTGTGTAGGGCACCTAATATTTAATTTAGTTTATTTTAGTTTAATCACTTGCTACGCTGCCTTTTATTTGACATAGCAGAGTGCTTTACAATCAAATAACAATAAAGACAACAAGATAAACAAGCAGCAATATCTTTGTGCCAGCCCTGCAGGGACCTGGAAACTGATCATTTAAGATGGGAAAATGACTCAGCAATGTCAGTCTTAACCCCTTGAATACACAAGGTGCAAAAAGTAATATTACACTGCAAACATTGCCACAGCAAGCCCCCTCAGTAAGAAACGACTCTCTGAAATAATTTGATATTCAATTGATGGCTTTCATGACTGCCATTTTGCTAATCGTGAATTATGCTTTTATGATGTGTCATCATATCTGAAACAACTCAAGGAATGCAACATCCTTGAAATGCTCTTTATTTGGGAGCTTGACCTCTAGCAGTAGTATCCAAGAATACAGCTAGGAAGACTTCAGTGCCAATTAGATAGGATCACCACTCACTAGCCACCAGGGAAACCTCCGGCAGGTGCTGGCGGAGTTGGGGATGGGAAGAGCTGAGTTGGGGCTTTGATTAGGGCCCAGAGTGCCAAAGGAATGAGGTAAGAGGAAGGGTAAGAGTGGGAAAGTGGTGACATGTACCTCCAGACTCCCATAAGTCCAGTGGATAAAGATTTACAGCAGATGGGGGAGAAGACTGGTGAGTCTGTGGGACGAGACCTAGAACCTTATTCGATTTCTGGAGTCTCTTTAAGCCTAGAGGAGATGTGTCTTCTTCTCGAAGTCATAGGTAGGAGCCCTCTGCAGTTTTTATGTTTGAACCTATTAAATATTCTCAGGTTATTTCCTCTGCTGTCCTTCAGGATATAAATGATGGTTCCCAAGTGCTAGATATTAGGAAAGTTGTCACATAGGAAAATGTTTTATTGAAGGGTTTCATTGATCAGACAGTAATATTTTCTAATGATACTTTCATCGAATTTTCTTTACAAGATGTGCAGTTGTCTGCTTTAGGGCAAAATACAGAAAACATAGTATCACAGGTTGAAACTCTATGGTCACTCAGCCATAATGAATAGTTTGTTATTGCATAAACAATTTGAATTGATAGAAAATCAGATGAGAAGCTGGAATCTCAATTTTTGAATTTTTCTCGGTACATTCTGCTGGAAAAGTCCCGCAGTGCCTGCCGAAGGAGGTACCACCGGTCCCTGCAGTAAATCCATGGGGAGGGAAGGTAGCGTTCAGGTGCACAGATCACCCACATGCGCCCCAAATTCCGCAGTCAGGCCTTCCCCTCAACAATATTGTTGGTGTCACGGTGCTGTGATCTGCAGCACCAACAATATTAAAAATAAAGCGATAGTCCATTTGCAGCACAGTGGAGCTCCTGGGGGGTCAGTGCACCTCACTGAAATTAAAAGTGTCCCAGCTAGCCAGTTAAGGCCCCCTCCCTCCTCCTAATGCACTCTTCAAAGTATGTAGGGGCCGGTGGCCTCCCTCCCCAATCCAAAGAAAATGTCCCAGCTAGCTAGCAGGTAAAGGGGGGCTCATGGTCCCCCAAATCTCCATGCCCCCCCAAGCACATGCCTTGCATTACTTTGGCAATATGGGGCAGGAGTACTCCTCTAGGCTCCTGACCCATCATGTAGCCCAAACAACGTGGCCACTATCATGAGGCAGAACCATGAGATCATGGCCATCTTTGTTAGGACTTTTGGGAAGGGCTGAGTATACACACAATGATGGCAAGAAAGGAGCATTCCCCAGAAAGCCTAACTTTACTCCAGGGATGTTTCACCACTTGTGAAGGAAGTTATTAAACATTTGAAATTCCCATCTAAGCCAGAGTCCACCAAAATCAGTGCCCATCATAAACAAAAAGAGGGGTAGAGCATTTGTACCAACTTGACTGCCATCTTACACCATAATTGAGACATCAAGCACCTCCAGGAGGAAATTATCTAGGTGTCAAGAAGAAGGTCAGCAGGCGGCCAGAGTGAATAGGGACCTTGCAACCAGGTCTCTTTCTTCCAGATTGAGCGTCATGTCCTTGTGATTCTAGATGATGCTACTTTTACTGGAATCAGCCAGATGGATACCCCCTGCATCTGCTATGCCTTGTTTTCTATATATCTGTGTTGTTTTCCCTTCCCTGTTCTTAAGGGGTGCCAGCTTTCTAGTAGCCTGAGGCTGCAAACTGAAAATATTTCTGACTCCCGACTGCAAGGGTCTATCTTAGCCAGAAGCTGCTATGCTACTCTAGATGGAAGGGTACATCAGTGGAGGCCTGAGCCTGGGGACTTTGGGAAACAACCTTAACTGAGGCCACAGGACATGCTGTTAACTATAGATAGAGCTTATTGGTGTATTCATAGCAGGCTACTGTTGTGCTGAAGTCCTGGCCTTGTGCTCAGGCAAAGCATTTCCATAGCTGTGTCATCCATATGCTGCATGTCCCTATGCTATTGTGTATTCCTTTTTGTATTTTTTATCTACAGGCAATAAGAGGTCCAGATCAGAGGAGATGTTATGCTTGTGTGAGCATCAACTGGAGGTGGAGAAACAAAGCCGCATGGAGGAGTTGTGCTCAGGAGCTGCTGGGATTCCATTAGAGATTATGTTGTCCATTCAAGAGGCAGAGAGGAAATGACAAGAAGCCATAGAGAAGCTGGGTTTGCTGCTTGATTTTCATTAAATAATGAGGATATCCAAAAATACATTACACCCTCCTCATCAACCATGAGAGCTGAGGTCCCGGTGCCATTCTGGGTCCACACATAAATACAATGAGTCCCCAACTGAGAACATAGGTATTTCCAGGCTGCTCTTATAGGACCAATCAGTACACTCCTTCTAATATGGATGGGTAAATTCTGTGATTTTGTTTACAATACATGCATTAAACTGAGAGGGCTTTCCATCTCTAAAGGCATAAACTCAGAGGACTGACCTAACCAAACTACCAATCTCTCAAATGCCACATGGCACAGGCAAGGTTGTACATATTGAGGTCTGGCAGCCCCAATCCTCCTTGCTGCCAAACCTCTTTTAATTGAGTCAGTGGGATCCAGTGGCGGGATTCGATCTGAACAGGAACAGGTTCGGATCGATCCTGCCACTGCCAGAACCGAGTGGGTGGCAGCACGGGCAGCAACTCCCTGATGGCCCAGCAGCCCGATCCCCCCACCCTCCAGTGGTTTGATGGCATCGGGGGCTTCCCCCAATACCGCAGTCCCCCAATGCCATCACACCACTGGCGGGTGGGGGGATTCCCGCCAGTGCAGCACCAGCATCGGGACGCCATTTTTGGGCCGGTTTGCCAAACGTGGCCCATGGCAGGAACCAGTTTGCCCGAACTGGCCGAATTGCACCACTGGTGGGATCCTAGCTTCTCACTCCCCCCCCCCCCCCCAGTAGGAGCTTGCCAAAAATATTTTTTTCTATCTTTCTGGAGTAATCTCAGGGGAAGTGTCTGAAAAACATATAGAATCTTAGGAAAATATGCCGTTTTACCGTACATGCTGCCTGGCAGCAAAAGTAGGAGAGATTGGCATTCTTGCAGCCTGACCCACAGGGTGTGGATCAGGCAACAGATATTAAGTGAGTTTAATTGCCTCAGATGTGTAGGCAGAAGAATTCTTAGATACCTAAAAGTCTCATCTACCCACTTCAAAGGAAATTCCTCCCTCCAGCTCTGTCTTAAAACTCCTCCTACATCCAAGGCTTCTGATTTAGCCAAATTAAGTTTAAGACCTGCAAAAGATTGAAAGAATCAGATTTCTTCCATTATCTCTTCTTGTAAGATTTTCATCTCCATCAAGTGCACTTATAAGTAATCTGCAAATGCCGCTGGTTTATATACCCTCCAGACAAAACTAGAAACAGGATTGATGACAAGGGGCATCCTGAGGGGTCGCTCTCCGTAAATCACAAAGCAGGACTAAACCGACTATTATCAATTACTGGGGCTCTGGGGGAGGAATAAAGCAGCCGGATCACTTTCCGCAGTCTCTCACCTAAGCCATAAACCTCAGCCCTTCAAAGAAGTAATCCCAATTCACCTAATCCAGCGCCTTTTCTCATCAAACTTATAAGCAGAGAAGACCTCCGAGCACAGCACACCTGTTCTAAAGATGTCAAAATCGCCGCAGGCCCACCTTTTGACAAACCCAACTTGGCTCTCATGTATTAAAGAGGCCAATACCCGACCCAATAATCTGCCATCATCTTCGCTAGCAATTTTAAATCAGAGGGTAATGGAAGTGAATCATATGAAGTGCTGCTTGCCACTGCGATCAAGGGAGAAGCAGAGCTTTGAGCAGTGAAGAAGAATGCTAAGCTTGTACGGCTGCGTCTTCTGCCGCCTAAGAGAGAGCATATGCTGTGCTGGGGAACGGGAGGGGGGGGGGGGAGAAGACAGCTACTGCACTATTCAGGTGGCAAGGAAGGGGGAGGACACTGGGGGAGAGAGAAGGCAGATGACGGATTGTTGGAGTAGTAGGACAGGCAGTGCATAGATGTTCTACTGTTGCAGATGGTGGAGGAGGAAGAAAGCAAATGTGTACTTAGGATAAAGATAGAAAATATTTTATTTTGAATTTATTGACTGAAATATGTTTGCGTTGGGCAATATGACTCATAGATGTTTTTTTAAATATTTTATTTAGTACA
Source organism: Ichthyophis bannanicus (assembly GCA_033557465.1). Taxonomy (NCBI): domain Eukaryota; kingdom Metazoa; phylum Chordata; class Amphibia; order Gymnophiona; family Ichthyophiidae; genus Ichthyophis; species Ichthyophis bannanicus. The sequence goes on from CM066033.1 coordinate 104,231,856, forward strand.
AGAAGAAATGCATTAGTGTTGCTGGAGAAGGGCTTTTCTGGATGCAGGGTATGTTAACTTATAAGAACCATTATTCCGTGTCAGACCAAAAGGTTCATGAGGGTCATGTGTGCGGTAGTGTCCCACATGCAAGTGCCATCCGTCAGGAGTGTCTGACTAAAAAAAGCTTGAGAACCACTGTTCTAGCAGATCCATATTTAGGTCTTCAAGTCTCTTCTCATATGACCTCTGGCATGGGCCCCATATCATTTTGGCCTCCTTCTTCTGAACTGTTTCTAGTCTCTTTATATCTTTTGCAAGGTATGGTCTCCATATAAAATCAGAAGTTAGATATTTGGGTGTGAAGCTAGATTGGCAACTTACTTTATGTTTATTTTTAAAATCTATTTTGAGATCTGTTTTTTACAAAATTGACTTGCTTTGCCATTTAAAGTTTTTTTTTAAAATCTCAGGCTGTTCTCAGTTATGCATTTCAGCATGTCTTTCAAAGCCTAAAGGTACTTTCAAAACTCAAAAGTACTCCAGGGGGTGGTGATGAGGGACATTAGCCAGGTGTTCCAGGGATAGCCCCATCACATTTGAAGGAGAAGGCAGACGAGAAAAAAGTGAGTGAGGTAATGGTGATCTGTGAGGCTGGTGTGGCTTCCCTGCTGCATCTATGACTGAGCAAGCAAAGGTCAGAGATGGTTCTGTGGAAAGAGGAATATTAGATCTGAAAGTATGCGTGAAAGCACTTAATAGGCAGCCATCTTCCAATGATTTTGCCACTCTCAAAGTAGTAATGGATGACAGACTATGTCAGGATGTAGCCATCATGACAGGTACCAAGGAAGCATGGGCATAATTGGTCATGAGATCTGTGGCATTGCAGGTCACCTACGTGTTTAGGGAGCTGAAGGCCTTGTGACTTCTGTAGCTGCTCTCATTCTCAAATCTGAAAGTCAGGAGCTGACTAAACACATTTTATCTTTATTTTGTGAAGTAAAACATACTGTCTACAGAAATTCCACCACATATGGGAAATAACAAAATAAAAATTTTATTCTGCTGCTCCTCCCTACCATTCCTCTCTTGTCTCTCCCTACACCCCTCCTCGGGAACTCTACTCTTCTGGCAGATCCCTTCTATCAGTGCCCTTCTCTTCTATTGCCAACTCCAGACTTAGATCCTTCCACCTTACTGCTCCTTATGCATGGAACAAACTACCTGAATCTGTGCATCAGGATTCATCTCTGACTAAACTCATTTTATCTTTATTTTGTAAACTAAAACATATTGGGCTTGTTTCTGCAAGGTGACGAGCTGTCCTACCCGAATTCAGCCACACACCTGCCCCACGCAGCCAGAGCTGCAGTGCGTGTACAGCCGGAGGACGGAAGGAGGGGGCACAGCTTTAGACCACATCACAGTGTCGAGATCCTTATGTTATTACTCCTGAATAGACTCCTCGGTGGTCTTAACAATAGCAAACAAGTTTTTATGCGTGTATTTCTTGACGTTGCTGCTGCTTTAGACAGCATTAGCCACAAATTGCTTATCTCAAGACTCCAACATATAGGCCTACAGGGCACAGTTTTAGAGTGGTTCAAATCTTACCTTGCCGAACGCACACAGCAAGTGCAGATAGGCATGACAACCTCCTCAACATTCAATCAGACTCAGGGTGTACCTCAAGGTTCTTCACTATCTGCCCTTCTCTTTAATCTATATATGCAACCCATATGTGAAATCCTTAGAAAACACATTTATTATCATCTTTACGTAGATGATATAATGTTCTACCATCCCATTGACATCTCAAACCCCCATTGCCCCCAGATACTAGCATGTCTCACTGACATAGCTGACTGGGTTAATACACATAATTTATGAATTAATTTCAATAAGACTGAAGTCTTTATATATCGCGCAACCAAAGCTTCAATCCCCCCACTAAAATCCACATTAAATGACACCAACATCAAAATTAAGCAAGAAGTAAAATACCTAGGTATTATCCTTGACCAATCCTTAACCATGATGCCACATATCAAAGCTATCTCTAAGATAACTTGCTTCAAACTTAAAACAATACAGCATCTTAGACCCCTCCTGGAAAGTCACGACTTCCGCTCCGTTCTAGAGGCCCTTATAACTCTACACTTCGATTATTGCAATAACATTCTCTACGGATTACCCAGAAAAACCACCCAGCAAGTCCAGATGGCACAAAACCTGGCTGCTCATATAATCCACAAGGCTCATTACTCCGACCACATCACTCCACTTCTACATAACCTTCACTGATTACTCATTGCAGTTAGAATCAAATATAAATATTTAATGATAGTATTCAAACTATACAACAAGATTGCCCCTTCCTACCTCTCCTCCCTCCTTACCCACCCTGACATTACTAGAACGAGAAGAACTTGCTCCCAAAACTCTCACAATACCTGCACACATCTGCAACACGACTAAAGCTACCAGCTCAAGGGCCTTCATTTATGTTGCTCCTACTCTATGGAACGCTCTCCCAGATAACTTAAGGATGATAAAAGACCTTCAGTCTTTTCGAAAGGAACTCAAACACACCTGTTCATCCAATACTATGGCTCCAGTAACTTGAACCATCCCTCACAATCACCCTAACCCCACCTCTATCAAATTTGGACATACTTCCTATTCCAACACATCAATGAAGTTTATGTAGTAGTTCATCATGATTTGTATATAGCCATGAAAAATCCCCTGTTCATCTCATTGTAAATATGTTATACTTTGTTCAATGTAAATTTGTCTGTTATATTCACTGTGCACTGTAAATAAGTTCTACCGACGTTATAATGTAAAACAAATATTTGTTCATTGTAAACCGCCACTGATCTCTGGAAGTGGCGGTATATAAAAGTTTATAAATAAATAAAATAAATAAGGGGGCAGAGAGTGGGCGATGTGGGAGTGGGCCGAGGCGGTAGGACATACAGGGCCAATTCAGTTCACGGCCCTGGATGTCCTGCAGGTAGGGGATGGACTTCCTGCTTATTCCACCGTGAAGGTGGAATAAACAGCAGAAATTTATTCATTTTTATTTATTTATTTGGTTTTATATACCACACTATTTTGAAATCACTGTGGTTTACAGAGAACAAGTATCTACTCAATACATAGAACAGATTTCATAGAACGAGTAAACAAAACACTCAACAGGTATTATAGTTAACAGTAATGTTTTATATTACAACAGGAGGTGTCAACTTGGGTAGTAACTGGACGAACTATTCACAAGATGGTTAGTGGTTATAATGTATAGGTGGGTCTGGATTATGGCAAGGAGGTGGATCCAAAGCGGAGCTATGTTATATGTTCATAATATAGTTGGAAAAGATGTGTCTTTAAATGGCATGGATAGGGGCAGAGAGGGAGTTCCAAAGAGGTGGTGCGTATAGTGTAGCAGCTTAGGAGCTTTTTCTTATTATTGACAGGATGGTGAGTGTGTTTGCCATGATTGTCCTTCTCTTTCTATTGTTCGGAGTCCAATTTATGAGTTCCTCCAGGGAGATTGCGGAGAGGTTGTGCAGGATCTTAAATGTCATTAGGAGTGCTTTGTACTTAAGGTGGCTAGCTTTAGGGAGCCAATGCAGTTGCTTTAGGATGGGTGTCACATGTTCATATCTGGCGGCTCTGTACAGGGTTCGTGCTACAGTGTTCGTGGCCATTTGTAGGGGATGAAGTGCGCAGCCTGGTAAGCCATGAAGAACGATGTTTGCGTGGTGAGTGTGGGATGATAAATGCCTGAAATACAGTGCGGAAGTTGGCAGCTGCCAGCAAGGGCCATACCTGACGGAGGGTCCGTATTTTGAGGCATACTGCCTTACTGATATTGTTTATGTGTAATTCCATACTCAGGTGCTGGTCCAAGGTGAGACTGCACCTCTTGTTTAGTCTTCAGCTCTGCATCTTTTACCTGTAAGGCAGGTGGCGGTATGAAGGTTGGATCCTTTGTGATGAATAACACTTCGTCTTCTTACAGTTCACTCTCAGGTTGTGTGTTCCCAGCCAGTCCGAGATTGCATTAAAGCAATCTGTAATTCTGGTGTAATTGGCTCTGTCCGTGGAAAATGGGGTGTAGAGCAGTCAGAGCCGTACCGAGGGAAGATCGTGCCCTGTGCGACTTGCACATCAGGCATGTGCCTCCTCCCCCCCGAAGTGAGAGAGAAGAGGCGCGCCCGATGCAAGAGCAGGGAGGGAAAGATCTGCTTAGCATGCTGGCGGAAGGCTTAAGGGGCATATTTTAGCTGTCCTGCCATTGTTTGCTGCCGCTGAGAGAAGAAAAAGTGGCAATGGCAGACAACAGAAGACAGCTAAAATGCGCCCCTTAAGCCTTTGCGCCCTGTGCGGCCGCATCGCTCACACAGGGCTAGGTACGGGCCTGAGAGCAGTACATCGTCAGCATAGATGTGCTAAAGTATGCAGTATGATTGGATTATAGCGCAAATTGACTGGATGTATTTATTGAAAAGCAAGGCAGATAAAGAAGAATCCTGTGGTGCACCTTGAGTTTGCTGGTATGCAGATGATGTTTGAGTACCAATGCATAACATTTGATGGCAGTCTGCTAAATATAATCTACACCAGTGACATCTACACAATGTCAGGGAACGGGGCCCGGGAACTACTGTCAGGGCTGGTATTGGAGGCAGGTACATCCCTGCCACTCAATCAATGCCCCGGCTGCCCCACTGAGGGTTGGGTGGTGGGGAAACGGGAGTCAGCGTTGCGGCAGCCAGGATGGCATGTGGGGAGGATGTCCCCACAGGCATGCAGGGGTATGCCGAGCCATCGCAGGGCTCAATCCTGCACCCGCTGGAACGTCTGGATCCCGCAGTGCAGAGCCGGGTCCTAATGAGCCCATCCTGCTCTGGGGCATCCACACGTCCCGGATGTGCCCCTTCTGGGATCGGGCTCACTCTCTACAGAAATTCCACCACCTATAGAAAATAATAAAATAGAAATTAAAAGTTTCAGGTCCTATTAAGGCTAAGGCTCTGAGGGAAGTTTCTGAAGGTGGCACACTAATAATAATAGACAGGAAATAATATAGAACAGCAGGACAGATAACCTCATTTGCTCACATGGCCAAATTCGGCACTGTTCTTGGCCCATGAAGAATGCAGTGGGGCTTGCTGTCTTGCTCCCCGGTGCCTCTCAGAAAGCTGCCCAGCACAACCTTTGAAGAGTGTCCAAAGCAGCCACTTCCTGCTAATACAGTAACAGAGCCCATGACTCCCACCTCATCTTGCCTGACCTTGCTTCTCTTTTTCTTTCATGACGCCTATCTTTTTACTGCAATGAATTTGATAAAGAAGAAAGCAGCACAGGGCTTTGTAGTCCATGCACATGCTGCATGTCTGACGGGTCCCCACCTCGTCTGATGCAATTTCCTCTTACTGAACAATGGGGATGCATCAGACATACTGCATGCGCATGGGTTCCAAAGCCCCAGAGCTGATTTTTGTTCTGCCTCACTGTTGTCCATTGCTTGCTGCCATTCATCCTACACTGTGCCAACCATGCTGCCCTCCCATGACTGCTGCCCTGTGCGAGCACAGAGTTTGCACCGTGGGTCGCACCGGCCCTGCCTGCCGGTGGCCTAATGGCAATGTGTGTGCAATCTTGTTTTCCAAAAACTGATGAAAAATGAACCAACTTAAAAAATTACATCGGGATTTGATGCGCTCGCTGTACCTCCTCAGGGAAAGCATATATATATTGACTGTTTCTCCTGAGAAAAGCATTCCGAAACTGAGCAATCCAGAGGGAGGTGGCTGGCTGGCTTTTGTCTGCTGTGGCCTCCAGAATGGTCTGGAAGTTGTCTGTGGCTCAAGAGTTGAAGACTATGATGACCGTCTAGTGCACTGGTATGATGTGTTTTCTCCAAGTAGCAAGCTGGAACTGAGCCTCTTTTTTAAAATGTTTTTTTGCATTCTCCAATACATTAGCAAAATAAGAAAACAAAGAATCCCTCCTCAGCTTACTAGTCATAGGCACAGAGAAGACAACACAAGGCTTCATCCTAGTGTTTCTGGATATATCTGCAGCCTTTGACTCAGTCATACACACCCAGCTCATATCTCACCTCCACAAAATTGGCCTAAGAGGCAAGACTCTAAAATGGTTCCAGTCCTACCTCTCTGACTGCTCACAAGAGGTCAGAGTAGGATCCCAGACTTCAAGCCCCTTCAAACTCCTCCAGGGCCTGCCACAAGGTTCAGCATGATTCTATTTGCTATTCAACATATTTATCCAGCCACTCTGCAAGGTCATCCAAGGTTTCAGAGTCCAATACCCCTTTACATAGACGATATCCTCATCTATACCCCATTCTGCACCAGTAACCCTGACTACTCCACCATCAGCAGATGCCTAGAAGCCGTCACACAATGGTTCAGCCTCCACAACCTTCTCATCAAGACTGGTGCAAGACCGAAGTCCTGCACATCACCAGGCACCTCACCTTCTCTCCTTCAGGCACAACAAACCTTGCAAACATGATGCAGCAAGCAAAGCAAAAGGTGAAATGCCTGGGCATAATTCTAGACCGGAACTTTAACGTCAATGCCCACATTAAACATGTCACCAAAGCAGTATAACTGCATCAAAACTCTCAGGAACCTCAGACCTCTACTGGACTACAACGACTTTAGAAATGTCTTCCAGGCACTCATCACCCCCATCTATGACTATGCCAACACTATCTATCAGGGCCTACCAAAATCATCATTGCAGCCGCTACAGAATGTAGCAGACAAAATTATCACAGGCAGCACTTGGCATGAGCATATAACACCCACATTGAAGCAACTACACTGACTTCCCATCCACAACAGAGTGAAGTACAAAGTGGCTCTGACAACATTCAAAACCATCCTCCAGCTCTCAGCCAAAATCCTACAGTCATTACTTGATAAACCTCAATGCCAGATACCCTATGAAAGCACTAACCACAACCTCCTCACAATTACCTACACCAGTGCCTCCACCTCCAACAGAGCGTTCCGTTTCTATGTACCAACAATCTGAAACTCACTTCCCCTGGACCTTAGCTCCCTCTCAGACACTGCGGACTTTCGCAGAAAGTTAGATACTCCTTTTCCTGGAATTCTTTGACTCAGACACATAGCCTCCCCCTCAATGATCCCCCTCAAGTTTAGCATCTATGCCCATATTATGATAACCCAATTTATATCGCAATCCAACATGGTCTCAAACAATATGCTACCCCTACCCTACCAGCATATGACCATCTCCCATGTCACAGAACAACTGCAGTCCAGCACCCTGCGGCCTTCCTCTGCAAAGTGCATCCTCTTACAAATGCCCTATAGTTTACATTGTACAGTTACTTTCTTGAATTGTTCTAGTGTTTACTTGTACAGTTACACACAGTTCATCCTGTACAGTTACATTGTTATAAATGATCTATAGTCTACAATGTATAGTTTACTTTCTTCAAGTGTTCTAATGTTAGGTTACTTGCCTCAAAATGTTCCATGTACAGATCAATCTTTCATTCCATGTAAAGCGCCATGACTAGTAGATACGGTGGTATAAAAGAATTGGTAAAAAAAGAAAGAATCTAATAATACAAAAACACATACAGTACAAAAAAACCAAAAATACCACAGGGACATTGCAAACTAAAAATAAAGACAGCAGTGATTACACTAATTGCAAGTAGTCATCCGACGGCTTCCATATTTTTTCAGTCTTAGACATAGTATTAGTCTGAAAAGATGCAACACCCTCGTGTATGAACCAGGTATAGTGAATTCCACCAAAGGGTAACAATCAAGTTAGATACATCTTTCCAGTTATATAACACTTGCTGAACTGCCAGTGATCTAAATATATCAAATAGTTTTTTCTCATATTTACTAAATCTCATAGGAATTGACAGAGAATGAAACAATAGAATTTGCGGTGATCAATTGACATTTATATTAAGAATAACTTACATTAAAGACCAAATACCCTCCCGTAACTCTTTTACTAAAGGGATTCACAAATCATATGAGAAAGAGGCTGATTCCATACTGGCCATCCAGTCCCTGTACGACCAATCAGAATCAGAGTGTATAGAGGTAGACCCGATTCTGATCCTGTGGGGGCTAGATGTGCCCATGGATCAGAATCGGGTCCATAGCCTGGATGTGCAGGCTGGGCCCTGATTCTGATCAGCCGCATGCCCAGCCCACATACCCAGATAACTCAACCAGGTTCCTAAATGGACCCGGAGTACCAAGGTCTCCCATCACCATGACACTGTGGCTCCATTCAGGAGCCATGATCCCCAGCTGACAGTGACACCATCCATCCCCCTGCACCCCATCACCTTTCATCTCTGCCTGGTGCCACAGTCCCCCAATGTCCAGGGAGACGTATTCCACCTCCAAGGTGGAATAAGTCCCCCGTCTCTGTGGCCATCCCCGAACGTAGAGGTACAACCTCAGAATTGGGTCTGTATGCCCGGGGTCACTCTCTGCCCACTGCCTGCCCTCACTCTGCTTCTGTCTCACCCCCTCCCTCCCATGAATAGAGTATCCCATACAAATTGCCTGTTTGTACGGGGAGCTCTGTCCCCAGCAAGCTGCCCAACTGTTTAGCATGTCTGGACATCCAGATTAGATGTCCAGACCCACTAAACGGAGTTCAGAATGATCCATAGAACAGTGTCAGCATGAGTTGGACTTTAGAGACATAGAAACATGATGACAGAAAAAGACCACATGGCCTGTCTAGTCTCCCCTTTTTTCCTTTAGAGATCTTCTATGTTTGTTCCATGCTTTCTTGAATTCAAATACTATCCTCATTTGTACTACATCCACTGGGAGACTATTCCACTCATAAACCACTTTTTCGATAAGAAATATTTCCACATATTACTCCCGAGTCTATCCCCTCTCACTCTTATGCTATGTCCCCTCGTAGCAGAGCTTGCCTTCATTTGAAAGATGCTCTTCTCTTGTGCATTTATACTACAGAGCTATTTAAATGTCTCTATCATATCTCCTCTATCCTGGCTTTCCTCTAAGTATACATATTAAGATCTTTAAGTCTGTCCTCATATATTTTATAACCATTTTACTAGCCACCCTCTGCACCGACCCCATTCTGTTTGTATCCTGTTGAAGGTGCGGTCTCCAGAATTGCACACAAATCTCTAAATGAGGTTGCACCAGAGACTTATATAGAGGCACTATCACCTCTTTTCTTCTGCCGGCTATTCCTCTCCCTATGCACCCAAGCATCCTTCTGGCTTTTGCCATTACCTTTTCTACCTTTTTAGCTACTTTAAGATCAGCAACAATCATGCCCAGGTCCTGCTCTTCTTTCGTGGACAAAATTACTTCGCCCCCTACACCCTTGGATTTTTGCAGCCCAAATGCATGACCCTGCATTAAACTTCGATTTAAGTGGTCAAATTTTCTGTGCTTGCTGCACCTCCTCAGGGAAAGCAATATATTGACTGTTTCTCCTGAGAAACGTATTCAGAAACTGAGCAATTCAAGTGAGGTGGCTGGCTGACCTTTGCCTGCTTATGCCTCCAGAATGGCCTGGAAGTTGTAAAGAGTTGAAGACTGTGATGGCCATCCAGTGTGCTGGTATGTGTGTCTCTTCCAAGTGGCAAGCTGGAGCTGAGCCTCTCACTAGTGTCATAGATGGAAAATGGCCTCCTATTCGAATTTGAACCTGCATATGCATTGCTCCTTGGAAAAATCCAAGAGCTGGGTCCTGGGTCTTTGGACACTCTGCAAATGGTACCTTCTTCTTCTTCTTCTCCTCTGTTGCCTCTCTATCTTCTGAGTGAGAGTGTGCAGAACCCACTTGTTCATAGTAATCATAGTAGAAAGCCTAACAGTCACCAACAATGTCAGCCCCACCACCAGCAAGACAACCCCACAGAGGGGAACATCCACAGCCACACCCAGAGGCACAGAGTCAAACACAGAGGGCCAGGCACAGCCAGATCCACAGGGAAGCAGAAGAGGAGGAAGGTAAGTATGACCACCGCAATCATCAGGCAAGACTGGAGAGTTGCCTGGAGTGGCAGCTTCTGAAGGGCTGCAGCAGCAGTCGAAGCAAAACAATAGATCGTGACAGACTCACAAACTCAGTGAGTCCATCGGCACATTCTTTCACCTACCTGGAGAGCAGGAGCATACACACAAACAAAGCAAAGTCGCCAGCAGCCTATCCCGATCGGTATCGGCCACCCGGAACGGAAGGTAAGCTCCTCCTGCTCCCAGCAGCTAAGGCCAATTGGGCCTAAAGAGGACATTCAAATACCAGCACCAGAAAGTACGCCCGTGCCTGGCAGGCCCATGCCTGAGAGCCCTTTGGCGAAGCCTTTAGGAGAGGACCACAGGCAAAGACAACAGCAAACAAGTGCTCTGCAAACAGAGCCTCACACTAGCGGACCCAGGCGAGGCCCTGAAAGCAGCATTCACAGGAAGTCACAATAACTAACTGAGCTCTCAACAACAAGAAATAAGGTAACCCCGCATTAGCGCCTGGCTCTACAATATGGCTCTCACACTATACTGGCTGACCATCCTAAGCATCCTGTTACTTTCTACCACACAGACCTTTCCTCTCACAACTAATAACCCTCCATTCCCCCTAATTCCTCATCATACAAACTGACTACCAAACATTTAGCATCCATCTAGCTCTCACCATGATTGAAAATATGGATGCCTCATTAAAATACAAACAGCAGCTCAAAAGACCCCACCATCCAAACCCAAGAACCTCGAGCAGTTTCACAAGTCCATAAGATGCACCCTCATTAATACATGTTCCACCTGAAACAAAATACAAACCCTCTTTGACCACATAACAGGCAACATCCTAGACATACTATGCATCACTGAAACCTGGTTCTCTGAAAATGACAATGTCCTACTCAACCAACTCAACACCATCACCCACAACATCCACAACTGCCCCCAGATATTTAGCAGAGGAAGAGGAGTATGTTTTCTCACAAACAAAAACTTTGGATTCAACACAATGAACTGCACCTCCAACTGAACCTTGACTTCATCACAGTCTCTAGCAAACACCTCACCATCTGCCTGGCTTACAGATCCCCTCACACCAATACCGACAAACTAGCTACATTATTGGAAGAAATCTATTCTCACTCAGACATACACAAAGATTACATATTACTCGGAGATCTAAATCTCCCAACTGCCTCCAGTAGCTACTCTGCAGCCTTCCTCAATGCTATGACAGACCTACAGTTCAAGCAGCTCATATGTACTCCAACCCACTCAAAAGGTGGCATCCTAGATATGGTCTTCTTCCCAGATCGGCTTTTGAATGCACTCGGATATACTCTACCATCAGTACATCCATTTCCATGGTCTAATCACAACATCATCTCATTTGAAATACCCAAATCATCCACACAACTCCCACCTCAGAGCCCCATTATAACAGCCCGGAGGTTCTGCTCATTCAATCAACAAACATTCCTTCAAAAATCAATCCCATCTCTAACTAAATTACCAACACAGACTGACATTGAAACTAAAATCTCCACATGGAATTCAACCATCTCAGCTGCCACTCTTGCTCCGCTTAAAGCATCACACAAAACACAAATACCACATGCTCCCTGGTACTCTGCAACTCTCAAAGCACAGAAGTGGAACCTCACTAAAGACTCATCACAAACAAACCAGAACCACACTCTTAAACCACAGGACATTGCATCCTACCTGCTGACCAAGCACAATTCCTCCGCTCTCCACAGCCCTACCATACCAACTTCAAATGAAGAGACCCCTCAAGATCACCACTGGATCATCTTCAGCTTATTGTCACAAGTGGAGCTCAATAGCATAATCAGCAAGATCAACACCACAACTTCCCCACTTGACCCTCGCCCAGTCTCATGGCTCAAAATTAGAAAAGACCAATTCCTACTAATCCTTTCTGACATTGTCCATGCCTCCCTATCTCAAGGGTTCCTTCCTCTCTCCCTCAAGCAAGCTTCAATCAGACCACTACTAAAAAAAACAAACATTGACCCACACTCACCAACCTCCTACATACCAATATCCAGCATACCATTAATCTCCAAGGTCATTGAAAAAGCTGTACAAACCCAACTCCAGGACTACATTAACCTACATGTGCCTCTAGACATGCATCAACATGGATTCTGACTCAACCACGGTACAGAAACACTCATGACCTCCTTCCTAAACTCACTCATAACAGGCATTGAAGCAACTACCCAAGAATTCATCCTACTCTTTCTAGACATCTCTGCAGCTTTTGACACCATATCCCATCAACTCCTCCTCAACCAACTCCACCGCATCGGAATCTGTGGCACCTCCCTCAGATGGTTCCACTTTTATATCACCAACCAAACCCAATGAATGAAATTTCAATCACAAATCTCAGCTTTCACCTTACACCAAGGGGTACCCCAAGGAGCCTCCTTCCCTTCTCTGCTATTCAACATTTACATCTACCCGTTTTGTACCATTCTTCAACAATTCTGAGTTGGGTACATAATATATGTGGACAACATCATGATCTTCACACCATTCTCCACATCCGCTCCTGATTACTACATGCTCTCAAATTGCTTCACTGAAGTAATCAAATGGCTTCATCTCCGCAACTTATCCATCAACTTTAATAAGACAGAGCTCCTCCACATCACAAAAGACCCTGACTTCATCCCCCCCCACCTCTATCCGAATTGGCAACAGCAATATCCGAGTCAGCTCTTAGATAAAATACCTCAGAATCATACTCGACCAACAACTAGACTTCAGACCTCAAATCCAAAGGATCACTAAAGCAGTATTCTATAAGCTTAGAACTCTATGGAATATATACCCTCTCCTATCTACCGACACTTTCTGCTCAGTCTGTCAAGCCATCATCACATCTTTATTTGACTATTGTAATTCCATATTTCAAGGTTTACCTAAGCACGCTCTCCTCCCATTACAACTAGCCCAGAGTACTTTGCCTCATACCATCTTCCGAGCCTCGAGGCAAACCCACATCACTCCTATCATCAAATATCTCCACTGGCTTCCCAGCAGCTCAAGAATACAATACTAAGTCCTCACAATCATCCACAAAACCTTAGAAAACTGATCTTCAGAACACCTCAAAACACTAATTCACACCTCAAACTCCAGAAGACCAAGAAGAAAGAGTACCCAAAACCTCCTCAGTCTTCCAACACAAATACACAACTGTAAGAAAACCACAAGAATGAGAGCATTCTCTCTCTAGGCACCTACTCTCTGAAATTCACTACCCCCCTCAATTCACGATACCAATTCAGCCGCAGACGTTTGCCAACAACTAAAGACTCACCTTTTCTTGGGACACTATGAAGGTGGTCACTCCCCAATTTCTGCACAAAGCCTCCATGTACAAACAGGCATTTCACCTCCCACCCCACATCCATAAAGCTCACTATCCCACAACCTCACACTCCCAACCCCTACCTACCAACCCCCATCCCCCTCCATTTGTACATAGTTCCTACATATGCCTTCAGCAATGTAGTGAACCCTAAACTGCTCTCTGTTTCTTGTTTACATTGCATTTACATGTATTACTTGCACAATGTTACAAAATGTCGGTTGTTAACTGTTTTAATGTTTCTGTCAATTGTTCCTTGTATCAATTTCAGTTCCATGTAAACTGTTTTGACTTCTAGAAAAACAGTATATTAAAATTTGTTAACTAAATAAATAAATATTTAAAAGTATGATGCCCGGTTATCCAATTATGCATTTTTACAGGCTTGCTGTGTGAGTGTAGGGGGGAGGAGTTATAGGGTTGGGGTGTTTTTTTTTTATTAACATCTCTGAAGGAGGGATGGATAAGGCTGAAGGTTCATTAAGGCACCCAATACTATTGCACTTACCTTGCGGGTTGGGAGACATCAACACTTGCTAGACAGAGAAACACAGGCAAAGATGAAGCAGATTGAGAAAGCTGGAAAACAGCGAGGGCCAGAGAGCAAAAAAGAGGGGAAAAGCAGTAGGAGATGAAAAGAGAGGGTGAGATGAGACAGAGGATAAAGATTCTGAAAGAGTAACACCGTCTGACCACTAACTTGCAAGAAATTCTCCAGCATCAACCACTATCCATGCACGAGGTCCTAAAAACAAGTTCCTCCTGTGTTAGATGTGATTTATGACATATATAAAAACGTGTGACCTTGTTTAATGAAATAGGCATGTACTGATGTTATAAAATATGTGATATTTTATACATAGTACACACATAAGAACATAAGAATATAAAATATGCCATGCTAGGTCAGACCAAAATCCCATTAAGCCCAGTATCCTGTTTCCAACAGTGGCCAATCCAGGTTACAAGTATCTGTCAGGTTCCCCAGAGGTAGACAGATTCCACGCTGCTCATCCCAGGGATAAGCATTGGATTTCCTTGGTCCACTTTAATAATGGTTTGTGGACTTTTCCTCCAGGAACTTGTTCAAACCTCTTTTAAACCCAGCTACACTAACAGCTTTTACTACATCCTTTAGCAACAAATTCCAGAGTTTTGTGATCTGTTGAATGAAAAACATTTTTCTCTGATTAGTCTCAAATGTGCTACATTGTAGCGTCGTTGTGTGTCCCCCCCCTAGACTTTCTACTTTTTAAAAGAGTAAACATCTGATCTATGCTTACCCTTTCCACTCCAGTCATTATTTTATAGACTCATTCTCCATTCAGAACATGTCTCTATTCTATGCAGACCAAGAAACAGGTGCTGATTAATACATACCTATCTTACCCCCTTTACAAAATCACAGCCATAGCCCTAGTTGTGTATATGTGCATACATCCTATATAACTTTCATAAAATTACTCTCTAAATGTATATATGAATTACTTGATATTTGACACACAAGTCAGGCAAATTGACGAACAAGAAAAAAATGGTTACAGAAGCAGAACTGATCCTATTAACTTTCAATATGCATATTTTGCTCCCGCTTAGTATTTAGAAGTGAGATCAAAGTTAGCAGATAACTAATTACTAGCGTATCACATTGTTGATTACAAACACTGGAACCGTCCCTGCTTCTACTTCATTTGCATGACGTTCCTAATAATATCTCAGCAGGTTGTCAGTCACGGATTTGACAACAGAATGTTTCTCCGTAACTCCATCATTTATAGTAAATGATGCACACAGACTCCCTTGCCACTCAGCTTGGTAATTGCTTTACCACTGGAAAATTCTTCTTTTGGTATGACGGCTGGCTTTTAAACCACTGTAGGATAGGAACAGGGATTTTCTTTTTCTGCATAGCTGGCACTAAAACACCTCAAGATTATTTTTGCAGTACATCTAAAAACAAACAGAGAAAACTGTTTTGTTTTCAGTGGTTTTCATGTTTAGACTGATGCCTATTATATATTGTCTTACCTCATGCATTTTCAACATAACAAAGTAATGCTAGAGTAATTTTATGTGAAGTATAATACTGGTGAATACTGTACTATAAATGTTTTTTTCCTGCTGATATGGTGCATGTAATTTGAGTTCAATATCTTTATTTAAATCATTTGCTTAGGCTCAGTACTGTCTGGTCTTCATCCAAAAACGTGGAGCCCGATTCAGATAGAGGCACGTCCGGGCTGTCCGGATGGCCCCAAGCAAGATGAGCCCATTTGGACCTGATTCTGGACTGCGGGAACAAAATGTTCCTGCGGTAACCAGAATTGGGCCTGGGGATGGCCTGGCATGCCCCTGCCGTCTGTGGGGACATCCTCCCCATAGCGCCCCGACTCCCGTTTCCTCAGCCACCCTTTTCCCCACTGCCCAACTCAAGGCTGGCCTGCCATGGCCTGGACTGGGTGGCGGGGACCCCCCCATCCAGCCCTGATCTGGGATGGGATCCCTGGACCCAATCATCGGGTTTTTGCTGCTTATTCCACCTTTGAATCAGCCCTGTACATCCTGCCAGGCTGGACTGCCCCTGCTCCGCCTCGATTCCGTCCCCTCCCCCACCCCTCCCCCCTGCTGGCTCTCCCTTTTCTGATGCACAGGACATACAGGAAGAGCCAGAGGAGGAATCGGGCAAACCGCATCCCGGAATCAGGTCCTTAGTGTTCAAAAGTCATATCGTGGAAGTGACCTGGTCATTCACCTCAAATAAACTAGGTGCCATTTTAAAATGATTTGCAGGGACAAAAGAAAGGACCTTTCGATAGGAATGGTAGGTGTAAAGGTCTCATAGGGTGGGTGGGGTAATGAGCAAGTTGGAGGCATAGTTGTTGGTAAATAAGCGAGTTAGTGGATGGAAGGGGGGAGGATGGATAGGCATGAAGATCCTGGGCTCAGGATTCCCATGTGTGAGGATCCAAACTTGGGTCTACCAGTTTTAATGGTCCTCACTGGGTGATCTGAGACCAGGGGTCAATCATTTAGGGTTCATCATGCCCCCTAATGTGGAAAACACAGGTCTATGGATTTTTTAACTTCTGTTTCCATCCTAGCTAAAACCTTATGTTCACCTCAGGGGTTGAAATCATGTTTCTGTGCTAAAAGTAAAAAAGCAAGTAAATTTTTAGCACACATTGCTGCAGCGAAAATAATTCCTCATGCAGGTCATTTCAGGCTCTCCAAAAAGGCCGCTGCCCCTCCCCGACAGAAGGGCTCCATTAAAAAGTCCTTTTACCTGAGGAAGGGAGCTGCTTAAAGAAACTGCCCACCTTATCAGGCCTCCCCAGCTCCCCAACAGGGTCAGTAGGCCAAAGGACATGGGCATGGCCCTCGTAAGCAGAAGGCTCCAAAATCCCAGGCACCGGCCCCAGCCCAGCCAGGGGGGAATATTTGACTCCTTGAGCATAGCCTATCTACCCCAAGGAGATCAGCAGCCCACAGGGGGATGTCTGGCCCTCTGGTCCTCTATGCTCAGAGGTGGGTGACCATCACCAGCAACTCCTCGGCACTTCGGGAAGTCAGGAAGGGTTACCTCCTCCATCTGACTCAGATACCTCCCCCTTATTTCCCAGGAGAGCCCCTCAGGTCTCTCCTCCACCGGGACCGTCTTCTGAAGGAGTTGACAGGTCTTCTCGAGGACAAAGCAGTGGAACCGGTGTCCCACCATCTCAAGGGCAAAGGGTTTTACTCCAGGTACTTCCTTGTGCCAAAAAGGACAGGGGGCCTAAGGTCCATCCTCGACCTGCGCAACCTCAACAAATTCCTGGTGAGGGAGAAGTTCAAGATGCTTTCCCTTGAAACATTGCTGCCCTACCTCCAGCAGGGAGATTGGCTGTGCTCCTTAGACCTCAAGGATGCTTTTACCCACATCCTCATTCACCCCATCCACAGGCAGTACCTGCAGTTCGTATTGGGGGGGGAAGGCATTTTCAGTACAGGGTGCTCCCCTTTGGCCTGGCCTGGCCTGGTCTCTGCCCCAAGATTTTTCACAAAATGCCTGGCAGTCGTGGCCGCCGCCTTCCGGCTCCAGGGGTTTTAGTCTTTCCCTACCTAGACAACTGGCTCATAAAGGGAGCTATGGCCTCAGAGGTGCAGCTGGCCACTTTACGCACCATCCAGGTTCTGCAACACTTGGGGTTTGTCATAAACTACCCCAAGTCTCACCACCTCCCGACGCAGTGTCTAGAGTTCATTGGGGCAAAGATAGACACACTGCAGTTGAAGGCATTCTTGCACAGGTACCAAGCTGACTGTCTCAGGACTCTGGCTTGGGACATACAGTACCGTCCCTCGGTGTCCGCTCGGCTTCTCCTGCGCCTCCTCAGGCACATGGCCTCCATGGTCCATGTCACCCCCACCTCTCACTTCCACATGAGGATGGCGCAGTGGTGTCTCCAGGACCAGTGGTTTCAGGCCATGTGTCGCCTCCGAGACACAGTTTCTGTGACCCGCCAATTGGCGGATTCCCTGGTCTGGTTGCAATCTCCACAGCATCTCTAGGCATGTATGTCTTGTCAGGCCCCAAGCCCCTCAAGGGTCCTCACCATGGATGCCTCCCTGCTGGGCTGCGGAGCCCACTGCAGAGATCTCTGCACTCAAGAGGTGCTAATTCATGTACATAGTTCGAGCATGTGATCTAGTTAAAAGATTACATTTTCCATGTAAATAGTTCTCCCTTGTTTTCCAAGTTGATAATCCTGTTATATGTAACTCCGAACAGCCTGTTCTGGTTTTTGTTTTGTTCTCTGTAAACCGCGCTGATGTCGAAGAGTGCGGTATAAAAGAAATTAAAATAAATAAATAAATAAATAAATAATAAATTTCTACTCATTTGCATGGAAAGTGCACCAAAATTGACTCCCCTTTAAGCTTTCTATTTAGTGATGATTTTTTGTGTATTAAGGGGCATGTTTACTAAGCCCTGTGCTGATAACTACGTGCATGTGGGCCCTGCTACCACCGTGGGGCTCATGGCTAACTGCAGGGGGGGGGGGGATGCATATCCACCCCCCCTTGCAGTTAGCACAGGCAAGCCACACATTATTCTGGAGACGTGCTGTGGGTGCAAATAACGCCATGCATTGAGGTGGCATTAGTCACACCCGTGCTACGGTGTCAAGTGTGATTACTCTGGGCCACTAACGCCTGCGCTAGCTACGATGTCCTGTCTTTTACATGTGACTGTGCAGCACTACGTATGTCTTGTAGCACTCTAGAAATATTCAGTAGTAGTGGTAGAATGCTCACGATCCACCTCCATCCTCCCCAGTCCCTGCCTCATGCATGCCACTAGGGTAATGCGGAGTTTTTAGCATGGGAGTCCTTTACTACTTTTTACCATGGTGCCCAAACCACATGGTTTAGTAAACGCACCCGTAAAAGCTTGGATATACTCAGAATATAGCAAAGCTACTATCACATTAGACTCACTCGCCCAGTAAAGCTGGATCTCTTGCTATGGTAGGAATTCCTTCAGGACTTCGGTGGCAGTCAGAACCAGTGATGAGCTTTGGCGCTACTGTCAGGGGGCATAGTGCAGGGCAGATTGACCACCATGCAAGACACATTGAGCCTCTTCATACTATTGTAGGCAGAATCAAGGAAAGGAGGTCTCACCAGCTAGTCCCAGCAGGCCATGTTAATGGATACCCGAGAGGGGTATTTACAGACCTGCTAAATTACCCATTTCCAGGAGTGAGATTTTAAGCTGGTCCTGGATTTCTGACAGTCTCACCCTGATGCATTATGGGACCTGCAGTATTTCTTCCAATGAGCAAAATCAGGGACTACATTCCTAACTGCTGACACCTAATTAGGTGTTAGTTCCCTCCCTACCCCCCCCCCCCAATTCCCACCCACCCTTAGTGAGCAGTCTTACTTTATAGGGCACCTCCCCATTTAACTAAACACAGCGACTTGTAACAGCACATTTTGAATGTAATTAAAGAGATTTAACTGCTTTTTCTCTGAAAGGACAGCTGGGAAACTGGCTGGTACTTTGGTAGATCTCTCTCTTTTGCTTTAACAGATACCTAACCTCCACGAACTAAACAATGGCTGGGAACAATCATATCACTAAAGCTGTTGCCACTGTTACAGCTTCTGCCTCTGTCCAGACAGAGGTCCCAATGCCAGTTGAAGGACTGGTTCCATGTGCAGGGTGCCTGCATGCTGAAGCTCTGAGGAAACAAGTGGTGGAACTCAGAGAGGAGGTAGCGAGGCTGAGGAGCATTCAAGACAGTGATAAATACATTGATGAGATGCTTCTTGCAGCAACCAAGCTCTCCAGCAGAGGAGAAGATGGGTGCCGACAGAATGATGGGTGCCGACAGAATGACGAAGGTTGGACACAAGTCACCAGGGCCTGCAGAATCACCAATCCAACTTCTCCAGCCCTTGAATTGAAGAACCATTATGCAGCCCTGGAAGTGGAGGAGGTGAAAGCATCGCTGGATAGGGAAGAACCAGAGCTCAAGTACCCCAAATTTGCAGAATTAGTGACCACAAGAAAGTGAAGGGTAGTGGTGGTTGGTGACTCTCTTCTGAGGGGTACTAAGGCGTCAATTTGCTGACCAGACTTGAAGTCCAGAGATGTATGCTGTCTGCCTGGTGCCAAAATCCAAGATGTTACGGAGAGTTTGCTGAGACTCATCAAGCCCACAGACTATTACCCAATGTTGCTAATCCATATTGAAACAAATGATACTGCCAGGTATCCCTC
Source organism: Ichthyophis bannanicus (assembly GCA_033557465.1). Taxonomy (NCBI): domain Eukaryota; kingdom Metazoa; phylum Chordata; class Amphibia; order Gymnophiona; family Ichthyophiidae; genus Ichthyophis; species Ichthyophis bannanicus. Next base: position 104,252,077 of record CM066033.1, read on the forward strand.
TGAGCGTATCGAAAGTGACTTCATGGCTCTGGGACAGAGGGTGAAGCAGTTAGGTGTACAGGTGGTGTTCTCTTCAATCCTCCCTGTTGAGGGTAAAGGCCAAGGCAGAGAGGCTCGCATCCTGGAGTTGAATGCATGGCTGCGTGGATGGTGTCATCGAGCGTGTTTTGGTTTCGTAGACCATGGGATGCTGTTCCAAGGGTTGCAGAGCAAAGATGGCATCCATCTGTCCAAAAAGGGTTGACACGTCTTCAGTAGTAGACTGGCTAATCTACTGAAGAGGGCTTTAAACTAGATTCGTTGGGGATGGGTGAAAAAAGCCCCCAGGTAAGTGATGCATTAAATACCTTTATGGAAATGGGTAACAGGGGTAACATATGGAAAGCAGTGTGTATTAATGCCCGTAGCATGGGAAATAAGATCCCTGATGTTGAAGCTTTGGTGGGAGTGGCTGACTTGGATTTAGTGGCAGTTACAGAAACATGGTTCACAGAAAACCATGACTGGGATGCAACTATACCTGGCTATACTTTATTCAGAAAGGACATGGTAGGAAGAAGGGGAGGAGAAGTGGCACTATATGTAAAAAATATTATTAAAGCTTTGGCATTACAGAGCTTAAAAGGGAGAGAGGAGGCACTGTGGGTTAAACTAGAAAGAGGGAAAGAGAAATATATTTGTATTGGTGTGATATACAGACCTCCCTCACAAGAGGAAGAGGTGGACAGAGAGTTAATTGAAGACATACTCAGCATTGCTGGGAAAGGGGAAGTGCTACTGATGGGGGATTTGAGTATGGCAGATGTTGATTGGCACATTCCTGCTGCAGTATCATCTAGAAGTAAAGAGATCCTGGATTCTCTACAGAGAGAACTATTCAGGCAATTGGTAACAGACCCCACTCGTAAAGGGGCCATACTTGACTTGGTGCTTACCAAAGGTGAAAGTGTTTCTGATGTTATAATGGGAGATCATTTTGCATCCAGTGATCACCAGATGGTGTGGTTCACTATTAGGACTAGGGCTGTTAGAATCCATTCAAAGGTGAGGGTCTTAGACTTTAGGAAAACTAACTTTACCAAGATGGGCCAATACCTCAGGGAGTCATTAGCAGGATGGGAACAGCTGGGAAATGTAGAAAAACAGTGGGCAAAACTGAAAAGGGATATTTTAAGAGCAACCAACCTTTTTGTTAAAATGGTAAATAAAGGTAAAAGGAAAAGGAGACCGCTATGGCTTTCAAAAAAAGTAGCTGAAAAAGTGAAGAAAAAGAGGGAGGCCTTCATGAAATACAAGAGCACAGAGAGAGAAAGACAGGTATGTATATTTGTAAAAACTTAGAGAAGCTAGCAAAGTAGTCAGGAAAGCAAAGATTCAAAAAGAGGAGGAAATAGCCAATGCAATAAAATGGGGGGATAAGACATTTTTCAGATATGTTAGTGAGAAGAGGAAGGGCAAAAGTGGCATTGTCAGACTCAAGGGTGAAGGGGAGGAATATGTAGAAGCTGATGAGGATAAAGCGGAATTGCTTAACAAATATTTCTGTTCTGTGTTCACAGATGAAGAACCAGGAGCAGGACCTCAGAAAACACCCATTAACAGGAACAGAAGCGAGGGACATCTTGAACAATTTTCAGAAGACTGTGTTCGTAAGAAACTAACTCAACTTAAAGTAGACAAAGCGATGGGACCAGATGGGATACACCCTAGAATACTGAGGGAAGTTGGAGACATTTTAGCAGCTCCAATACTGACCTTTTCAATGCCTCATTGGAGTCGGGAGTGGTGCCAAAGGACTGGAAAGAGGCTCATGTCGTGCCTTTACACAAACGCAGAAGTAAGGATGTGGTTGAAAACTACAGGCCGGTTAGTTTAACTTTGGTGGTGAGTAAATTATTAGAAATGCTGCTGAAAGAGAAGAAAGAGAAAATAGTGAGGTTTCTGGAGTCCAGTGGATTACAGGATCCGAGGCAGCATGGATTCACCAGAGGCAGGTCTTGTCAGACAAATCTGATTGATTTCTTTGACTGGTTGACCAGGGAATTGGACCGAGGGAGAGTCCTAGATGTGGTGTATTCAGATTTCAGTAAAGCCTTTGACACTGTTCCTCACAGGCGGCTTATAAACAAACTGAGCACCCTAGGGATGGACCCTAAAGTTACTGCATGTGTTAGAAATTGGTTGGGTGGGGGGGCGGAGCTTGCCACTGAACAGAATGGACGTGTGAGTTGGTGCTCCCGTCGCTACCAAAGATTCCTGAGCTTATTTATACGCAAAATTCTTGATATTTGAACCCTCTGTGGAGAAACTGAAAGCCGAGTGTTAGAGGATGTCTACTTTGAAACCGGCTTGACTCGATTTCCAACAGGGAGTGGGGTCGGTGGCGAAACGCTCCAAATCTGAAGCAGGATCCCCTCAGAAAATGGCCACGGGGAAAAAGAAGGAGTGGCAGCGGAGGGCTTGCGCGAAGTGCTGCAGGAGCTGAAATGTGTTAAAGAAATGATCGCTGCTAATGCAACTTTGTTGAGTGTGATCCAGGAGGACTTACTGGAGGTAAAGGAGAAATTAGTCACTGTCAATACACGACTAAATGCAGTAGAGTTGCAAGCTCAGAAACAGGAAGCTGCAATTGAAGAGTTGGCCCCACTTATGAAGCGAGTTATACAGATAGAAAGCCAGATTGAAGATCAAAACAATCAGGCCAGACGGAATAATGTTAGACTGGTAGGGGTTCCTGAAGGAGCTGAAGGTGTTGACCCGATTTCGTTTTTGGAAAAAATTATACCGGAAGTGCTGCAGCTTAACTTCGCGAAGCCTTTTGAGTTAGAGCGTGCTCATCGTGTCCCCACGCACAAAGCGGACAATGTGCGGTATTCGCGGCCTATCATAATGAAAGTACTTAGATATCCTCAGGTCCTGCAGATTTTCCAAGCTGCAAGAAAAAGCGCATCGCTCCAAATTCAGGGTCACAAAGTTGCTTTTTATCCAGATTTGAGCAAACAGACTGTGGATCGGAGAAAGGTGCTGCTGGCCTGCAGACCCATGCTGCAAAGCTTACAAGCGAGATACGGGTTATACTACCCAGGAACCATGAGGGTCACACTGCATAACGTGACGAAGAACTTTGTAGATGCTGATAAGCTGAAAGCCTTCCTGCAGGAGAAGTGTGATATGGAGACCTGAAGGACTAATTGAGAGTTTTCTTATAGCTCTGGAGGGAAAGGTAAATTGAAATGGTATGGGGGAGGTTCGGATCATGATATGCAATGCACAGAGGGGGATACAAGTTTGTCATTCTTTGTCTATTGAAAGGAAATAACTAAAGATCGTGCTGTAAATTACTAGCTTTTTTTTTTTTTAGGGTAATATTGATGATCATTTTAGACAGAGGCTTGAAAATATTACTGTTTAATGACTAGATTATATAGATAAATTCATATACTAAACAGACATGGTAACAACGAGGGGGGGGGATGGGTGATAGATTCTGTTATTGTTGATGGTGTTCACCTTGAAAGGTTTATGTTTAAAGGTTGAATGGTTATGCGTGCCGGTCCAATCCAGTGAAATGTCCTCAGCACAAGTGATGGAGACCAGTGGAAACATAGATTGTTACCCACAAGATAGGGCAAATAAGAGATAATGGCAAGTGAACTGATTCTGCTATCATTGAACGTGAAAGGGATCACAGGCCCAATTGAACGAAAGAAAATTCTGTCGTATTGTCAACAGAAAAAAGCGGACGTCGTCTTTTTGCAAGAGACACATTTATCTGACAAGGAATCGATGAAAGTGACCTCTAAATATTATCAGGTGGCAGTAGCAGCCTCAGTCACGCAACGGAAAGGAGGAGTGGTAATTTTGGTGCGTAAATTTTTTGCTCCCAACAATTAAAGAAACAAGAGCAGATCCCTATGGAAGGTGGGCTAGAGTAACTTTACAAATGGACCAACAACTCTTTACGTTTATGAATATATATGCGCCAAATACAGATGAACCCAATTTCTTCAAAACTGTCGCCATAGAATTGGCTGAAGTAGTGACTACAAGCATCATACTGGGTGGAGATTTTAATATCATAATGGATCCGCTATTGGATCGAGTACCATATAGAACAGTGGATAAAACTAAATCTCATGCGGTATTGAAAGGTATGATGGAAGAACTGAACCTAGTCGATCCATGGCGGCTTTTCCATCCAAAGGGTAAAGAATATACGTTTTACTCGGTGCCACATAACATTCAGACCAGAATTGATTTCTTTCTGTTGTCGGCGGGGCTGATTAGACAAGTGACGGCGGCGGAAATACATGCAGAAACGGTGTCGGATCATGCCGCAGTCTCCCTGGTGTTCGATGTGGGGAAAATACAGAAAGTGTCCCCTAGATGGACGTTTGATAAGTCGCTGTTATTAGATGAATCGTTTGTGAATTATCTGACTAAAGAGATTGAGACCTACTTCAAATACAATGCCCTTTCCAATACCTCTATATGGAGTTGGTGGGAAGGGTTTAAGGCAATGCTGCGGGCTCATATCACAACTTATACAATTAACGACGTAAAGCTAGGAAAAAAGAGAAGGAGGAGCTGGAGACCCAAATAAAGGCCGAGGAACAGCTGCTGGCTAAGAAAGCAGACTCAATGATATTGATTAGACTTCAAAGATTAAGGTTTCAATATAATGCCATACTTAACAAGGAAGCACAATGTGGGGTTCAGACGCAGCAGAGTGTTTACTACTATGAGAACAATCAAACTGGATCGCTGTTGGCCAAGCTGCTTAAAGCTAGGAAGAATGTGGCACACATTGCAGCACTGCAAGATAAGAATGGAGGTCTCCTGGTGCAGGATGAACAAATACTGAACCGCTGCAAGGAATTTTATGAAGAATTATATCACTCGGAAGTAAAGTGCAGTGAAAAGGCCTTTGATTAATTTATTTCTACCATTGTAGGACCCAAGTTGTCAAGCAGCCAAGCCCGGGGGTTGGAGCAGGATGTCTCGGTGACAGAGATACAAAATGCGATTAGACAGATGGCCCGTGGCAAAGCGTCTGGACCAGATGGTATCCCATTGGAGTTCTATCATAAGTACCAAATGCAGATAGCACCCATGTTGCAGATTTATTACAGTGGATTGTATGACGAAGAGCCATAAGTAGGCGCTCTAGCAGAAGCAGTCGTGGTAATTCATCCGAAGCCGGGCAGAGATCCGCAAAAGATAGAAAATTATAGACCTATATCTTTGTTGAACACTGACTATAAAATATATGCTAAAGTGCTTGCTAATCGACTGGGAGGGATCCTGAATGATTTGGTTCACATAGATCAATATGGATTTGTGCAGGGGAGGTCCACTACAGATAACGGGAGACTGCTAGCACATGTTTTGAATAAAGCCCAGAAGATGTCAGAGCCCCTGATAGGATTATCGCTGGATGCTGAAAAGGCTTTTGACTGGTTGGAATGGTCATTCCTGTTTAAATCCTTACGGTGGTTCGGGATGGGCGAGAAATTACTTAAAAGAATTGCGCTGTTATATGTTAAACCAGTAGCTCGAATAGCGGCCAATTCTGGCCTCTCTACTCCCTTCCAGTTACAGAGAGGAACCAGACAAGGTTGTCCCTTATCCCCGCTGCTTTTTAATTTGGCCCTGGAACCACTGCTGATTGCCATCGGACAGAAAAATAGTATCACAGGAGTTGAATTAGCAGATGGTCAATGTAAGTTATCAGCCTATGCTGATGATCTGCTATTGTTTCTGCAACCTGAAGCTCTGCCCACGGCTATGCAGCTTATAGACAAATACTCCACAATATCCGGATATAAAGTGAATTTAACTAAGACAACGATAATTCCCCTGAATTTGCGTGTCAGTGTGGTTATGGTGCAGGATTACCCATTTCAGTATGCGCAATCATCCTTCCGGTATTTGGGAGTGACATATGGTCATACTATTGAAGAAACCATAGCTCTCAATATAAAAGCATGTCAAGCGATAGTAAATGAGAATACTAGCAAATGGACACCATTGCACTTAAACTGGTGGGGCAGATTGGAAACCATAGAAATGATGCTGGTACCCAAACTTAGTTATATATTAAGTATGATCCCATTGATGCTCCCACAAGCTTTCTACAGGAAAGTTAATAGCATGCTGGTATCTTTCTTATGGGGTAGCAGAATCCCCAGGATAGCCACGTGGAAACTAAAGTTGCCTAAAGAGCGAGGAAGAGTTCATTTTCCGGATCTCAGTTGGTTGCATATAGCCTCATTGTTAAAGCAAGGTGCCCAATGGACCACTGAAGATGAGGTAGAAAAGGGGCCCAGATGGTTGAGAACAGAGCAGGCTATGAATTCCCCGTTGCCAATGCAGATGATGATTTGTACAATAGCAGATCCGAAGAAACCACATAGCGAAGTGGTGGTGGCAACACAACAAGTATGTCGAATACTTACAACGTGCATTGACAGTGGCAAAGACTTTTCAGAGGATATGCCTTTGTGGCTGAATACACGATTTGTCATCGGGGGGAAGCCAATACTGTGGACGAAGTGGATAGAACATGGTATTGTGACAATAGGACAATTGATATGTGGGAGTGAGTTTAAAACCTTTGAAGGATTGAAAGTAGAATTTGGATTGCCAAATACCGGCTATTTCCAGTGGTGCCAACTTCGGCACTGCCTGAGTAAAGCAGGAGTGTCTCCAGTTTTGTTGCGGGCCGGCTGGCCATTGATGCAAAAGTTTCGAGAAATCCAAACAGGTACACGGGCCATATCAAAGTGTTTAGCAATTCTCCGGTCCAAAGGCTAGAAGGAATGCACTAAAGTGCAGTCGTTGTGGATTGCTGATGCAGGAGACGGTATGAGCCCAGAGATATGGAATATTTTTTGGGGATCTCAAATACGAATCACAAGAGCCGCATCCTTAACACAATCAATGTATTTTATAGCACATCGAGCATATATAACACCGATAAAGAAAATGAAATGGACGTGGCAAGATGGGAACCGATGCTGGTCTTGTAATGCGGATGTTGGGACAATGGCTCACATGCTGTTTTACTGTAGGCACTTAAAGGTGTATTGGAGCAAAGTATGGGAGCGTATATCCAATATCCTGAATGTGCAAATCCCCATCTCGTATCGGATAGTAGTGTACAAATCCATAGCGGTTGTGCCAAGTTTGGTGAAACAGGATAGCCAGCTATTGGATCTAATGCTGGGGATGGTGATAAAGACTATATTGATACATTGGAAGAATCTTGAAAAGGTACATTTTGAATACTGGTGGAATCTGTTGAATATGCACAAGACATATGAAGAGCTGTACATCATTAAAAATCCGTGGTCCGGGAAATTGGGTGGGAAATAGGCTGCCCTAGATGGCTATATGAAGAAAGGCAGTGGAACTTGTCGTAACTGCTAGTAATATTTCGGGTAACGACAACTGGTATGAAGAGTATAGTGCAGGGGGGGGGGGGGGGTGGAGTGATGGATTGGATTGGTACTGGTTAGTTGTGTTTGTTGTTTATTTAGATTGTATGGTTATTGTGGACTAATGTTGAGATAAAGAAATGTCTGTAATGTGTATAAAATTGTTGAAATTGAATAAAGATATAAAAACAAAAAAAAAAGAAATTGGTTGGGTGGGAGACAACAAAGAGTACAGGTAAATGGAGCTCAGTCTGAGGAGACGGATGTTACCAGTGGTGTGCCCCAGGGATCTGTCCTTGGTCCGATTCTTTTTAACATCTTTGTTAGTGATATAATGGAAGGGCTGTCGGGTAAGATTTGCCTCTTTGTGGATGATACCAAATCTGCAATAGAGTAGACACCCAAGAAGGTGTAGGTAACATGAGGAGGGATGTAGCTAAGCTTGAAGAAATAGTCTAGAATTTGGCAGATGGGATTTAATGTTAAAAAATGTAAGGTCATGCATTTGGGCTGCAGCAATCCAAGGGAGCAATATAGTATAGGGGGTGAAGTACTTTTGTCCACTAAAGAAGAGCGGGACCTAGGTGTGGTTGTGTCTGATGATCTTAAAGTAGCAAAACAGGTAGAAAAGGTGACGACAAAAGCTGTAAGGATGCTTGGGTGCGTACTGAGAGGAATGGCTAGCAGAAAAAGGGAGGTGATAGTGCCTCTGTATAAGTCTTTGGTGTGGCCTCATTTGGAGTATAGTGTGCAATTCTGGAGACTGCACCTTCAAAAGGATATACGAACTGGATGGATTATACTGTAAAACGATTACAAAGAAACAAATAATTTTGCAAGTAACTATTTATCTAAGAATACAAAAACAAAGCTTTAGCTCACATCTCGGGGAGACATGTCTACTGAACAAAAGGAAAATAAAGATCATCTAGAAAACAAGGCAAAGGAACTCCCTAAGAGAGATCCATAGCCTACTTATGCAGCCGGTGGAGACCCCTCGCTTCCCGATTCCTGAGAAATCATTGAGCTTTTTCGTTTTCCAGAATCCACTTTTCTAATTCAGAAGAGGACAAAAATACATATTTATCATAATTTAAAGAAATACAACATTTACAAGGGTACTTTAGAAAAAACGCTGCCCCCAAAACAAGCACTCTAGGTTTCAACATAAGAAAAGTCTTCCTACGTATTTGTGTAGAACGGGAGACATCCGGCAATATGGACACCTTGTCGCCACAAAATTGCAACTCCTTTCTCTTGAAATAAGTTTTCAGAATAGTAACCTTATCTTCCTCAGAGGAAAGAGTCACCAATAAAGTGGCACTAGTGGTTATAACATCTTGAGTCTCCTCTAGAAAAGCAGTTAAATTGAAATTATCCATACCCAAAGGAGAAACCTCTTCTTGATCCACAGTGCCAATAGAAATTTTAGGAGGCAAATAATAACACTTATTAATTATACAAGAATCAGCCTGTGGGTAAAGAAGGGTATCCTTCAAATATTTCCTAAATAGAATCAAGGGGGACAATAACGGGCAAGTGGGAAAATTTAATAGCCTAAGATTCTTACTACGAGATACATTCTCTAGGTTCTCAAGCTTCTGATGTAAAATGCAACTATCTTTCACGTAAGCAGCGGAAAACTCAGAAAATGACTTAACTTGAGATTCCATTTTTACCACCGCGGAGCTCAAGGCTCCAACTTGAGAATCGAGAGACTGAAACTTTTGCACAGAGTCCCTCGTAAATTGACATAATAAAGGAACAGTCTCTGCAAGCGTTTTTTCCGTTCGCGAGACCACTCGCCAAATATCCAAAAGAGAAATGTTGGAGACTGAAGATTCAGCAGAAAGCGCAGAGGGAGGTCTCCAAGGCACCTCCTTAGGCAAATCTTTACAAGAAAATAACACAGTATCAGGAGAAAGATCACCAGATAACTCAAGAAATCCTGGGGGAAGCGGGGGAGTTCGCTCAACAGAGCTTAAACTCGCACCCTCGATTACTGGATCAAGAGGCACAGTACCTGCGTTAGTAGACCGCGGTGTGGAAATTACATGCTTCTCAATAGCCCCAGCTTGAGAATCCTCTGCTGGGGGTTTCTTCTTGCGCTTACCATCCGGCATAACCAGCGCTGCTTGGCCAATCGAGCTCCAAGCGGGCTCCTAATGGGCTCACAAGGGGAAGAATATACCCCTTTGAAAACGCCCCTTAGAAAACACGCTGACGGCTAAGCGCTGTGAAGGAACCAGCTATATCAGGGCCCTGGAGGTGACATCAGCTGGGCTGCCCGCTCAATCGCCAAGCTTCGAACCAGCCTTCTCTCCTTCGAAGGAACTGGACTGCAGAATAGACGCTCCCGAAGAGAGCCGCAGTAACAGGATCTTTTATCAGGGCCCTGGAGGTGACATCAGCTGGGCTGCCAGCTCAATCGCCAAGCTTCGAACTGGCCTTCTCTCCCTCGAAGGAACTGGACTGCAGAATAGACGCTCCCCAGACTTAAGGATCTTAATATTGTAAACGGGGGTGCTTGTTGTGAAAGTTCCACAATCTTGGCAAAGACAGGAATTTACTTGACTTGCAAAGGATTGTGGGTGTTGTAGTTCAATCACACAAAACCAGCTGTTCAACAAGAATAAAGAATTGTAGTTGCTCGAGTGTAAAGCAAAAAAAAACAGATTTTATTTATGGGGAGTTATTCCCTCGCACAGATATGCTTGGTAACATCAACAGGATAATTTCTTCAGGAATTGTATTCAGGAAACAAAACAAATAAGGCAACTGAATTACTTATGCAACAACTTAGTAAAGACCTTTGTGGAACAGAAAAGGTCTTTCTTCTAGCCCCTGCTAATAAACTTTCTTAGCAGTGCTGGAATGAAAAAATAAACCCCAAAGGAAAATTCTCTTTATCAAAAAACAACTTTCTTCCTTTCACACAGTGAAGAAGTTTTCTTTCCAAAGTCCCATGTGCACTTGTGCCTTGCTCTAACCAGCTGCAAACCATTGCTGGTCCACTCTCCACGTGGCTCCAACTTTCCCCAAAGCTTTCTCTCAAAGAAACTTTCTGGGAAGCTAAAAAAACAGTACAGTTCCTTTTGGTGTTTGATGCTTAACTAAGGATTACTTTAGAACAGCAGCCTAGACAGAGAGCAATCCATGCATTCCACTTTCTCATTTGATATTTCCCCTTGCTCTTGAAATATCATAGGATCACTTTCATACACTGGCTCAGAGGAATTCTCTAACTGATCTCTATCAGGATAGAAACTGTTTCCCTGCTGTCTTTCTTGTGCAAAGCTAGGGAACAGATCAGAGTTCATACCTGAGATCACGTTGTCATTAGGTTTCCTCTCTGGGTATTTTGGCCAGTAGGTAGCAAAGCTTCTGTGCCCAGCTCTCCAGTCAGAATCTCTGGACTTTAGGTCTCTTTTCCCATACCTCCTTAAATAGGTATTAGAGCTCCTTCTTTCTGTAGATGCAGCCGTCTCCTTTACAGGCGCTGTCTGAGGGTTCCTGGCTGTATATCTCCAAGCCTCTGGTTTCTTCCAGTACAAGGAAGAATACTTGCCCCAGGAATCTCTCCCAGCATACATACTGCCTTGGGCTCCTTTCTTAGACCTCCTGGACGTCTTGCTGTTCTTCCTTCTGTTCAGGCTCAGTCTCTCCTTCTCTTGCCATCTTTGCCACCATTGCTCTTGCTGTTGCTGTTCTCTTTGCTCTTGCTCTTGCTGTCTGTCTGAAGAATTTCTTCTTCCTTTAAAGTGCCTAGATGGACACTCCACCCTAGCACAGTCCAGGTGTTCTGAATCAAGCCCTGTCCTAGGAGATGAGTGATTAGGGATTACATCATAGCTTCCTTGATTAGGCACACGTTTCCCTATTTCAGCTCTCCTAGAGGCTTTCTGTAAACCAGTGCATTCTGGGTCTGGTAGTCTTTTAAGTAAACACTCTGTTTTAGTGCTTTTACCAGCCAGCACAGGTTGCTTATTCAGAGCCCATTCACCTCTTGTATAATTTCTTCCTGAACTATGATAAGCTTCCTTATTACAATATGTACACCTTAAAGGAAAAGCGGGATAGAGGTGATATGATTGAGATGTTTAAATACCTCCGTGGCATAAATGTACAGGGGGAGAGCCTCTTTCAATTGAAAGCAAGTTCTGCTATGAGGGGACATGGGATGAGGGTGAATGGGGATAGATTCAGGAGTGATATGCGGAAATATTTCTTTACAGAAATAGTGGTGGATCCGTGGAATAGTCTCCCAGTGGAGGTGGTAGAGATGAGGACAATATCTGAATTCAAAAAAGCATGGGACAAACACAGAGGATCTCTAAAGGAAAAAAGGGGACTGTTGTAGTTGTTGATATAGAAGACTAGATAGGGCATGTGGTCTTTTTCTGTCGTCATATTTCTATGTTTCTATGTTTCTACAAATCCCATACTGCATTGCAATGCAAATTTAAAACCAGAGCTGGTGAAAACTCTCACTCCTGGAACTGGTTAACTTGTCAACTCTGTATTTTTGTTGTAGTCTCCACAACCAGTACAAAATTGCTGTAGCTTATAAAACCCCTCATTTAAATTAATCACAAAAATTTCTATAGAAGGTTGTTGAACAAAGAGATACACATAATTTACATAGCGAGATATCTTAGAGAAACATTTTGCTAATTATCACTTACTTTCCTTGCTTTTGAGCTAGCATGCTGTGTGTTGATGTAAACACCTGCATGGTTGTTACAGGATTGACTGGCTCCCATGTTAATGACAAGGAATAGGTAGGTTAGGTCAGTATTCTACTTGCCCAGAATCTATGATTTCTTCATAGCTATATTGTCGGATGGCATTTTATATTACATTAGTCATCATGTGTATCTCTGCTAAAGAGTCATAATTAAAGCTCAGTTTCATTACATAATTTCCTTTTCTTCTGATTTCATTGTGCTTATTTTAATGGCTATTTTTTTTTACAAGGCTCTGGGTATCACAGCATTTATTTTCTAGATCGGCACAGTGGTTAAATAGCGTTGAACTCTGAACTATAAAAATAAACATTCTAAAGACGGGGAGATTTATCCAGTCGAGCGGCAGCACTGGTTATTCCAGCTGTTATAAATCTTTGGACAGGGGGACTGACGTATTGGAATGGGCGCTCATCAGTAGGCGTGTTCTCGTCTACTGATGATAAAATAAAATCTAATTTCAGAGAAACATACACCGGGGCCCAGTTTTGACTGCCATAAGAGATCTAAAATAGACTGCTTGGGGTTTGACTGTGTAGGGAAACATTGGGTCACTCACTCCAACCCTCAATGAACTGCAAAGAGGTTTTTCACTGCATTAGCATATACAGCAGTGTGCCCATAGTCCTGTTTAGAGTTTTGTTACAGTGGCAGCATATTTTAAAACCAGAATATTTTTGATATGCTACTAAAGCCTCTTAGTTTATTTACATTCTCTTATATACTGTGCTATTCTGCATCAGTGTGGTTTACATTGAACAAACTGAAATTACATTGAACAAGGCATTACAACTTGGAGATAACTATTTTACAGGGAACATGGGCTATGGAGGGTTAAGAGGCTTGCCCAAGACCACCTGTGGGACTAGAAATCTCAGTCCTTCTGGCCCAAGGTTGCTGTCCTCTAGTGGGATTTGAACCCCTGACCTTCTGGCCTGAAGTACCTTGCCCCAACCACTAGGCCACGCCTCCAGGCCTTGTGGGAAGCTGATGCCTGTTAAGACTGTGTCCTCCAGCTGTCCTTCTGATTGCAAGTCGCTGCCCTAGATCTCTTTTCACTCCAGTTCACTGCCTATGATCTTTTTATTCTCTGGTTCCCTACACTATTTCTTTTTTGTCTCTTTTCATCTCCCTTGCTTAAGTTTTAGCTCCTCATTTTTCTTTCTGCTGTCTGACTCCTCCTGTACGTTTTTCTGCTATGAAATCACTCGCATGTGCAGAAGCACAGAGAAGTCGTCATTGTCTAGGATTAAACCGAATGCTTTTCCAGTTGTACCTTCCTCATCAAAAGTCATATGACAGCGATGTGCATTCATTAACGTGCCTTAAAAAATGTAGAGACCTATTTACTAAGCGTCATGCGAGTAACGGGTGTTTGGGCCGCATTACTAGTGCGCAGCACTGGGCTAGATGCAGGGGGTGGAGACAGCCGCCCTCCTGAATTTAGGGGTATGTTTACTAAACTGCGGTAAGGTAACAGCGGTAATGGTAATGCGCATTAACGTTACATTAATGTGCGTAAACATTACATTAATGCGCGTTAACGTTACCTAACGCGCGCTAGTGTTCCTGGCCACGTTAAGTCCAGAAAAGGGTGGAGAGAGGGCGGAGAGAAGGGGCACATAACATTGACAGGCAGTGCCGGGGGAAGCGTGGACAGCTTTGTAGGCACCCCTACCCCAGAACCCACACCTTAGGCAGCCACCTACCTGCCCCCTGGATGGCCTGGGACTGTGCACCACTGGCACCGACAGCATATGGTCATGGCGGCATAGCAGGGGGTGGGGTGATTGTGCTGGAGGGAGTAGTGGCACCCGCCTGCAGTGGACCTAGGCCATGCCCTGTACCAGTACGTGGTGTGCAGTGCAACAGAAGAGGTCTGGCTGGGAAAAGTAAGGGTAGCCTCAGGGATCACTATGTTGCTGTGGCAACAGTGTAGTGTACACTCAGCCAGTGTGTCCAAAAGCAAAGGGTCCAAAGTTCAAGTCCCATCTGTGGATCCTACAGAACATTACCCCATAGTTTTATCCCACAATGCAGCCACAACAACAACATGTGTAAACCTCAACGCAGCGGTGCACAGGGGTACAAACACACACTCACACGGGCTCCACTATCCACAGCCTCATAGAGTGTCAGGCTGTTGGCCCCAGCACGGAGCTGCAGTTATCACCAGAGCACTACTACTACCCCCTGCACAGTTTAACAATGTAGGCACTGTGATCAGGACCAATGTGGCAGGCAGGGTAGTCAGCCACCTCTATCTATGCACAATGCTGAGATAGGTGTGGGAGTGTGCGTATGTCTGTCCATTGTTTTGTGTCTGCCAACACCTCACTGAGCCCACATTGCTTGCACTGTTTCCAGTGTTAGCCTGCAAATGTGCATAATGAGGAGCAAGGTATTGTGGGTATGGCCCAGACAGGGCAGATTGGCCAGGATGCATCTGCACAGGGTGGAGGGCAATGGCTGGGACACTGTAGTGCTTGACCACCACCTGAATGGGCAGGGTGGCCACAGCATGTCACGCTGGGAGGTCACTCTCACTCTGACCAAGCAGTGACCATGGCATGTCCATGCTCCCACATAGTGCCACACAATACTTGTCTCTAGTGATACCTGTGTGTTCCTGGTTCTGGTGCCCAATCACAGAGATACCGGCTTGGTGTTTGTGCTGTGCCTCCCATCTCTGGGTGCACAGGGTTCCCCCATGAGCATGCACTATGGACTGGCTAGTGGGCTGTCTGCAGTTAGTCTATGCAGGGTGGGACCACTCTGTAGGATGCTGCAGGTGCAGTCTGATTGTGCTGGTGGATTGCAGACTGTGGCACGAGGCAATTGAGCCTTCCACTACCCACCCCCAAGCATCAATGGAGCAGTTGAGCCTTCCCCTACCCACCTCCAAGCATCCCTGCTGGTCTGCCATGGTCACAGGTATGGCTCTAGCCCATCAGCCCTGGAGGGCTGTCATCAGCCAGCAGGACTGTGGTTGCTGATATTACAGCCACGGCAGAGGCATCTGTCTCATCACACCCTCTTCTACCATAGGGGTGAGTGTAGACCCCTTAGGATATATAGTGCATACCACTTAGACACAGTGCTACCTCAACCTCATGTGAGTCTAGACACCCCCACTGCCCTGCTAACAGGTACCCATGGCAGCCAGACCTTAACACCGCATACATATAATCTGGGTGGTGTCTGGTCCCACAGGGTCACATGTGACTGCAGACCCCAGATGGCAACAGTTTGCACTGCTAGGAGCATCTGTCACACACTGGCAGTGATGGGGATGTACAACAGGACTTATCTCTAGTACCAAATATACTGTGGCCCTAGTGCTGGGTGCCCATCCTATCCCTCAGGGTAAACATGGAACCTGCACAATGGCATGGTCTGTAGTTACTCTGTGCCAGTATCACATACTGTCAGTCCATCTTACCATACTGCAGTACCAGAGAGGTGCAGACCCCATTTGGTGGTCAGCTGTAGGCAGCTGTTCTGCATGTGCAATGCATCATGGGTGCTGGTGGGGTTACCCTATCCTGGCACACAGAGCAGACTGTTTGTGCGGTGACCTGCAGTCCTTCTGTACCCAGCTATTGCTATGCAACAGGCCATAGAGGTAGAGCCTACTGGTTAGTACACTGATGTTGTAGGCAGTGGTCATGCGTTCAATTCCTTGTTGTTCCCTCCTGTCCATGTCAGATATTTTGCATGCCTGTGACAGTCATATCTTTGCAGATCCATGCTGCCAGCCCATAATACCCTCACCACTGTTGCCATCACTCCTTATATGGCGTTATAAGGCACCTTATTAGGCACAGTAAAAGGCATGTTACAGGGCACCTTATTAGGCACAGTACAAGGCACGTTATAAGGCACGTTACAAGGCACCTTACTAGGCACAGTACAAGGCACGTTACAAGGCATGTGCCTTGTACTGTGCCTAGTAAGGTGCCTTGTGGAGTGGAGGAGCGGCCTAGTGGTTGGGGCAAGGTACTTCAGGCCAGAAGGTCAGGGGTTCAAATCCTACTAGAGGACAGCAACCTTGGGCCAGAAGGACTGGGGTTTCTAGTCCCACAGGTGCTCCTTGTGGTCTTGGGCAAGCCACTTAACCCTCCATAGCCCATGTTCCCTGTAAATAGTTATCTCCAAGTTATAATGCCCTGTTCAATGTAATTCCAGTTTGTTCAATGTAAACTGCACTGATGCAGAATAGCACGGTATATAAGAAAATGTAAATAAATAAAATAAATAACAACTACTATCATTGTAGTCACTGCTGATCCTGTTACAGCAGTGCTCACCTGGATTACAGCAGGGCAAAAAGACATTTTCTTTTCTCTGTCCTGTGGACCCCCTCCATGGAAGTCCGTGGCTCACTTGTTGGGATCCAGTTTTAAAACATCAGTATACTGCGAATAACCATCTGATTTAATAGATAATTCAGAAAATAAAGCAGACATATATTAACTTACAATAACATCTACAATATTAGTTTTACTATGGCACTGAAACCACAAGGAGAAGATAATTAGAATTTGTCAGAATTTCCCAAGAAACCGATTTGTAGGGAGACCAACAATGAGCAAAGGAATATTTTACTTGTGATAACCGGGTCTTTGATTATTGCTTAGCCTCTGAGTCGGGAGCAATCTGTGCATTGTTCTACAACTCATGTATTTTCCCCCGCCTTGTAAGGAAGCATTTTTGGGGGGGGGGGGTGGTGAGAAGGTGGGGGATCAGACCACACACATTGTTTTGTATATCAAAACTAGGTGCATTGTTCTACTCCAAAAAATATCTCCTACAGAGGAAGCGGGCACAAATCCCTGCAGAAAATTTCGCAAAGCAAACGTATGCCTACTTTTGATTATATCGATGCAAATCCTGCTGCAAAACGTCTCCCACGGACTTTGAACCAACACAAGTAGTTTGACTATTGACTTCACTGTGTGTCAGCAACATATTGACAGAATAACTGAGGCCGTGTGGAAAGAAATAAGCAATTTTTATATATCATGAAACAGAGGAGGAAACTTTTCACTATGTGACATACATTTTGCAAGATTACTGCCTTAACACCTTAAGAGAATGGAACTATGGCTAAATGCCATACACGTATTAGATAAATGATCGTGTGTGAACATGTAGCTCGGATAACGCACAAAAAAGATCATGTTGTACAATTTTTATTCATGCAGCTGCTTGAAAAAGAATTGAAGCTTTCAAATTTGTTAGTGTCCCATTTTGACTGGAAAGTCATGTTGCATCCCATAACAAAGCTGCCTGCCCACGAGCTTCAGGGTTTATTGCTATTCAGAGATGTCTAAAGGTTTAGGATGACGCTGAATGAGGTGAGTAATGAAAATATACTGCTTTTACGGAGTGAAAGCCTGCTTTTTATTTAATTTTCCTATGCTTCTTATTGGATTAGCCGCCCACATATCCAAAAAGCATGGTGCCTGAGCTCCAGGCTATGCAGTTATCTTTCTGTACCATCTTCACAAAGCCCAGCTTTTCCTTTTCTCAGAAGCGGGACTCGCCCCTTCATTGGCTTATTGCTAGTAGGAATTGCTGTAGATGGCTGAAATGGTGGCTGCCTTGCCTTTTTGCCATGCACTGTGTAAACTAAGGGGCACGTGTGCTAAAGGTTTTAACAGACGTTTAATGAAATTAACATATGTCAAGTCCCCAAAGCCCTTTCGGGTGCACTGGTACTTCATGTGCATTAATTTCATTAACTTGTGTTAATCTTTAGTAAACATACCCCTAAGATTTGGTTATTTTTCTTATAATTTGATAATGGTTTATAAAGACGGAAAAAAGGATTCTAGACAACTATATCAATTTGATTTATGACAATAAAGAAATAATTTTAGAAGGGTTAGACACCATTTACCCATATAAGACACAATTTGCTGTTACTTAGGCATATGTATCTGTTGCATGTACAGATTCGAAGAGGCATGTTCTGCAGATGGCTTTCTGGACCTTGAAAGTCACATGTATTCTTGATATTGCAATGGGAATATATATAGAGGTATGTTTACTATTTGTGCGATATTGGAGCCGCCGAATGGTAAACATAGCCCATAGTCTTCATAAAGTTTCCCTATTGGTATTTATACCTGCTTTCAGGCATACATGACTGCTAACTGCTTATGTTGACCTGAGGTTTGGAGGAATGACTGAAAGGGAGTTCACTCAGAAAAAAGGAAAGTCAGTAGTGGACTGCCTTGGGGATCGGGGTTCTCCTCCCTGTATCCTCACCTCTCAACCTTGGGGTCAGCTTTGACTCTACTCTCTCTTTCTCTGCACACATCCAACAGACAGCTAAAACCTGTCGCTTCTTTCTCTATAACATTGGCAAAATTCGTCCCTTCCTTTCTAAGCACACTACTAAGACACTTATCCACTCTTTAGTCACCTCCTGTCTAGACTACCGCTGCTTCCTCCTTACTGGTCTCCCTCTGAATCATCTCTCTCCCCCCCCCCTCAATCTGTTCAAAACTCAGCTGCATGGCTGATCTTCCACCAGCCTCGTTATGCTTCTATAGCCCCTCTCCTCAAGTCACTTCACTGGCTCCCTATCCGTATCCAGTTCAGACTTCTCCTACTGGCCTACAAGTGCACTCATTCTGCTGCTCCTTTTATGGTTTTAGGCACTTAATATACCACCCTTTACTGTGTGTATCAGAGCTGTTTACAGGTATATTCTAACAGGCACTTTTCCTCTCCCTACACCCCTCCTCGGAACCTCCGCTCTTCTGGCAGATTGTGTCTATCTGTGCCCTTCTCTTCTACTGCCAACTCCTGACTTTGATCCTTCCACCTTGCTGCTCCTTATGCCTGGAACAAACTACCTGAGTCTGTGCGTCAGGCTTCATCTCTTGCCCTTTTCAAATCCAGGCTGAAAACTCACCTCTTCGAGGCCGCTTTTGGATCCTGATCCGCTTAGTCTCTTATGTGTTTCCTTACCACTCCCCTAGAGGTCTCCTTGTCCTTAGCTGTTGGGTTGTCTGTCTTGACCAGATTGTAAGCTCTGATGAGCAGGGACCATCTTTTACATGTGTCTGTGCAGCGCTGCCCCCGCCTTGTAGCGCTATACAAGTAATAGAAATGTAGGAGCTCAGGGCAGAAACTGGTGAGGGGGTCCCAAAGCCCATCTGCAGGCTATGCCTCCTTTAGCTTGAGGAAGACATAGGGCCCCTACTGCTACTAACCAATACAACTATGTATCATTTCTGTAGAAGTCCTAGGTGTACACAGCACTGTACACAAACACATAAGAGACAGTCCCTGCCCCATATAGTTTACAATCTGTTCAAGACAAATAAACAGAACAAACAGGGGGCTAGGGTAATATTTAAGGGAAACGATTAAAAGGGATAAGGGTGTAGACAGAGTAAGAGGGTCGTGGGGACACAGAGCAACTGCCCTATTTGCCACCCCCCCTAATGCCAGCCCTGGTTACAAGGAAAAGTATGCCCTTTGGTGGATGATGAGAAGATTTGCAAGAGTGGACACCTCGGAGGGGGGCAGACAGGAGGGGAAGGCCGGCGATTGAGGCAACGCAGTTTTGTTGGGGCCAGGATCCATGTGGCCCACCCATTTCTGACGCCTTTGGAAGACGTATTAATGCCCCTGTACAAGTAGTTGGTGAGGCCTCACTTGGAGTATTGTGTTTAGGTACTTGTGACCTGGATTGGCCACTGTTGGAAACAGGATACTGGGTTCGATGGACCTTTGGTCTGACCCAGTATGACATTTCTTATGTTCTTAGTTTTGGAGACAGGATCATTGCAAAGGATATAAAAAAGTTTGAAATGATTCAGAGAAAAACATCCAAAATGATATGGGACCTGCGCCAGAAGCTATGTGAGAACTGACTTGAAGACCTAAATATGTATAGTCTAGGAGAGAGAAGGGACAGGGGACATATGGTACTGATGTTTAAATATATCTCTTTCAAAGATGGGGAAACTGTAGAACTAGAGGACGTGAAATGAAGCTGCAAGGAGATAAACTTAAAGCAACGTCAGGAAATACTTTTCACGGAAAGGGTGGCGAATGACTGAATGTCCTCTTAATGGGGGCGGTGGGGCCAAAAACAGCGACAGAAGTCAAAAGGCATGGGATAGACATAGAGGACCCCTTTACAGCAAGACAATGGAATCAAAGCTAAATAACTTTTATCCTTCAAAAAATAGCGGTGGATAACCTGCACAAAGCTGCAGGGACAACTAGACAGAGGAGATGGACCATTCTGGTCTTCATCTGCCATCATTTATTATGCTGCTATATCTGTGGTGTTCAAGAGCACCTCAGACAGATAAAAATTGAGTCTTAGAGCACAGCTTCTTAATTTCTTTCCCTTGCATATGCAGTCTTGCAAATCCACTATTTACACATATAAGTGGTGACACTTGCACAGGTAGGTAGAGAAGCCCACTGCTTACCCGCCACAACATATGTGAGGCCTTTCTTTTTTTGAAGATGTATTTTTATGAAATGGCTCTTCCCACTGTATCAGCCGTGAAATAGATGTTTCTCCTGCAGCTGTATATGGACTGTATGATGAATGCTACGGTGTGCAATATGAATAAGGAATTATGGGCCCAGAGCAGACCTGCTAACCATGTTAATCCCTTATCAGGACTATCTAGCAACACTAATACAGTTAGCGCTGCTGAATATCCCAGCATGCCCCAAAGGTAACCAGTTAGCGTTGGGCGTTCCGGGGGTTGTACCCGGCCATAACCTGGGCAGCGACGATGTTGAGCGGCTGCCTGGTGAAAGCAAGGTGCAGCAAAGGCCGGCCTATCGTTCGCCACAGAAACTAACTGGGCAGCAGCTGAAAATTGCCGATGCCTGCTTAGCTTCCTGGCAATCTGGGCAATCCAGATATTCAGTGCTGGGCCTGGATTTGACCCTGCTTTTGAATATCCAGGTTTAAGCTTCAGCAACAATGGCTAGCAGCTTGTTAGCCGTGACCACTGAATATTTCCCTCCTATGAATTTACGATTGGAGGTAATTTTTTGATTAGTTAAATTTGCGGTTATCAAAGCGGAGGGATATAATTCTGTATATGGTTTTTATAAATTTATTTTTTCATTTATTGTACCACACTTTGGGGTATGTTTACTAAACTGCGGTAACGTAGCAGCGGCTACTTATCGCGCGTTAACGTCACTGGCCACAGTAAGTCCTGCAGAGGATGGAGAGAGGGTGGAGAGAAGGGGTCAATGGGCAGGGAGTGGGTGGGGAGAGGCTCCTTTTACACTAACACAGGGATATGAAGGGCCGAACATTACCGGGACTGAAAACCTGTCGTTAGATGAACATTTGCAGGAGGGTTAGAGCATTTCAGCGTCAGCAATGTACAACATAGGCAGGGAGCCCAAGAAAAGTGATAGTAGTGCTCCATTTGCAGCAACATCATAGTGCCCAAGTATGAAAGGCCACTATGGCGATGGTGCACATGGGGCTGCAGGCGGCACATGTAGTGGAGGGCAGATGGGGCACAGGGTGGACTAGGCAGTTGCCTAGGTGGCACACAGGAACATAGAAACTGGACATCAGCAAGACAGCAGCTGACAAAGGCAAATACACAAGCCACCTACATCTACCTGGGCCACCCTAGCTAACAGTTGCCAGGGCACTGACCTGACATCCCCCCAGCCAACCCTCCTCCAAGCGGAAGGGACATAATATTGGTAGGCGGTGATGGGGGGATGTGAGGATGCCCATGTATGCCTCCCCACCCCAGACCCAGCTCCCTAGGCGACCGCCTACCCACACAGTGGATGGCCTGGGACTGCGCACTACCAGCACCGACAGCATATGGTCATGTCAGAATGGCAGGGGTGTGTGTGCCTGTGCTGGAGGGGGCAGTGGCACCTGCCTGCAGTAGACCTAGGCCATGCCCTGTACCAGTACGTGGTGTGCAGTGCAACATAAAAGGTCTGGCTGAGGAAAAGTACAGTTAGCTCCAGAGACTACTGTGTATCTGCGGTAACAGTGTGGTGCAGTACACAAAGCCAGTGTGTCCAGAAGCAGAGTGTCACAGGTTCAAGTCTCAGCTGTGGATCCTGCAGAGCATGTCCCTATATTCCTATATTTTACCCTACAATGCAGATACAACAGTGACACACACACGCGCAGGGGGCACACATGACCTTTCCAGTACTATGGCATATTAGGATGTCACACTTGACTATGCATGCCCAGGGTTTCAAGGACAGTCGTAACATGACTTGTTGGATTGCAGATACCCTTTGCACTTTGGACACTGTGTACTGGTCCCCACGTGTGCAGCAGGGACTGACATTGTCGCTGTATGTTGTACATCCTTATGACATTGTGCTGTTGTGTTTTGCCCATGTGTGTGACATGGAACGCAGGATACGCTCATCTGTTTGTTTCAACACGAGCATACAGCCATGCGTGTGGCACAGGGGGAGCAATGGAGAGGTCCTCTTGTCCATGTCCATCTAGCCTCCACTTGGACATGACACAGTATTTGCCATGACACCACTTTACTGCACAACAGCATCTTGGATTGCTGTTTGCAATCACCAAGGGTGTTACAGTGCATGTGTGGCATCACTGTATCATGTTTCAACGTACACGGTGCATGTGCATGTGACTGACTATGTTGGTGCAACACAGCATGTTACAATATGGCTTCTGTGTGGGTTACTGTAACATGTTTGACCTTTTTTTCCATCTCTATATACAGGTTATTGTATCTGTTTACTGTACAGACATGATGCTCTGCATTGATTTGCAAACCTAGCATTGCATGTCTGTACAGTCCTAGTTATCCCCTGAGGTAACGGCACTCACATTGCCCCGTTATATTTGGAGTGTGGCAGTGTGAGTGTCCATTTCCTTCCTTCATTTGTGCATTCCATGTACCGTGAGATATGTGTACAGACACTGTATCCACACCAACCAGTGCAGGGGGACCTTCTGCATAGTGTCATCTCTGCATGTTTCTGCAGATGGTTTCATTTGAATTCTCTATGTTCATGTGGCTCTGCTACCTGTTAGCATATCCTCATTGTGCATTTGACGATTGTTTAGGGTTACATTGTTGCAGCTTTGATTCCTATATCAGGCATTATGTGACAGCTGTAACATATATTTCGATATGTATGTTTACACTTTCTTACTTTTAACAACATATGCGTTTTCATTTGTGTGTCTCCTGTGTTGCCAGATTGATATGTTTTAAGGAACCGATCAGGATTGATGTGTGTTGGGCCCTCATCATGCACCGCCTACTGTCTACATGCACACATATGTAACTAACGCATTGGGGGCATGCAGGAGCATGTGGGGGGAGGGGGCGTAATGCATACTGCACACCATGCACCTGATGCACATTATCTCTCCTGCCCATCATCTGTGGACGGGCCAGTGACGTTTCTGTCACATGTGGGTTGCTGCCCTGCTAAATGTGTTTTCCGGCTTTCACCTGGGATCCACTCACCTTGATATTATGATAGGCGGTATCTTCACTATCTGTGACGATTAACCAAAATAAAAATATGTGTTGGACATACATTTGTCTCTGCTGCTGCTTGAACACACTGACACACGTATTTAGTGATTTTCTGGTCATGTACATGGCCCACCTGTGCTCACATCCTTGTACGTTGCCAGCTGTGTATCTGCCAGCCGTCTGCCACATCACTGGGTGTTACAGGTTCCCATACACACATTTCCTTTGAGGTAATATCTTTGCATTGTGCTTGGTGTGGTTGTTTGGGATAGTGGTTACAGACATGTGTGGTAACACCATAGGTTGCAGGTTTGATTTCCACATGGGATTTTTTTTTGTGTTATGCTAACCTGACCATGAGCTAACTACAAGGTTCATCACCTATCCACATACCCTTCCACCTCTTCACTGTACACCAAAGTGTGCCCTCTGTGCTGCCTATCCATCACATATTAGCTGTTACATATGTCTCTTTCTTTGTAGTGTTCACATAGGCAGTCTGTTTGGGGGATTGGCACTGCTGTGGTTTAGCTGGTCGGTGGCACACCTGTTTGCAGGTTCAATACTCCTGTTCTGTTCCATATTTTGCCCTGCTCCACAGGGCATCCCCTGCCGCCCTTTGGGTTTAGGTTCTTTCCTCTTTTGCATGCTGTATCCACTGCATAACATTTCATTGTGTGTGTGCATGTAGTTATATGTGGTTCTGATCCCAATTACAGATTGTGATTTGAGCTGTACACACCAGATCTGCATATTTATTTAATTTTATTTAACAGTTCTTCTATACCGCGCTATTTTAGATCAGTGCGGTTTACATTTAACATCAACTATACAACACAGGCACTCTGAGTTGTATTTACAATAAAACAAGGAGATCAACTTGGAAGTAACTGGGGAAACTATCTACATTGTATTTACACTGGTACCTATTTTCAGGCAGGGTATATCTACATCTTATTTACACTGGGAGTCTGAATTCTATTTCAGGGAGAACTGTTGAGGGATCGAGTTGATTATCCTTTTTCAAACTGAGTCTGATTGTTTAGGTGTAGTGAGTGATTGTCTGAGGGGCAACATGTATGTTTACTAAGGCTGGATTCGGGGTAGTATGTAGTGAACAGGTGATGCTTTAATGCCTTCCTGAAGTGTGTTAGGTAGGTGATGTTTCGAATATAAGTGGGGAGGGCATTCCATGCTCTGGGTGCATAAATCGTAAAGGCCCTATTCGTTGTTGCTTTTGTGCATTTCGTTATTGCTTTTGGGACCTCTAGGGTGTTTTGCATCGTGGGTCTTCTGTTTCTGTTATGTGGTACTTTGTGTATCATCTTGCTGATAGCTGTGGGGGTCAGAGTGTTTAAGGCTTTGAAGGTCAAGGTTAGTACTTTGTGGAGGGTTCTTGCTTGAACAGGTAACCAATGGAGGTTCATCAGGACTGGTGTTATGTGCTCTCTCCGTGAGGCCCCTGTTAGTACTCTCGCGGCAGTGTTCATTGCGAGCTGAAGCGGTGCTAGTGTGGCTTGAGGGAGACTGTGTAGAATTATGTTGGCGTAGTCGAAATGTGGTAATATTAATGCTTGATAGATCGATCGGTAGTCGCTGAAGTCGAGTAGTGGTCGGAGATGTTTTAAGGTCCTTATTTTCAGGTATACTGTTTTTACGGTGTTTTTTATGTGGGTTTTCAGGTCCAGTTGTTGGTCCAGTGTAACGCCAAGGTAGCGGATTGTGGGTTTAGTTTTCAGTTCTATGTTGCCGATTTTTAAAGAGGGTGGAGGGGTGAAGTCCTGGTTCCTTGAGATGAAAAGAACATCTGTTTTGCTGTAGTTGATTCGCAAGTTTTGTGTGTTGAGCCATTCTGCTACTGCCTCAAAACATCTTGTTAGAGGGGAGAGGTCTGGTTGGTTGGTCCTGAATGGGATGTATAGCAGGATATCGTCTGCGTAGGCTAGACAGTTGACCTTGAATGAACGTACTAGGGTGCATATGGGCTGCATGTAGATGTTAAACATCAATGCCGATAGTGACGAACCCTGTGGCACACCCTGGTTTTGCAAAAACGGTTCAGAGATTGTGGAGCCAGACCTTACATGTTGCCATCTATTAGTCAAGTATGACTTGCACCACTCTAGAGCCGTTCCTTGAATTCCTTTCTCGCTGAGGCGTTGTATGAGGATCTCGTGGCTCACCGAGTCGAAGGCCGCTGCAATGTCGAGGAAGATGAGGGCGAATCCCTGGTGAATTTTGTCGGTTCCAGAGACTAGGTTGTCAAATAGGGTGGTGAGGAGGGTTTCCACCCCGTGTGCTTCTCTGAACCCATGCTGGGAAGGATCCAGTGGGGCTTCAGTATCAATATGCTGTTGAATTTGGCGCTGTACTAACTTTTCGATTACTTTGGCAAGCATGGGGATACTTGAAATTGGTCTGTATGATTGCATATGTATTCCATCATGGTTACTGTTGGAGGTTTGCCTATCCTGGCAGCCAGCAGGCTTCTTGTGTGATGCCCTGCAGTATTCGTAACACCAATTTTTAAAAAGGGTTCCAGGGGTGATCCGGGAAACTACAGACCGGTGAGCCTCACGTCAGTACCGGTAAAAATGGTAGAAACCATCATAAAGAATAAAATTACTCAGCATGTAGATAGTCATGAACTAATGAGAGACAGCCAACATGGCTTTAGAAAAGGAAGATCTTGTCTTACTAATCTGTTATGTTTTTTTGAAAGTGTGAATAAACAGGTGGACAAAGGTGAGTCGGTTGATATAGTGTATCTGGACTTTCAGAAAGCCTTTGACAAGGTCCCTCATCAGAGACTTTTGGCAAAACTAAAGAGTCACGGGATAGGAGGCAGTGTACTACTGTAGATCAGGAACTGGTTAAAAGATAGAAAGCAGAGGGTTGGGCTAAATGGCCAATTTTCCCAATGGAGAAAGGTGAATAGTGGTGTACCCCAGGGATCTGTGCTGGGTCCGCTGCTTTTTGACATATTCATAAATGACCTGGAAAGTGGAATAACGAGTGAGGTTATCAAATTTTCAGATGACACAAAACTATTTAAAGTTGTTAAAACCCAAGAGGATTGTGGAAAATTGCAAGAGGATCTTGATAAATTGGAAGACTGGGCATCAAAATGGCAGATGAAATTTAATGTGGACAAGTGCAAAGTTATGCACCTAGGGAAGAACAACCCAAACTATGGTTGCACAATGCAAGGTTCCACATTAGGAACCACCACCTAGGAAAAAGATTTAGGCGTCATTGTGGATAACATGTTAAAACCCTTGGCCCAGTGTGCAGCGGCAGCCAAGAGAGCAAATAGAATGCTAGGTATCATAAGGAAAGGAATGGAAAATAAAACAAAAGATATTATAATGCCTCTATACCGCTCCATGGTGAGACCGCACCTTGAATATTGTGTGCAATTCTGGTCGCCGTATCTTAAAAAGGATATAGCGATATTAGAAAAGGTTCAGAGAAGAGCCACCAAAATGGTAAAGGGGATGGAAGGATACTCCTATGAAGAAAGGCTAAAAAGGTTAGGGCTCTTTAACCTGGAAAAGAGACGGCTGAGGGGAGATATGATAGAAGTCTATAAATTAATGAACGGAGTGTAACGGGTAAACATAGATCGATTGTTTACGTTATCAGAATATAGAAAGACTAGGGGACATGCAATGAAGCTACAGGGTAAACTATTTAAGACTAATAAAAGAAAATATTTTTTCACTCAACGTGTAATCAAACTCTGGAATTTGTTACCGGAGGATGTAGTAAAGGCTTTTAGTGTAGCTGGGTTTAAAAAAGGTTTTGACCAGTTCCTGGAGGAAAGGTCCATAAACCATTATTAAGAAGGGACCCAGGATATCAATGCTTGACCCAGTACAAGCACTGCGGAACCTGTGTCTTTTGGTGAAACTGCTAGGTACGTATGACCTAGATTGGCCACTGTTGGAAACAGGATACTGGGCTTGATGGACCTTGGTCTGACCCAGTATGGCATATCTTATGTTCTTATGCTCTTATGGCGGAATTTACAATCGGGAAAAAGGCAGGTGGACTTGTTGAATTGCCAACAGAAATCCTCTGCCCCACTTACCCCCACCTTCTGTTGTGGCACAATAGCCCTAGTACGAAAGGAACGACTCGCCCCTAAAGCAAGTGCTAGCCCTCGCTCCACGGGTCCACCACTAGCAATGTCTACCCTGGCTGACATGTGCGTCAGCCACAAATTAATGTCTTCAGTTCCCCAGGACAAAGGCGCATTCTCTTCCATCCTGTCTCTAAATTTTTCATCATAGGTCAATCAGGCCCCACACCTCGTGAGTCTGAGAAGCCTCTAATATCAAATCCGCGTATGCCAAAAGAAGCCCGTACTGATCCGGTGCATGATGTCCCCACACAGTGGCTAGATGCAAGAAAGCCCTGGTGCAGTTTACTACATTACGTGATACCTTTTTATGTCTACCAGCCTTCTCATCCTGTTTTTTCTTTTTCCTTCTCTCCGCAGACCGTTTTCAACTCTCCAGTAAGCAGAAAATATTGATGTAACGCCGCTTCTTAATCTTACGGTGTAGGGCTTGCAGAACGCCCTCCCACAATTCCAATAATGTGGCCAAAGTAGGAGCTCCATCCCCAGACCCCACGATAGGAGCTGCACTAATGATGGCTGTCCCCCTGCCCTGGGGAACTAGAGGAAGATGAAGACGAATTGGAAGAGGAACTAGAGGAGGAGGAATCGGAACCCCATCTGTGCCAACGTGTGTGCTTATGCTTCCGAGAAGCCTTATACACCACACGCTCCCCCATATCACGCCTTTGGTCTGCTGTGAAGCCCTTCCTTGACCCAGCTGACATCTCACCTGATGCGTTGGGCACCGCAGCCGGAACTAAGACAGGAGCATGCAATTCTGGTCCGTGATATGGAACAATGCTGCCTCTCAGGCTACACTCCATATTCATCTGCTGCAGCCCAGGTTTCCCAGTAATTCCACTGCAAGTCAACCTCAATTAACCTCCGTCCTCATGGTCCGGGCCATGCTGCAGCACCAGTGGTACCTGTAAAGAGACCAAAGAAGAAAATGGGGTGGGGGGAACAGCAGGCAGCCATGCAGAAGACAAAGCCCCTGGCCACAAAGACCTGGACAGGTTCAAACCCCCCCAACCAGTGAACCCATGCAGCACCTCCCCCCCATAGGGAGGTAGCCACAGTGTGAACCCAGCCAGTCAGAAGGAGTAGCAGGAGTAAGTGGGCCACAGCCCCCCCAAAAACCTTCAGCAGAGCCAGAGGCTAACGGGAAGCTTGAATAATGTGGTAAGTCCACCGGGCTACCCACTGCTAAAGGCCCTGCAGTAATCATACTAGAGGCCCCGGCCCCCCACCACCTGAGTCACTCAAAGTGCTACCCACACCCTCGAGGAAGGGAACCCCAGCAGGCTCTATGCCCTTCCCAATGCTTCTGCCCCTTTCCTGTACAGTTCCAAACTCCACTGCCCCAGGCCCGAAACCCGACCTGACTGATGCCCCGAGGCAAGGCAAACCTCTAGCCTTGCCTCTGCCCCTTCCCCTGGTAGGCTTGCCTGTGGACCTCCCATTATGCCCACCTGCTCCAGGGAAACTAAGTGCAGACCACCCAGCAGGCACCACTGTAGCCTGGGGCTGTTCTTCACTTACCCCTGCACTAGCCACATCGACCATCACCAGAGAAGACCCCTCAAGAGTTTGCACCATAGCTGCATGGAGCCCTCCTGAAGAGGAACAGCAGGCAGCCGAAATCCCCCTAGTCTCCGATGCTCTGCCCCACTGTATCAGCATGCCCCAAGGCTCCTAGAAAAGGCCTAGAGCCTATTTCTCTTTTTTGTTTTTTAACTTTCCTTTGAGTGAGCGTGAGCAAGTGCCCCCCCCCCCGATGAAGTCACTGCAGAAGTAACAGAGGAACACCTGGTGATGAGGTTAGATGGCGCACACACCTCAAAAGGAGGACAGACGCTCCAACACTACAAAACCCCAACAGCGGCAGGACTCAAACCAGCAACATGGCAACATAGCAGGCCCTTCCTTGCTTCAGCCAGGACTGGAGAGGACAGAGGCATCCGTCGCAAAAGGTAAGAAGTCTCGCTCGGCTCTTCCCTCCCCTCCCGGCAGCCCAAATTGCATATTCATTGGCTCCTTCCTTGAATCGAGAAGGGAGTCAATGAATTTGAAGGATGCTGACTAGCTCCGCCCCTCCCAGCAGCCACCAACAATTTGGGGCCTAAGTGGCCCCCCCTGAAACCGAGCAAAGCCCCGACCATGGGGCAAAGGTCCCCACATTGGGTATTGCATCCGGTTAAGGGCAGCCGCCTGGGGATCTTGCCCCACAGCCCAAAAATATATCATACAAGCAAAGTTGCAGAAACATTAAGTACCATCAATAATTCTTAAAGCCAACATACAAGATTACAAATAAAGTAGTATCAAAATATACTCTAAAAGCAGTATAGCTAACCAGTGCAAGAAGAAATGGGAAATACCTCTGGAGCCAGGTAAATATAGGAAAGGAAAGAAGATAAACCAACAAAGAGCAGAAGTATACATCCAAGGGTGTTGAAAGAACTGAAATTTGAGATTGCAGACCTGCTATCAGTAATCTGTGAACTATCCTTAAAATCATCTCTAATACCTGAGGATTGGAGGATCGCCAATGTAACACCAATTTTTAAAAAGGGTTCGAGGGGTGATCCGGGAAACTACAGACCGGTGAGCCTGACATCAGTACCGGGAAAAATGGTAGAAACCATCATAAAGAATAAAATTACTCAGCATATAGATAGTCATGACCTAATGGGAGACAGCCAACATGGCTTTAGACAAGGAAGATCTTGTCTTACTAATCTGTTATGTTTTTTTGAAGGAGTGAATAAACAGGTGGACAAAGGTGAGTCGGTTGATATTGTATATCTGGACTTTCAGAAAGCCTTTGACAAGGTCCCTCATGAGAGACTTTTGGCAAAACTAAAGAGTCATGGGATAGGAGGCAGTGTACTACTGTGGATCAGGAACTGGTTAAAAGATAGAAAGCAGAGGGTAGGGCTAAATGGCCAATTTTCCCAATGGAGAAAGGTGAATAGTGGTGTACCCCAGGGATCTGTGCTGGGTCCGCTGCTTTTTGACATATTCATAAATGACCTGGAAAGTGGAATAACGAGTGAGGTTATCAAATTTGCTGATGACACAAAACTATTTAAAGTTGTTAAAACCCAGGAGGATTGTGGAAAATTGCAAGAGGATCTTGATAAATTGGAAGACTGGGCATCAAAATGGCAGATGAAATTTAATGTGGAGAAGTGCAAGGTTATGCACCTAGGGAAGAACAACCCAAACTATGGTTACACGATGCAAGGTTCCACATTAGGAACCACCACCCAAGAAAAAGATTTAGGCGTCCTTGTGGATACCATGTTAAAACCCTCGGCCCAGTGTGCAGCGGCGGCCAAGAGAGCAAATAGAATGCTAGGTATGATAAGGAAAGGAATGGAAAATAAAACAAAAGATATTATAATGCCTCTATATCGTTCCATGGTGAGACCGCACCTTGAATATTGTGTGCAATTCTGGTCGCCGTATCTTAAAAAGGATATAGCGATTTTAGAAAAGGTTCAGAGAAGAGCCACCAAAATGGTAAAGGGGATGGAAGGCTACTCCTATGAAGAAAGGCTAAAAAGGTTGGGGCTCTTTAACCTGGAAAAGAGACGGCTGAGGGGAGATATGATAGAAGTCTATAAATTAATGAACGGAGTGGAACGGGTAAACGTAGATCGATTGTTTACCTTATCAGAATATAGAAAGACTAGGGGACATGCAATGAAGCTACAGGGTAAACTATTTAAGACTAATAAAAGAAAATATTTTTTCACTCAACGTGTAATCAAACTCTGGAATTTGTTACCGGAGGATGTAGTAAAGGCTGTTAGTGTAGCTGGGTTTAAAAAAGGTTTGGACAAGTTCCTGGAGGAAAGGTCCATAAACCATTATTAAGAAGGGACCCAGGATATCAATGCTTGAACCAATACAAGCATTGTGGAACCTGTGTCCCTTGGGGAAACTGCTAGGTACGTATGACCTAGATTGGCCACTGTTGGAAACAGAATACTGGGCTTGATGGACCTTGGTCTGACCCAGTATGGCATATCTTATGTTCTTATGTTCTTATATCTTTAGACACAGTCTGCTTTCAGATCTAATTCATACTAGTAATAGTCTAATTAAATGCTTTCTGGCCAATAGATAAAGTACTATAAATCTATTCCTTGAAAACATAAAAGTGACTAGCATAGTGAATATATTAATCACTTCTTAGGTAGTCTTCTCCCTCCCAAAAATAGATTCAGACTCCCTCTTTCTCCATCATCACTTTGTTAGGTTTCATGTGCAGAGGAGGGATAATAAATCTTATTGACAGGGGAAGACCCTATCCAGGAGCCTCAGAACTTCATTTAAATACCTCTTAAAAATGTTCTAGAGGAGGTATAGGGGAACAACTAAGAATATTAAGAGCCCAAGTTTAAACAGCTAACAATATTCTCAAGGATCTCTTATTTGTGGTGGCTGTTTTTATCTTGATCCAAACTCAACTGAACTGCAGAAACTTTGGCAAAATCCCCCTCAAATGTATCCAAATGAGTATTCTGAAAATGTGGTCTAGGTTCCTGAGTAAGGACTTTGCAATGACTGTCCATGTTCAGTAATACTAAAGAACTGCCAGTTCCGCTGAGAACCAGTGTCAGGCATCTCCAACATGAAAGGGCTTCTCACATCTTCAAGAGAAACCCTACTACATCGCCCATTGACACTGTGTCTACCCTTGGCCAACTCTGTGCATTGGGACTGCCAGAGCTTAGAGAACCTTATTGTTTTGCACATTTTGATTTCCTCCTAGATGTAATTAGGATGCTCTTCTAGATCTAGGGGCTGAATTTTTCACTTGGTTCTGGTTCCTGTTGACATATTGTTATGTAACTTCAGATTCCATAGCTACTTACTGAAAGCCATCTCAATTATTCTTTTGTAAGTCTAAATGTTCCTCATGTAGCAGTTGGCTAAGTGTAAATTGCAGGGATGACGTTGGCATGGCAACTCATCACTAACTCTGCAGGCTTTGATAGCTCCTCTAAGATGTTAAGAAACTATGCAAGTGTTGGAATGAACATTAGCAGTGAATCTTAGGGGCCGAGATCATCTCCTACATACTCTGCCATAGGAATGAGGTTCAATGCTATCATGGCATGCACAAATATGAATTAATTTGGATACATTATGGTGGTTATTTTAGAAGTCTTATTCATGCTTTGGTTGTCCGAAAACAGGCATAGAGACATTCAAAGCACAGAGACTGTCTCCAGAGCCATTTTAGAAGCCAGCTGTGAGGACATCTGAATCTGAATGGGAGCATGGAGGAGGCATGACTGGGCATTTCCAGGAACCAGGCTCCCCACCTGATCACAGAAACATCTGGTGTTGCGTCTAACTTTAGACCTGCTCCCAAACATTCAGAGGTTGTAGAGAAAATAGCACTCTATCATCTCAAGTACAATTTCAACTAAAGCAGCAGAAAGATATGAACCTTGGCTGCTCTGGTTCTAGCCTAGTGCACTAACCATTAGGCTATCCTAGATAGCTGTATTCTGGGATACAGTTCTGGGGATGTCTAGGTAGACACCCCTGAAGACGCCCCAACAGGCACGTCCGGCTTTGTGAGATCAAGTCTGCACCTGGACATTCCTGCATTTTTTTCAGACATTCTGGCTAAGACTTCCAGATTGCACTCGGATGGATCTTCCAAAAATACCCCTCTATATGGGGAGACAGCATACACAAACAAGCACACATACACACACAAGTACACATATATACCCTCATGTTTTAGATATATACTTACACTCTTACTCTTTAAACACATTTATGAATTCTCTTGTCTTCAGACACAAACACACAACCCTAGTCTCCTGAATCCTGGACACATCTGACAGGGTCCCCTTAAATGTTTGGGCCATAAGCAGGGCCGGCCCGTCCATTGAGCAAGAATGTTTTTTTGCACAGGGCCCCGCGTTTCAGGGGGCCCCGCGCAAAAAACATTCATTAGCTCAAGTAGATTAAAAAAAAAACCCGGCTGCTGCTGCTGCTGCCACCGTGGCAGCGGCAGAATCAAACGTCCATGCCGCGGGGCCCCGACTGCCCGGCAGAACCTCCCTCGAGCATCAGCTCCCGAATCCCTCCCAAAGCACGGGCTTTCAGAGCAGCGAGAGCTTCTCTGACCTCTCGCAGCTCTGTTAATCCCACCGAGGTTGATGGGATCAGGGATGGGATGGGGGCCACTGGACCACCAGGGATAATTTTATTGTCGGGCATGGCCCACGACATGATTTTGTCAAGCCATGGCATTTTCAATAACGTCATAGGAATGCAAAAGTTGGACAGTGAAAAAGATAGGAAGAAAATTGATGTCTTTGAACTATGATAATGTCGATGAATACTGTGTATACAATGGACTGCCCAAAGAACAAACCAGAATAGGGTGGGATTTAGCCCAGTCTTCCTTGCCTACTTTGCAATAGTATAGTGCAGGGAACTTTTCCAACGCTTAGTTAACATTTTTGCTGGTCTTGCTAATTTCCTCCTGCTCTTCTTTGGGCTTCCAGCTAAGTCAGATCAAACATTGGGATCCAATATCAGAAACCTTCATTCGTCATCTACGCAGAGATTTTTTACTTTATTATAAAACCCTTCTTAACTCATCTAAGCTAGTCATCACAGCGAGAGTCCTCATCCAGGGGCCATGCACCAGAGCTTCTTCTGGAACTCTGCAATCAAGGATCTTAAATATGTCTTGACATCAGGCTCATTCTCTCCAGCATCAAAACCTTCCCTGTACTAAGGGTTGGCCCAGTAGCCAAAGCACTGGTCTGTCTGTCCCCCTTCTCGTCCTCAAGCCCTGACAAATCTTCCAGTAATAAAAATCTTCTTGCTTTCTTCTTCATGTCTGATTTTTTTGACCCTATTACTTCTTATTTATCATTTCTATAGTGACATTCAACCTATGAAGTGCTATGAGAGATATCCCTTGCTTCACAGATCTCACAACCTATTCAAGGCAGACAAGCAGGGCAAATATAAAATTAGGGAATTTCTTTTATTATGGAAGTGATTAAAAACATGGATGTAAACGGGAGAATAAGGAGTTAAGATTTAAAGCAATGCTCGCTCTTTGTATCCTTTGGATCTGAGGAGGTCAATGAGAACTATGAAGTTCCTTAGTGCTACCCCACAGAAATTATGTTTCTTCGCCATGTCAGAGATGAATTCGAAGCTGTCAGATGTTTTATACGAACAGAGACCTCTTCAGCTTAGAATAGCAGGAAATGCAAAATTAGCATGAAGTTGTTTGGCTTCATATTGCACGATTCATTGATACTTCCAATACCCTGAATGCAAAATTGGTGAAGTGATTTTCCCAGTCCCTGCTAAGAAACGTTGACATGAAAACATAAAACATGGGACTCGGCAGAATATGTTTAGCCTGTAATGATTCTTAATCGCCTCATGTATGTACTGCAGTATATTCCTGCAATATCTTTACTATAGGTAATCAAACGGCTGTTTTGGATTTAATGACATGTGAAATAAAATTTCTTTCTGTGTTGCCTTATTGATTTGAAAATCTAAATAAAGAACCCTGGCATTAACCTCCGTACAGTCAGGCTAAATGTATTGAAAAATCCGATGGCCCTGCATCAGGTGGAGAAGACGAATTCCCAAAGTAATGGCTTTGGGAATTCGTCTTCTCCACCTGATGCAGGGCCATCGGATTTTTGCTGGCCCGAAACGTGGCACGTTGTGCTTGTTTCATGAATTCTGCAATGGCTGACTTGAGTTAAGTTTTTTCAAGCATTTAAATGATTAAACCGGAGTGACCACGGTGAGGGGCGGGCTGGAGTTCCTTCCCCTTTTGTATGGTCCCTCCAACAAAAAAGAAAGTAGAATAAGTTAAGATTTTTCATATGCATGTTTATTTAATTTAGCCTGACTGTAAGGAGGTTAATGCCAGGGTTCTTTATTTAGATTTACTTTTTCACCTTGTGCTGGGGTTTCTTATTTATTGATTTGAAAAGCAATTTTTCAATACATTTTAAACTTGTCATTTTTATTAATTCCTCCATTCCTGTTTCCATCTGTCAAATACAGTTGTGGTCAACATTATTGGCACCCTTGCAGTTCAACCCCTTAATGTCCAACATCTCCTAAAAAAAAGTGGGCACTGAAATAGTTTTGAAACTATTTATCCACACATATTTGACAGATAAAAGAATCAAATAAAACAAGGCCAATTAAAAAAGGAAATAATAGGAAATAGTATAAAAACTGGGACATTGCCAGGACATGATTATTACAATAAGTAAAAAGATTCCCAATGAAACATATGTGAAAAAACAGGGTATGCTTTGAAAATGTTGGCGTTACTTAGCAAAGGGGTGGAATGATTGCACTCTCTACTGACAAGTCTCCATTTTAATCATTTTGATTGTTATTGTCATTAATCATAAAAATCTTTTGAGTACTTATCTCCACACTACAGTGCTTGAAAGAAAGCAGTTTCCAGGGAAGCTCCACACGGCGTGACTCCACACGGCGTTTCGAGCTGTAATCATAGCAGGCTCTGCTTCAGGTTTCAGGAAATTCCCAAGCTGTAAACGAAAAATAGCAGCGCTTTAAACTTGTAACAAACAACTCACATTTTAAAAGGGAAGGCGTCTGACGTCAGAGGCCGACACCTTTATCTTTATTCTGTCGCTTGATAAACCGACCAGGCAGGCGCGTCAGGGCGGTGTACAATAAATACAGGCTGCAAATCAGAAATAGAAAAGAAAAAGACTGCCAGTGGTTAGACAGGAAAGAGAGAGACAGAGAAAGAAAAAGCTGCTGTTGGCTGCTATTGACATCAGCCAATAGCGGCCAATCAAAGAACAAAGGGAAGATCCACCAAAAGAAAAACCCCTTAGATAATAGGGGACATGTTCATCCACCTTTGTGGTATATGATTCTAGATAACACCACCTAAGAAACACTGCCTTTTTACAGCCCATTCTCACAATGTCTCTTGTATTCGAAACGGACTCATTACATATTGTTCAACTCAACCATGTTACAGGACTTTTGCGTCATGCATGTAACCTATCTCATGTATATAATTCATGTATATAGTTCATCCCCCCCCTGTTATCCAAGTTCATACCCTTGTTCTATGTAAAACCAAACAGAATGTGTGTTTTGGTCATTTTGTTATACTGTAAACCGCGCTGATGCCGAATAGTGCGGTATATAAGCAACTGCAATAAATAAATAAATAAATAAATATGTGATCATATGCCCTTGCGATCTTGTTAATGTAGGACATACCACCAGGCAGATAAAGACGCACCCCACAGACACCCTTTTAAAAGATGTGCATTGCATTACTCAGTCACCTACCATCATGTTCCGAATGCCCATCACACATCTACCACCTCCATGATCACCATACACATTGCGCCTCCATCATCTCTGGCATACAAATGTGCCCTGGACTTTCTGCTGCTGCACTGTCCAGCTCTTTCTCATCTCATTGGTGGGGCACTGTGATGAACATCTATATGTCTACCTGTGCGGATGTTCCTGCGACATTGTCTGTTGGGTTTCAATGCCGGGGTTTAAGAAGGTTTCCCATATTCATCACATTACATTATGATGGTAGAGGCATTTTGTGTAATGATACCGTATTGGAGATGGAGCCATAGGTCTATGAAGGCAGCCCCATCATGTACAGATGACCTGCCAGGTTCACATATTTCCCAGAGATGTCAGACATGGACAAAGACAACTATATACACTTGCTCATAGACACACAGACACAGAGACATGTACCAATGCAAAGAGTCACTCACCCTCCTCAGCTCCTTTACAACTGCACACACACATGTGAACTACCACTTCGACTGCTGGACCACAAACTAGGGTTACTTGAGGGGTTGCAAGGAGCAGAGATCCAGGGGCAACAGTGCCTGATGGGTTTTGTGGTGGGCGTGTGGCTGGGAAGGCAGTTGGGTGATCGTGGAGGTGCCTATCAAGGATGGTTCAGCAGGGACGGACATACAGGAACCAGGTTTGGGACACAGAGGGACAACATGGACAGCAAGTCACCTATCTATTCATGCTTTATAGCAGGTTAAGGCTAGCATGATTGGGATGCTAGATGAAATACACTTTGGACATCTGAATTCTTGGTCTGCCCTGGCCACATCTAGAATGTCCCCAACTGTGGCCATTTTGGGATGCCTGAACTTGGACGTTTTGTCCATAGGAATGTTCAGATCTACCCAATTCTTCAATCTCACTTTATACATCCCTGTTGTTCACATGTTCACATTGCTCATTTTGGACCTCCAAGCCACATCCCTCTCTTGTAAAATTACTGCCATAATGTCTAATACATTTTGTTATTAGGAGTTAGTCACATATTGGACAACAACTCCAATAAGGTCTCTAATTGACAATGATGAGAATGATTAATTAAAAAGTCTGGCCTCCAGCTGTCACAGATGTAACTAACAAACTCTTAATACTCTGTAATTGTACATAGGCCTCTGAAAACAGATTTAAAAAAGAGCAAGCCATTATGATTACCCTTCCTTTATCACAATTCACCCTGGAGTGCCAAAGCATAAATTTTGGGGAGCAAAGAGCCAAGAGATTCTTACTCATTATCCCAAAGTTAAGTTTCTGTTATCAAAATATTCATAAATCAGTAAGGGGCATGTTTATTAATGAGAGTGATGGTTGGGGTTATTGTAGTGGTTTGTGTTTCTTGGTGTTTATGTTATGTATGATGGATGTGAGGGGTTTGGGGGGTAGTTGGTGGATGTGGTTTTATGGTGGGGGTTTGTGTGTGTGGGTCTTGTTGTGTTCGGTTGGAGTGGGATGGTAGTGGATGATGGGTAGTCTGGTTGGGGAGGTGAGGGGAAATGGATTGCTGTTACTTGGGGAAATGGGTGTTATGTGGGTTAGGGATTTAAGATGAGAGGGAGGGAGGGGGCAGGAGCAGATCCTGTGGGGTGTTGGCATGCAGGGTGTGGTTTGTGGACCTGCTGAGCATTGGTGGTCCTGTGCATTGCTGAATATGCGATCGCTTTGACCAAAGATATAGTTCATGGAAGATCTGCTGGGAGTGGAGAAGTTGGATTGTTTGCTCCCTATGGAGACTTGGGTGGAAGAGGGTTGGGATTTAGTTGAGTTTTTTTTAGCATGTCCTGGTTATGTGGGGATACAGTTGGGGTGCCAAGGGCATGGGAGGGGGTTGGCCTTGGTTTGAGAACAAATGTGGGTGCAGTGGGAGAGTATGGCCTCATCAGATGGGGTGGTGAGAGTTTTTTTACATGTTGGGAAAGGGGTGAAAGGTGGACTTCTGTTGGTGTACTGTCCTCCTGGGGTCAGTTGGCTGGTCTGGGAATCATTGGTGGAAGGTATTCTAGCAAAGGCTGTTGGCCAGCGTGATCTCTTGCTGGTGGGGGATTTCAATGCACATGTAGATGTTGGGAGGGTGGGTTGTGAGAGCATTGTTTTTGATATCTTCCTTGGTACTGAGTGGTTTGTCCCAATTGGTGAAGGAACCGACTCATCAAGGTGGGCATATGTTAGATCTGATATTTGCCTTTATGGTTGATGGAAGAGGGGTCCGGGAGATCTGGATAATGTCGGTCCCTTGGACAGATCATTAATTGGCAAGCTTTCAATATTGTAGGTGGGGAGAGGTGTGATGTATAGATGGTACTCAGAAGGAGTGGAGGGAGATGAGAGGGAAGCTTGATTTAGAGCAGTGAGCGGAGCTGGTATTGGGATGCCATTCTTGCAGGCGAGAGAGCCTGGTGAACACCCAGCTGGAGGACTGGCATTGCTCTTTGGGGGCTGCACTGGATGAGGTGGAACCAGTTCAGCATGTGTGTGTGCGGGATCAGGGCTCACAGCTGTGGTATACGCCAGCATTATGTGCATTAAAATGTGAGTTGCTGAAGTTAGAGAAATGCTGGCGGCGGAAATGACTGGAAGGGGATAGGCGCTCATGGTGTTAGGCCACTAACCGTTATAAATGGGTAATAACAGAGGCAAAACGTAATTTCTTTTCAGGCCAAATACATTGTGTACTTAGTCGGCGGCAGATGATCTTCTGGGTGGTTGCTGGCTTAGTAGGAAGCACCTGTCCAGCTGGGAGCAGGATGTCAACAGATATTGAGTGGATGATGGAGTTCTTTTTAGATAAAGTATGCCACTTGAAGGCCAGGGTGGGAGTGGGATGACTTAAGGGCCCCTACTTTGGAGGCTTTCATTCCAGTAATGAGTGAAAGGGTGGGTCAATTGTTAAGAGGTGTGCAAGAGGCCACTAGCTTGGATCCAGTGTGTATTTGTTATCTTAAGGTGACCTGGATCCAGGACCTGATGAATGCCTTCTTTGCGCAGGGGGTATTTACCCCCAGTTTCAAGGAGATGGTAGTGATTCTGGTTCCTAAGAAGGCAGGAGGTGACCCTTGAGATTGCAATAATTATCACCCCATCTCAAATCTGCCCCTATTGGTGAAACTGTTGGAGAAAGAGGTAGTATCACAGGTAGGAGGTTTTGTTGAGGATAATGGTATGTTGGATGTTAGACAAGGAGGATTTCGTCTGGGGTGTGGGGTAAAAACCTTGTTAGTATCCATGATGGACCAGATTTATGCTTGGTTGGATAAAGGAGTATCAGTGTTGCTGATCTCTCGACCTATCAGCAGCTTTCAATTTGGTAGAGAAACATCTCTTGCTGCAGCACTGTGATAGGCTGGTTGTTAAGGGTAGGACCCTCAAGTGGATTAATTCCTTTATGGACGATCAAAAATTTTGTGTGCGGGGTGCAACTGGCTGTTCCTGACTTGCCCATTTCTCCATTGCATTTTAACATATATATGCAGCTATTAGAGGACTTTGGTGCGGTCTTTCGGTTTGCTGTTTTTGGCCTGTGCTGATGATTTGCAAATAGTGGCCTCCTTGGAGAATTCCCATAATGCAGAGCTTTCCCAGGTGGATGATTGTTTGGCCCAGATGGTGTCTAGTTCTTAACCTTGATAAAAATGTTTGTCTTCGTTAGGGGCAGTGGAAAATGTGGACTTATGTTGTCCATCATGCATTGATGGTTTTATGTTGCCTTGGCAGTAGGAATTGCGCTCACTAGGAGTGGTCCTAGAATGTGAGGGAGATAAACAAGTCACCCAGGTGGTATGAACTGCCTGGCTGAAGCTGAAAATGGTTCATCAGATGCGCCCTTTCTTGAGTCTCTCAGCTCTCTGTTTGGTGATGCAGGCTCTAGTCCAGGGTACACTGTATTATTGCAACTCTCTCTGCACTGAACTGCTGAAAAAGTCTCTTCATAAGGTTTCAGGTTGCTCAGAATGCCATCGCCAGAGTGCTTCTAGGTGCCCTGCGCAGGGACAGAGCACGTCCATTGTTGCATTAGTTGCACTGGCTCCTGGTCCATTAGCAGTGTGTTTTTAAGGTTCTCGTCAATGAATTCAGGGTCCTTCATGAAGAGTGCTCAGGTACCTTTGGGGCTGTTTGAGATGGTATGAGCCAGGGAAACTGCTGTGGTCCTCTGAAAGATGGCTGCTGGAGATTTCAGGTATGAAGGTGGTTGGGACCATGTGGAGGAAAGCCCGGGTGTTTCAAGTGGTGGCAGCGTAGCTCTGGAGCACTCTACCCCTAGAGGTGCATGCCCTGAATAACCTGCTGTCCTTCCAGAAAGTATTAAAGAAGGCTCTGTTCGAGGGTCTTTTGTAAGGGGAAGTTGGAGGGGGACAGGTTGATTTTTGTACCTTGTATATTATTGTGTTTGTATTGCTTTGTACATCCTATTGATTGGTGTTTGCCAGAATGGGGTTAACTGCTTGTAAATAAATAAATATGCACTATTTATTTATATTCTCTTATATACTGTGCTATTCTGCATCAGTGTGGTTTACATTGAACAGGGCATTATAACTTGGAGATAACTATTTACAGGGAACATGGGCTATGGAGGGTTAAGTGGCTTGCCCAAGACCACAAGGAGCACCTGTGGGACTAGAAACCCCAATCCTTCTGGCCCAAGGTTGCTGTCCTCTAGTGGGATTTGAATCCCCAACCTTCTGGCCTGAAGTACCTTGCCCCAACCACTAGGCCACTCCCCCACTCCCTAATTGTTAGTGTGGGGTTTACCATGCATATGGCAACCATTAACACATGCTAAAAATAGAGCAGTGCTAATAATCCTGTACTAACCACTTAGAACAGGTTGAAGTGGAGGCTGGGCAGGTTTGGGGTACAGTGTAGATGGTCATTACACTATGAGGCCGGTTCTATTCTGGCTGCCCAGCCCCTTGTGCGGCCGGGCAGAATTGGAGCATGCAATGGTAGCAGCTAATTCTGATCCCGCGAGGGATAGATGTGCCCACGGGATCAGAATTGGGTCTACTGGCCTGGACGTGCATGCCAGATCCAATTCTGAGTGGCCGCACGCCCATCCACATATCCGGCTAACTCAGCCAGGGTCCTGAATGGAGCCACAATGCCATGGCTTTCTGTCGCATGGCACCGCAGTTCCATTCAGGAGCTTCAATCTCCAGCCACCGAAAACCAACCTCGTTTCCCACAGCCTGACCCCCAATCTGGCCTTCCAAAGCCTGGGTCTGGCTGTGGGGAACCCCCTGCGTCTCCTCACCTGCTCCTCCAGGTCCCACGCTGCGATCCCGTGCCATCCAGGGGGACGTTTTATACCTTCAAGATAGAATAAGTCCCCCGTCTACATGAAAAGCCCTGGCTGACCTTGGAATTGGCCCTGTATGTCCGGGGTCACGGCCCACTCATGCCCTGCCCTCGCCCCATCCCCAGACCACCCCTCCCGCCCCTCTCTAAGGCTCCCTGTACAACAGCACTGTTCACAAGGGGAGCTTTAGCTCCAGAAGTGGCAGGGGGATGAACAGCAGGGATGTACATCCTGCCTGGATGTACATCCATGCTGATCATGGC
This sequence comes from Ichthyophis bannanicus, assembly GCA_033557465.1. Taxonomy (NCBI): domain Eukaryota; kingdom Metazoa; phylum Chordata; class Amphibia; order Gymnophiona; family Ichthyophiidae; genus Ichthyophis; species Ichthyophis bannanicus. The sequence continues at coordinate 104,294,867 of CM066033.1, forward strand.
ACACAATGACCCCAATTGTGGTTAGCGCAGGTGTTAGTACCGTTGCAGTTAGCGTGGGCGCACTTCACGCCATCTCAATGGGTGGCATGTAACTGCACCCCTGTTATATGCAGCAATAGAATTAACATGGGTGTGGTGCTGCACGAGCTCTGACTGCATGAGGACATATTTCACATGCCCTACTTCACGGCTGGTTGTCATCAACGTCTTTGCAACAACTTCCCAACATTTTAAATACTCCTAGTGACCCTGAGCAGTTATGACAGGAATTAAAAATTGTTTTCCTAGTTTCTCAACCTCACTCCCACTTCACTCACCATCCCAACATCCATAGCCTAATCCTTAGCCATCACACAACCCCATAATCAAGAATTAGCCTCACCAGGAGTCCAAAACAGTTCTAAAAATTCCCAGCTCTCTGAGATTTTCCAAGATGCTCACTAAGAGGCACAAGCCTTTTGCTCGTGTCTTAAATGAACCACTGTTTAAATTGCTATAAGATTTAATTGATATCCCTTAGCGTAGATTCATCTATTTCCAGCTAAGAAGATCAAGTAGTTCTCTGAAATGTATGTGAACAAGAAGTGCAAGGGTCACTGTTTTTAATGATATCTGCTTGACAGATGGAAACGGGAACGGAGAAATTAATAAAAATGGCAAAGTTCAAGTTTAAAATGTATTGAAAAAGTGCTTTTCAAATAAATAAGGCAACAGAGAAAGAACATTTATTTCACACAATACTAAACTATAATTATTAAATCTAAAACATTTGTTTGATTACTTAAAGATAATGCAGGAATATACAACAGTATATACATGAGACGATTAAGAATCATTACAGGTAAAATATATTTTGCTGAGTCCCATGTTTTGTGTTTTCATGCCAAAATTTCTTAGCAGCTACTGGGAAAATCACTTCCCCACTGAAGTAATATTTTGCATTCAGGGATTGGAAGCACCAATGAATTCGTGCAACATAATGCCAAAGAACTTGATGGGAATTTTGCATTTCCTGTTATTCTAAGCTGAAGAGGTCTCTGTTCGTATAAAACATCTGACAGCTTCAAATTCATCTCTGACATTTATTTATTTATTACATTTTCTTTTATACCGCGCTATTTAAGATCAGTGCGGTTTACAATAAAACATTGAATCTACACATCTCAGTTTAGTGATTTGTGCTTACAATAAACAGGTAAAAATAACTCGGATGTACAATGAACAAGTTTCTTAACAGGGAGAACAGGGAGAACAATAACTATTTTTACCTGTTTATTGTAAGCACAAATCACTAAACTGAGATGTGTAGATTCAATGTTTTATTGTAAACCGCACTGATCTTAAATAGCGCGGTATAAAAGAAAATGTAATAAATAAATAAATAAATAAATGTCAGAGATGAATTTGAAGCTGTCAGATGTTTTATATGGCGAAGAAACATAATTTCTGTGGGGTAGCACTAAGGAACTTCATAGTTCTCATTGACCTCCTGAGATCCAAAGGATACAAAGAGCGAGCATTGCTTTAAATCTTAACTCCTTATTCTCCCGTTTACATCCATGTTTTTAATCACTTCCATAATGAAAGAAATTCCTTAATTTTATATTTGTACTGCTTGTCTGCCTTGAATAGGTTGTAAAAGCTGTGGAGCAAGGGGAAATCTCTCATAGCACTTCATAGGTTGAATGACACTATAGAAATGATAAGTATTAAGTAATAGGGTCAAAAATCTGACATGAAGAAGAAATTAAGAAGATTTTTATTACTGGAAGATTTGTCAGGGCTTAAAAGGGACACTACTTGGGGATAAGCAGGGGGACAGACAGACCAGTGCTTAGGCTACTGGGCCAAACCCTTAGTGCAGGGAAGGCTTTGATGCTGGAGGGAATGAGCCTGATGTCACGACAGATTTAGGATTCATGATGCAGTGGTCCGGAAGAAGCTCTCCTGCATGGCCCCTGGATGAGGAATCTTGCTGTGATGACTAGCTTTGGTGAGTTAAGAGGGGTTATATAATAAGGAAAAACATTTTTGGGTAGGTGAGAAATGAAGGCTTCTGATATAGATCCCAATGCTTGATCTGTCTGAGCTGGAAGCCCAAAAAAGAGCCCAAAAATGATCTGCGCTATACTACTGCAAACTAGGCAAGGAAGACTGGGCGAAATCCCACCCTATTCTGTTATGACAATACCATGTATACCTTCACTCAGACAACGCTCTATGCAAACTACAAGTATCACCCTCTATCCTACTCAGTGTTGGTAAGTTCGTCTGTTCTGGCTGTTGCAGAGATGACTTAGGAATTTTATAAGATCCAGGCTCACCTGAAGGAGCAACTGGGTATTGCAAGAAACCCTCATACCATTTGAAACAGAAGGAGTCCGTATCCTCAGTGGGTCAAAAGCTAACTGTCTGATAAATAGTTATCTCCAAGTTATAATGCCCTGTTCAATGTAATTTCAGTTTGTTCAATGTAAACCGCACTGATGCAGAATAGCGCGGTATATAAGAGAATGTAAATAAATAAATAAATATCTAAAGGATTTTCCACCCCACCTAATGTGCTGAACCACTGATATCTTGAGTCATACTCCATTATCTTCCAGATCAGCACGGTCATATTTGATCTCAAGTTGCTTCAGGCCCTCTGGTTACATTCTTTGTAACCGGGTAAGGCGGACGCGTCGCCTCTCCCCCCCCCCACACACACTCCCATCGATAAAAGACCATCACACAACTTTTGGGCTTAAAACTGGTCGCAGCTTTATTAACCATTAACAATAACCGAATAACAATTCTACACAATAACATTACTCCCCCCCCCTTTATCGAAGCACGAGCCCTCACCAGCCATGTGGGTAGCAAGGTGACGTCGCTTCCGCTTCTACTGAGTCCAGGCCCCGGCTAAACAGCCTAGCCCTCCCTCGTCCGGCTTCGCCATATTACTAGCAAAAGCCTGAGGGGTTGTCCGGGCGGGGTCCCCCACCCCCGCCCACAAGCTTGCCTCCGTCTCCGGAACCCGGAAACCTCCGGGATCCCGCCACCCCCCCCAGCTGCAACAACCCACAACAGAGACCCCAGCCCCCACCCCCACTCCCGCGCAAGGGTGGGCGGGCGGGCACCCGACGCGTCTGGCTCCGACCTGGAAAAGGCCGGAGCCACGGCGCGTCCCTGCGCTTGCTCGGAGGCTGGCCCCGCCTCCCTTCCGCCCCATTGGCTCCCTCCGCCTCCCGGCGGCCCGGGGGAGCCAATGGGGCGCACAGCACAGCCCCGGCTCGTCCCCCATTACCCCGCCGATGCCACGGCCCCGGGGGGTTGCATCCTTGCCACCCCCCCGGTTACCATGGGGCCGTGTGCACCTGCTCCACGGCCCTGGATTAACCGGGTAAGGCGGACGCGTCGCCTCTCCCCCCCCACACTCCCATCGATAAAAGACCATCACACAACTTTTGGGCTTAAAACTGGTCGCAGTTTTATTAACCATTAACAATAACCGAATAACAATTCAACACAATAACATTACTCCCCCCCCTTTATCGAAGCACGAGCCCTCACCAGCCATGTTGGTAGCAAGGTGACGTCGCTTCCGCTTCTACTGAGTCCAGGCCCCGGCTAAACAGCCTAGCCCTCCCTCGTCCGGCTTCGCCATATTACTAGCAAAAGCCTGAGGGGTTGTCCGGGCGGGGGTCCCCCACCCCCGCCCACAAGCTTGCCTCTGGCTCCGGAACCTGAAAACCTCCGGGATCCCGCCACCGGCTCAGGTCACTACGGACCGGAGCCGCCCCCCAACCTGAAGCTGCGACCAGCCAACTCCCCTGCCGGACACCCTCCACGGCCTCCTGCCAGTCATTAAGTAGCAGGTCCATCCCAACCGGCGATAGATGCACGCCATCCGGCCGGAACAGGCCAGAACACTCCACATCCACCCACGGGTGCAAGATCTGGCACCCACCCCGCTCCCCCACCCACCTGCCAATTTGGCGATTGACTTTCGTCAGCCCTCTGGACCACCGCCGCTGGCCCCAACAGGCCGGCCGTGGAAGGATATCCGACCAAATCACAATAACCCCCGGAAACATTATGAAAACCTCATCCAGATCCTTGTGAACAGCGCGAATCAGCTGCTTGCAGGTCCAGTACACCAGATCGTTGCCGCCTAGATGTATCAGCAGGATATCCGGCGCTCCTCTCATGTGCTCGTGATGCTGCAGCAAAGGCAAAAGCTGGATCCACCGGAGTCCGCGCTCGCCCAGCCATGATATGGTCACCCCCAGCGCTTCCAGTCCAAGATGTGGCCCCAGTGGCCGTGTTGCTGCTCTCCGACCAGCCCAGTAAACAAATGAATGGCCAATCACCCAACAGCGACACGATGCATGGCCCCTTTCTGCAAAATAAAGAATAGCAGAGTTAGCACCCCCCACAGCCCGTTACAAGCGCACATAGCCCTGGAACGCTTGCGATCTCCAATGCCCTATCCGTTGTATCACCTGCTCTGGAAGACCCTCCGCTGCCGCGCTAGTCGCTGCACCGATCCGGAAGGAATGCGGAGCAAACCTACAGGGATCCTCCCCAATCAGTTGCAACGACAGCCGTAGCACCGCCGTAAACTGGTAGCACGTGAGCACCCTTGCGTCCTCATGAAGGAACAGACTGCCCTCAGCAAGGCGCACAGCAACCGGACTGGGCAAGCAAGCACCCCTGGCACGGCAGGCAGTACCACCCAGGCACCCATCCCCGACTGATCGGTCTTGGAACGCACTAGGTGGATCCGGACCATACCTTCCTCCACCTGCACCTGGTGGACTTTCAGGTCACGCGCACCGGTCCTACGACCCGACTCCGACACCAGCTCTCCCACCCTAAAGGCACCGAAAAGACGGCCTGAAACAGCGTACCCTCGTACCGGGAGGACACCACCAATGGTAAGACCTCCAACAAACGGCTCATAAGTTATTGGCCGCCCGTCGGCCGGGGTGGGAAGGGATCGCTCCCACCCCTGCAAAAGTCGACGCGTCAAAAAGCCCTTGCCAGCCGTCCCCCAACCGACCGCTCCCGCGAAGAAGGAAAACCCCGCCAGCTGCCTCCTCACCGTCGCCCTCGAAAGACCCGCCGCCTTAGCCGCAACGACGTATTGACCGAGGAGCTGCTCAGGGACCGGACCCTGTCGCCATCCCCGCTCCGCGAGGAAAGTTACCACACTGCTGCAACCCTGCTGATAGGCCGCCCACGTCGCCGCCGACTCGGAATTCCTCAGCAGTTCCCTCATGTCTCCAGGCCAATCCACCATAAGTGCGCCGGGACCGATGCTCCCACTTCTTCGGCTTCCGGAGCCAAGGTCCGAAACAGCTCCCATTGAAAACGGGAAAGAGCGTCAGCAATTTTTTGTTAGTACTTCCCGGAATATGGCGGGCCCTCACCACCACATTCAAACGCAAACAAGCTAACACAACCTGATGCATCAAATCCGCCACTTGCTTGCAGCGTGGGGCATAATTGTTTACAACAGACATGACCGCCGCATTGTCGCACCACCAGACTAACCGACGATTCCGAAGCCTGTCCGGCCAGATGGTCAACACCACCAGGATCGGAAACAATTCCAAAAGGGTGATATTTTTGGTCAGGCCCGACTCCTTCCAAGCCAGGGGCCACCCTGCAGCACACCATGAACCCCCAAAGTAAACCCCGAGGCCCACGCCTCCCGCCGCATCTGTGTACAGTTGCAGAGCCGTATTAGAGACCTCCCTCTCCCGTAAAACCGTAGTGCCATTGAAGTCGTGCAGAAACTCGTCCCATACCCTCATGTCTGCCCGAATGCTTTGCGACACCCTGATCTGATGATGAGGCATACGGACCCCTACCGTAGCCGCCGATAGCCGCCTCAAAAATACCCGCCCCATCGGAATAACCCTGCACGCAAAATTCAATGAGCCAATCAGCGACTGTAATTCCCGCAAGGTTAGCTTGCTGGAGACTAGCACATTCGCAACCAAGACTCTGAGCTTCACTATCTTAGCCGCAGGCAGGCGAGCTACCATCACCCCCGAGTCAAGCTCCACCCCCAAGAAGGTAATGATGGTCGCGGGGCCCTCTGTCTTCCCCGCCGCAAGAGGGACACCCCACCCCCGAGCCAACCGCTCAAAGCCACCAAGCAAATCCGAGCAGCGCTCCGACCGAGCCTCACCCACAAACAGGAAATCATCTAAATAGTGCACCACGTTGGCGCAACCCACCTGTGTCACCACTGCCCAATGAAGAAAACTACTGAACAGTTCAAAATATGCACAGGATATCGCGCACCCCATGGGCATGCACTTATCAAAATAGCTGTCCCCTTCGAAACAAAACCCCAACAGAGGAAAAGACGCCGGGTGCACCGGCAACAAACGGAAGGCTGACTCGATATCTGCTTTCGCCATCAAACACCCCGGACCGCAGCGTCTCACGAGCTCCAACGCCGCATCCAAGGATGCATACCGAACCGTGCACAGGTTGTCCGGGATATGGTCGTTAACTGACGACCCCGCGGGGAAGGAGAGGTTATGGATCAACCGGAACTTCCCCTGCTCCTTCTTCGGGATCACACTCAATGGGGAGATCACTAGATCAGCAAAAGGCCTTTCCGCGAAGGGGCCTGCCACCCTTCCCAATCCAATCTCCTCTTCCAGCTTATCCCGCACTATCTGGGCAAATCGCCGCACCGAAGGTGAATTCCTGGCCTTAGTACAGATCACCTTACCCGTCACAGGAATTCGAAAGCCTTCACTAAAACCCCCCTCTATCACTACACTATCCTTCCGTTTCGGATACCGTTTCAGCCACGGGCGCATTACGTCTATCCGGAAAAGGCCGGAACCACGGCGCGTCCCCGCGCTTGCTCGGAGGCTGGTCCCGCCTCCCTTTATTTATTTATTTATGCTTTTCTTTTATACCGCTTTTTCCAGAGATCAAAGGCGGTTTACACTTAACATATAATGAACATGGTTTTACATGGAACAGCGTTTTTCATAACTATGTACAATTAACTTTTCATGAACAATAACATGGAACACTGTTTTTTCATAACTATATACAATTAACATTGGCTAGTAATGCTGTAACTATTTAACTCCCTTCCGCCCCATTGGCTCCCTCCGCCTCCCGGCGGCCCGCGGGAGCCAATGGGGCGCACAGCACAGCCCCGGCTCGTCCCCCATTACCCCGCCGACGCCGCGGCCCCGGGGGGGGGGGTTGCATCCTTGCCGCCCCCCCGGTTACCATGGGGCCGCGTGCACCTGCTCCGCGGCCCTGGATTTCCCCATGTTACTGCTTAGACTATTCATTCTCAGTATCATGAAAATATATTTTGAAAGCAATTTTTGAACTCCAAAAAGGCCTGTGACAAATTAGTCTATATATTGAACAGGGAGGGCTGAAAATAAATCCTAGAAACTGGCAAAAGAACATTCACACCCCAGAAATATTGTCCACCACAACTTAGAACTGGGGTCTCCCAACTATGTCTCAAGAGCCGTAAGTGGCTTGTGGAGTCATTATCTGTCCTGCTTTGTTTCCTTTGTCCACAGCTGAATCCAGCCCATGTAAGAAGCTTTATTTTGTTTCTTGTCTGTGCAATAGTGGCAATGGCAGGAAGGCTGGTGGGGCTCCCAGAATCCACCAGCCTATGAAGATGATCATAGTATGGCCTGATAGCAAGCTCAGCAAATTTCAGTGGTGACCACTTCACTGGTCCAGATCTGAAATATCCTATGTAGTCCTTCTCTTGAAGGGGCCCATTTACTAAAGCAGTTAACACGTTTAAGTGGGCGGTAATGGCCCACAGTGGTAGTTAAGATATGAACATGACAGCTATCAGCTGCTAAAACCAGCATTAATTACTCATCATGTGAAAGGTCAGGGAGTGTGTGGGGGATGGGTAGAGAGTGGGCACATTGCAGTTACCATAGGGGTACATGTCACATGTTAATTGTCAATTTGACAATTCGTATGGGTGCATATATTGAGACCTCTATAGGTGGCATTAGATGCACCTGGGTTAATTGCACAGTTCATTAGGGTGCACCTCTGTGCGGTGATTGCTGGGGACATGCGGGTGATGCACCCAAGTTACCATGGAGACCTTGAACTACTTCAGTATATTTTATTCACAATCAACATGCATTAAATGCAACACCCTAACAGGCTTTAGTAAAAGGGTGCCTAAATGTTTAAGAGCTCCTGACTTAGGTGAAAGATGACCCTATGGTCATTTGTGGGAGGAGAAATAAATAAACAAAGTGAGATCCCAGAACATACAGATGGTTCGGAAGAATGCATCCTTGAAGGATACTACCAAAAGCAGAGAGGTTCCACAAAAGAGTAAAGTAGCCCAAATGCCCTCGAGTATGGAGCAGACAGAGCTTAAAGATCCCAAATTACCCATGTCTACCAATAGCCAAATTAATATGAATAAAATACAGTCTCTAAAATGCTTGTATGCAAATGCTAGAAGTCTAAAAAATAAGATGGGAGAGTTAGAATATATAGCACTAAATGAGAGGTTAGATGTGATTGGAATATCAGAGACATGGTGGAAGGAGGACAACCAGTGGGACACTGTGATACCTGGGTACAAACTATATCGTAATGATAGAGCTGATCAAATTGGTAGAGGGGTTGCACTCTATGTTAGAGAGGGCATTGAGTCAGAAAGGATTAAAGTTTTGCAGGAAACAAAATTTGCTGTAGAATGGATTGAAATTCTATGTAAAAAGGGGAAGGCGATGGCGGTGGGGGTGTACTATCGACCGCCTGGCCAGAATGAACAAATGGATGATGAAATGCTCAAAGAAATCAAGAAAGCTAACAAAAGTTACAGCGCGGTAATAATAATGGGCGATTTCAATTACCCTAGTATCGACTGGGTCAGTGTCACGGCAGTACATGCTAGGGATATAAAGTTCCTAGATGACATAAATGACTGCTTCTTGGAGCAGCTGGTCCATGAACCGATGAGAGGGGAAGCCATATTAGATCTAGTCCTTAGTGGAACACCAGATCTAGTGCAAGAGATAAGGGTGTTGGGGCCACTTGGCAATAGTGATCATAGCATGATCGCCTTTGATTTAATTAGTGGAGGAGGGATAGTAAGGAAATCCACAGTACTACCTTTTAACTTTCGAAAGGGAGACTATGATAAAATGCGGATAGTTAAGAAAAAACTAAAAGGAGCAGTTGCAAAGGTTAAAGACTTACATCAAGCTTGGGTGTTGTTGAAAAATACTATCTTGGAAGCCCAGACCAGCTGTATTCCACGCTTTAAGAAAAGTGGAAGGAAGTCCAAAAAACTGCCAGCATGGTTTAAAGGTGAGGTCAGAGAGGCTGTTGTTGCCAAGAAAGCATCTTTCAGGAAATGGAAAAAAGAGTCAAACGATGAAACCTGGAAACAGCACAAGCACTGGCAGGTCAAATGCAAGGCATTGATAAAGAAGGCAAAGAGAGAATTTGAGAAGAAGCTTGCTGCGGAAGCAAAAACACCAAATAAAGATTTTTTCAAGTACATTCGCAGCAAAAAACCTGTGAGAGAGTCAGTTGGACCATTAGATGATAGAGGAGTTGAAGGGGCACTAAGAGGCGACAAGGCGATAGTGGAGAGACTGAATGAATTCTTTGCTTCGGTCTTTACTGAGGAAGATGTAGGGATGTTAACCATGACTGAAGTGGTATGTAAAGGTGCGGAAGAATTGAAGGAAATATCGATACATCGGGAAGATGTATTACAACTATTAGATAAACTGAAGAGTAGCAAATCTCCTGGGCCGGATGGTATACATCCAAGGATGTTGAAAGAACTGAAATGAGATTGCAGACCTGCTATTTAGCAATCTGTGAACTATCATTAAAATCATCTCTAATATCTGAAGATTGGCGGATCGCCAATGTAACACCAATTTTTAAAAAGGGTTCGAGGGGTGATCCGGGAAACTACAGACCGGTGAGCCTCACGTCAGTACCGGGAAAAATGGTAGAAACCATCATAAAGAATAAAATTACTCAGCATGTAGATAGTCATGGCCTAATGGGAGACAGCCAACATGGCTTTAGACAAGGAAGATCTTGTCTTACTAATCTCTTATGTTTTTTTGAAGTGTGAATAAACAGGTGGACAAAGGTGAGTCGGTTGATATAGTGTCTCTGGACTAAAGAGTCATGGGATAGGAGACAGTGTACTACTGCAGATCAGGAACTGGTTAAAAGATAGAAAGCAGAGGGTTGGGCTAAATGGCCAATTTTCCCAAATTTGAAAGGTGAATAGTGGAGTACCCCAGGGATCTGTGCTGGGTCCGCTGCTTTTTGACATATTCATAAATGACCTGGAAAGTGGAATATCGAGTGAGGTTATCAAATTTGCAGATGACACAAAACTATTTAAAGTTGTTAAAACCCAAGAGGATTGTGGAAAATTGCAAGAGGATCTTGATAAATTGGAAGACTGGGCATCAAAATGGCAGATGAAATTTAATGTGGACAAGTGCAAAGTTATGCACCTAGGGAAGAACAACCCAAACTATGGTTACACGATGCAAGGTTCTACGTTAGGAACCACCACCCAGGAAAAAGATTTAGGCGTCATTGTGGATAACATGTTAAAACCCTCGGCCCAGTGTGCAGCGGCAGCCAAGAGAGCAAATAGAATGCTAGGTATCATAAGGAAAGGAATGGAAAATAAAACAAAAGATATTATAATGTCTCTATACCGTTCCATGGTGAGACCGCACCTTGAATATTGTGTGCAATACTGGTCGCCGTATCTTAAAAAAGATATAGGGGGATGTTTACTAAAAACCGGAAATGTGCGCGCCGCAAAAGAGCGCACGGAAACGCGGCACTGAAACGCTAATAAACGCGTTTAAACGCCCCGCACACGTGCGTGTCACCCCCGCAAAGATGCGCGGCACACTAACGGGCCCCGTACAAGTGCGGGCCCGCAAATGTCCGATAGAGGCGTGGAACGGCTAAAGGAGGGCAGAGGAAGGCTCAGGAGGGGCGGAGGGACGGGGTCAATGGGTGGAGAGTGGGAGGGGAGAGGCTCCCCGCACAGTATCGGGCCCGAATTTGCATGTAAAAACTACCGCGAGGGAAACACTTGCGGTAGAAAGCATTTAAAGGGAAGAGAAACCATTTACGTCAGCAATGTACAGGAAAACCGGGGAAACCAGCAAAACGTGAGCAGTGTGATACATGTGCACAGCACAAAAGTGCAAATAGAAAATGACCACAACAGAACTATTAAAAATAGTAATTCAGCTGGGGAACAGTTATAGTGATGGGCAAATACAGAAAACACACCCAGCAAAGCTCCAGAAAAAAGAAATGAATTTTGGAAGGGTTTACGGAGCGGAGACTCTTCCAAAAAACATTTCCTTTTGTGGAGCTTTCCTGGGAGTGTTTGCTATGGTTGCCCATTAATATCACTGTTGCCCAGCGTGGTGATATTTTGTCCCCCATTTCCCGTGGTCTTTTCCGGGGTTTATCTGCACATTTGTCACCAGACAGGGTGCATATGCCCACAGTAAATTTGCGTAGAGCAGGGTTTGTGACTCCATCCTGCCAGGCTTACTACCTCCAGGGGCTGCATTGTCTATGTGACCATAGTGTGGTGCAGCAGACAGAGTCAGTACCTCGAGGGTCAGAGGTTCAAAGCCCAGCTGGGGCACTTGCCAACCCAGTCCCCATAGTTTACCCACCACTAAACACAGATAGCGCAGACACCCCTGTATTGCAGGGGACGTAAGCATGGGGAAAACACCCATATTTTACCCAACAACGCACACACACCACAACAATGGGCATTACCCACAGCCAAGTACCCCAAATGCAGTCCCGTACTGCCACATTCCAATCAGGTCACCTGCTTTTTATGGGAGAAGCTCATGCCAGCATGTTGGCGGACGAGTACATGTGGTGCAGGGGGCAGTGGCTGCTAGCGACAGAAGACAGAGGCCTAGCCATGTGCAGGCTGGCACAGTCCACAGCAACAGACAGGCCCTGCCGGATCCACAGTCATGGACTATCCAGGGAATTCAGCCAAGCTGTGGCTACACAGTGGTGCAGTGCACACAAACAGTGCATACAAGAACAGAAGGTCATAGGTTTAAAGACCAGCTGGGGCTACCAGCAATCCTGCCCACATATTTTCCCCACAAATAAACAGTGACAGTAAGGACACACCTTTAGTGACGAGGACATATGCAATGGTAATACGTCTATCTTTTACCCCACTGAGCACAGACACCATGAACAGGGGCAGAACCTACAGCAGAATCCCCCAAATGCAGTCCTGGTGGACCACACACCAGTCAGGTTCCATGCTGCCACTCATACAAATGCCTGTGCTGTATATCTATGCACCACCCCCACGGCATGTAGATGTAGCTCATGCATATTCATGAGGGACAGCAGGAAGACCCGAACAGTGTGATGCAAAACTGGACTGGACGGGGGGGGCGGAGCCTGATGTCCAGCGGGTAGGACGCTTTGCGTTGAAGCTCCCGAGAGGCCTACTCAGAATCCTGACTTAATACCTATATAAATTTACTATTTCGCTCCGAGCTGACCGGGGCACCTCGGGGGGGATGGCGGCCCATAAACCAGCGCGCTTGGACTTCGGGTCTCCTTCTTCTTCTCACGGAAAACGCTCCAAAACAGAGGTGTCCTCCCCACAGAAGATGGTTCCATTTCGTGAAAACCCCGTAATGCACCTGGAGATTTTGGAGGAAATACGCGGCGTGAAGGAATTGGTGCAGTCCAATGGAGAAGCGCTTCGAGCCATGCGAGAAGACTTTGGAGTGCTCCAGGACCGACTTGAAGGTCTTTCATTACGGCAGGACAATATGGCGGGGGTCCTCGACTCGCACGAGGTGCGCTTGGGCAAACTGGACAAGGCTGAGCGCCAGATACAGAATCTTCAAAAGGAGTTGGAAGATAGCAATAATCGAGCCCGTCGCAACAATGTGAGGCTCCTCGGAATGCCGGAGGGGGTGGAAGCAGGAGATATCAGAGAATTCTTGCTCAAAACTCTTCCCTCCTTGCTGAAGATCACTTTTCACAGAGAACTGGAAATCGATCGAGCACACCGTGTTCCTGCCCGCATGGCGCTCAACCGCACGACCCCCCGGCCTATTATCTTCAGCTTGCTACGATATCAACAAGTGGAACAAATTTTACATGCTGCCCGAGCGAATCATCATTTGGAATTTGAAGGTCATAAGGTCTCCTTCTTTCCTGATTTGGCAAAGCCTACCGTTGACCGTCGGAAGAAACTCCTTGCTCTTCGCCCTCGACTTCAGCAGCTACAGGCTCGCTTTGGCCTGTTGTATCCAGCGAAGCTCCGAGTGACTCTCCACAACCAGACCAGGACGTTCGAGGATCCTGATCTACTATCAACATTTTTGGACTCCAAAGAAGCAGAGCAGATGCGCTAATCCCAAATCTTGGACTCTTATCTGCCGGCTCTGTCCGCCATTTTGAAGGGCCCGATGCGGCGGTCATAGCCCAGCACAGAAATAGCCTGGACTTTCTTTCTTTCTCTGTATGACTTTTGTCTTTGGTCTCCTATCCCTTCATGATGTGTGCCTCGGTCGGATTCGGAGCACGCACAGTCCTACAGGTTATATGTTTTTTCAATTTCGGCCTTCTCTGGGGTTTCTCCCCGCAGACACATGGTCGCCAGTAATTTTGGGGTTTTGCTTCTCCTCTACCGTACTGCGGTTTTCTTTGTTAATGTGGGGCGCTTCATTGTATTATATTAGCTTATTTTTCCTATGTCAAGTGTACAGCTAGATACAGTCAGTTTGAGGGACACAGTGAAATTATGTGTGCTATCATGCTCAGAATTTTAACTTTTCTGAATGGCCTTATGTAAAATCTTATTATTCATCGTCAAAGGCATTACTGGTCCACTCAAAGGAAAGAAAATCCTTAGCTATCTTAGCCACGAGCATGTTGATTTGGTGCTTCTTCAGGAAACGCATTACACTCTGCTGAAACACTGAAACTCAATGCTAGGCCTCACATGGTAGCTGCCTATTCTCCCACCGTTTCCAAATGGTACGGGATAGCCATTCTGGTTAAGAAGTCTTTGTACGCTACTGTACCTGATATTAGCGCTGACATGGAGGGTAGATGGGCCCGTGTACACCTTGAGGTTGGAGATAGTGAATTCACGTGTATTTGCATTATGCCCCGACTGTGGACAACCCTGCTTACTATGCAAGTTTTGCGCAGTTGGCCTCGGCCTCCGCCAATGCTCCATTACTACTTGGTGGCGATTTTACTCAAGTGTTCCCTCAATCTTTTCTTCTCAAACAAGGTGCTCGTTGGTTGGAAGCTCCAGTACCGAGCAGACCTGTGTGGCTAGATATAGTAGCGGGCCTTTGCTCACCGGATTCCTCTTACCTTACTCCCTGGTATGACTCTCCCATTAGACTCCCACTACCCACCAATGCTTTTCGACACTTTAGGTGCCTTTAATATTCTTATGCAACCTTTCGACTCCCGACTCTGGTCAGTGCAACTTCAGCATTGCATTCGGAGCACTAGAGTGCTCCCGCCATCGGCACTCTCTGCATAAGGTTTATTGGAGACTTCCGATCTCTCGGTAGTTCACCGGGTGTAGCATCCAATTTTACTAAACCTTATGTAATGCTATCACTAGAGATACCTCTATAGCGCAGAAAGTATGGGAGAGCGAATTGCATGTGACTTTAACCTTGGAGCAATGGAGCCTTATCTGGAGCAGAGGGACACGGGTTCCCGACCCGCCTCACTCACTCAGACCCTCTTCTTTCTAGCCCACCGGTGTTTTTACACTCCTCACAGATTAGACAAATGGAACACTACTCAGGGTAATGGTTGCTGGACACGTCCTGTGGCCATTGGTCTATTACTTCATGTTATGCATGAATATCCCGCACTACAGTATAACTGGCGTCGGGTCTGGGGTCGTATTTCGTCTATATTGCACTCTCAGGAGTCCCTTTCTCGGAGGATAGTGGGACTTCGCCCAGTTGCGGGGATCCCCTCTCTCCCAAAAAATGGCTTATCTCCTTTTGAACTTTATGCTTGCATTGCTATTTCCCTAATTAAGTAATACTGGGAAATTAGTTCCCATCTGAGCCTCAATGAATGGTGGAATCATGCCTGTCTCTACAGTAAATATGAACAACTACCTCGTCTGCTCGCTTCCTCCGTTCAGACTCCTTCTCATTGGTCTCAATGGAAGATGCTCAATGAATATGTACATTTTGCTAAATGCTCTCATCTGACTGTCTAACTTTGTATATATCTCTGTCTCATGATCATGCTGTATTGTGGATACTTTTTTTTTTTTGATCGTTTGATGTATAATCACTGTTAATTGGAAGCGCTCACATGCTGATATAAACGGGTAGAGAAGAAGCACCGGGGTGGGGGGTAATGGGTTTACTTTTCCTTATTGTATACTTGTTTTGTCTCTTTTGGTGTGTTGTTTCTTTTGTTTGTTGTAAAATGAAAATAAAAGTTTAAAAAAAAAAAAAAAAACTGGACTGGAGTGGGGAAGCGCTGCCGTAAAGCAGCAGCCAACAGGGGCAGACACACCCACACCCACACCCACAGGCCCCATTGGCCAATGTCTCCTGTAGAGGCAGAACATTGGACCCTGCGTGCATCTTCCAATACCAGCACCTGCATACCTTAGCAATGTCACCCTACACCTGAGGTACACAGCTCTGAAACATTTGCTAAGAGTACAGGCTGATAGATATCCCTACGTTACGCACATACTGCTAGTTGACCCCATCCGAACAATCTGTTTGGTGTCTGCGGTGCGTGCTCCAGGCCTGGCCTCTGATGGTGTTCACCACCCTGGGGAATGACCCCCAGCAGTACTGCGTACCATATCCATGCCTGTGCCGTGCCCAGGACCCGTGTGGTGGCCAAGGCTAATCACCCCCTCAATAGTAGCACAATGCTGGCATAGGTGTGGGAGTGTGTGTCTGTCTATACAGTGTGTGTTGGCTGCAAACACCTTCCCCAACCCACACTGCCAGCACTACTGCCAGTATTGGCCTGCCAATGTGCATAATGAGCAGCAAGGTACCATGGGTATAGGTCAGACATGGTGGGCTGGCCAGGATGCATCTGCAAAGGGCATAGGGCACTGGCTGTGACATTGTAGTGCCAGGCCACCACCTACACAGACAGGGTGACCTCTGTATGTGCTGCTGGGGGAGCACTCTCACCCTGAGTGTGCAGTGATGACAGCATGGCTAGGCACCCCCATAGTGCTGTATTGTGTTTCTCTCTTGTGATATATATGGGTTTTCTGTTGGGGCCTCCTCACAGATCTCTCTGCTTGTGTGTGTGCTGCCACCCCAGTTTTGGGTGCATGCATTTCCATCAGGGCTAACCAGTAGACTGTTCACAGCTGGTATGTGTCTTGATGGAGTGCTGTGCAGTGGCTGATGGCTTGCTGCAGGTGAATATCAGATAGTGCTGGGGGTGCATCTTTGGATATCCAGGCCTAAAGTCTGTCTGATATTGTGTTATGGATGTGTGTGGAGCTGCTTGGACTGGGGCTTGATGGTCCACGTTGCTGCCATTGGTGTGGGATGGGCATCTGTTGGTGGGGGGGAAGGGGAGGGAGGAAAGAGGGGGTGGTACTTTGACCACCTAGGGGTCCATGGGGGTTTCCACTAACTGAGACAGACCAACATGTTTCTGCAGCACCTTCCTATCTCACAGGCTAGTACTGTTTTGGAGTTTTGGAGCTCTGTCATGGCCTCATTCAGCCATGGCTGGTGTTGTGGACCTGGTCCTGGCCGCCACATCACACCCTCAGGGTGAGCACAGTACCCGCACAATGTGACGGTGTGTAGCTACTCTTTGCTGGTAGTCCATCCGCTCAGGACCCCCTACCAGGCCGAGGTGCTGTGTGGGTGCACATGGACAATTCCCCCTACCAGGCCGGGTAGCTGTTGGGGTGCATTCCCCATCTTGTGTGCATCTGTGGACAGCTGATTTGCATGTGCAGTGCATCATGGGTACGGGTGGCCTAACCCTATCCTGTCTACAACAGCAGACTGTCTGTGGGGTGACATGCAGGCTCTCTGCAGCCAACCAGGGGCTTGCTGTCAGCTATAGAGCTGTAGCCTAATGGTTACCTCATTCCCTGTACAGCCAGAGGTCAAGGGTTCAAACCCACAGTGGGGCCCTTTGATAGGGCTGTCCAGAGCTTTATTTTTATTTACTGTACATATGTCTATGCCGGCAAAACCACACACAGCTTACTATACCCATTAGGTGCCTCTGAGGGTGCTTTATAGAGCGCCCTATAGGCCACCTTATGGTTGCCATCCATATAGGGTGCACTATACATTATCCTGTGTCGCAACATACATGGTGCCCTATAGGGGACATTCTAGGATGCCTTGGCGGACAGTGCACTGTAACATGTGCCTTACGGGCATCCGTATGTTAACACACTGTGAGAGCGGGTTTACTAGTGGTGGAAAATAAAATATAAATGGAAGGCCTCCTACAGCACTCCTCACCATGATACATACTGCCCCAGCCAGCCTTGTTCACTGGGCACTGTGAGGGGTTGAACCCCTGGCCCCTACACCATTGGTCAGTGTCCTAACCATTGTGCTGTGGCTCTGGTCCTGTGCTTGGGCATCCGCGCGCAGCCTTGTAGCCATCAGCACGCCATCTTGTGGCGCACTAAATTAACAGCGCGCCGCCTTATGCCGCACAACATGGAAATGCCCCTAAAATAATGCCTCAATGGGCACTGTGGGGAATTGAACCCATGATACTTGCACGAGTGGTCAGTGTCTTAACCATTGTGCTATGGCTCCGTTCCTGTTATTTGCACATCAGCGCGCCACTTCCCCCTCCCACTATTGGACTGCCCCCTCACACATCAGCGCGCCGCCTTCTGCCCACTGGCTCGCCGCCTTCTGTTGCCCACATTTATCAGCGCACCGCCTTCTGCCGCCCAAACTTACCAATGCGCCGCCATCTGCCGCCCACACTAAACAGTGCGCCGCCTCATGCCGTAATAAAAATAACAGTGCGCCGCCTTCTGCCGCCCAAAATTAATATGCCTCCTAACCACTTTTGCCCATAAATGTTGGTGCCTCAGCTGGTCTTTTTTGTTGAGCGCAATGGGGGTTTGAACCCCTGGCGCCTGCACCATTGGTCTGTGTCTTCACCGTTGTACTACGGCTCTGTTGTTTGGTTTTACAGCAGCGCCCCACTTAGCCTTCCCACGCGCTAATGTGGGCCCCGCACATTAGCGCGACGCACACACGTACGGTCCGGTTTTTTGCTTTTTTCTGCCTGGCCCGCCCACTCCTTATATGGCACCAGCACACTAACGGGGACCCGCACAGCAACGGAGTTTAGTAAACATACCCCATAGTGTTATTAGAAAAGGTTCAGAGAAGAACCACCAAAATGGTAAAGGGGATGGAAGGATACTCCTATGAAGAAAGGCTAAAAAGGTTAGGGCTCTTTAACCTGGAAAAGAGACGGCTGAGGGGAGATATGATAGAAGTCTATAAATTAATGAATGGAGTGGAACGGGTAAACGTAGATCAACTGTTTACGTCATCAGAATATAGGAAGACTAGGGACATGCAATGAAGCTACAGGGTAAACTATTTAAGACTAATAAAAGAAAATATTTTTTCACTCAACGTGTAATCAAACTCTGGAATTTGTTACCGGAGGATGTAGTAAAAGCTGTTAGTGTAGCTGGGTTTAAAAAAGGTTTGGACAAGTTCCTGGAGGAAAGGTCCATATATCATTAGTAAGAAGGGACCCAGGATATCAATGCTTGACCTAGTACAAGCATTGCGGAACCTGTGTGTTTTGGGGAAACTGCTAGGTACATATGACCTAGATTGGCCACTGTTGGAAACAGGTTCTGGGCTTGATGGACCTTGGTCTGACCCAGTATGGCATATCTTATGTTCTTATGTACTATTGACAGTAAAAGACATGTCAAATGTCAGAGATTCCGTCAAGGGGAATGAAAAACACTCTCAATCCCTGAAAACGGTGAACCTTTTAAATCATTTTTATTCAATGAAAACAAATGAAACTTATCTCATAAAGAAGCACTCAGAAAGGAGACTTCAGGCTTTTGAGGATTCCGTGAGTCCAACATAAATGTGCTTGTAACAAAGATGAAAATCCCGCCCACATTAAAAAGAAAAGGTGTCTGACATCAGTGATGAGAGCAAGAAATGACCAATCAAAAACAAAGGGGTGGATCCACAGCAGGGAAACCCCCTCCATGATTGGAAAAAAATACAAAAGAGGCTGGATCAATCTAATTCAATATTGAGACCCAAAGGAGTGATTACAGACTGGTGAGTCTGACGTCAGTACCGGGAAAAATGCTAGAAACCATCATAAAGAACAAAATTACTCAACATGTAGATAGGCATGGCTTAATGGAAGACAGCCAGCATAGCTTTAGACAAGGAAGATCTTGTCTTACTAATCTGTTATGTTTTTTTTTTGAAGGTGTGAATAAACAGGTAGAAAAAGGTGAGTTGGTTGATATAAACAACTGTGTGGAACTGGTTTGCACAGCGCATTAGCTACCGGATCCGGTGAGTATTGATTTTTCTGGTTCTGGTCAGTTAGCTCTGGGAAAGTCTCGAGACTGATTTGGTACAGTAACAGGTAAAGGAAGTCTGATCAACTTCCAGGGCGATCCTAGTACCCCTGCATGAGTATGCGCGGGGCGAAGCTATCGACCCTTTTGGTTTGGTAATTTAGGTTCAGTCAGTTAGCCCGGGAATTTGGAATTTGGGAAATGCTAGCATGTTTGGTTGTGTGAAGTGTGATTGAGAGGTCTTGCAATACAGGCCAAGCGAGAGCGGACTCCTAAGTAGCGCAGTTCCTGACCAGGCGACCGCGTTCAGGTCGCGAACAGGAGGAAGCGTTTGGTGTTTGTCCCCCTCATTGTTTTGTGGGCTGTGCAGACCCCTTACCCGTAGCCATCCTACCTACCCTTTCTGTTTGCTGTCTTGTACGTTATACGTTATAATGGGAGGGGCGGAGTCCGTACAAACTCCGCTGAACTGTATGATCACGAATTTTAAGAAAGGATTTAGTGGTGATTATGGGGTGAAAATGTCACCAACCCGCTTAGAAATATTGTGTAGTAGGGTGTGGCCGGCGCTGGATGCTGGGTGGCCACCAGAAGGTACTTTTGATATCCAAATTGTGTCCCGTGTGCACAAGGTAGTGCGCAGCTATAGTCCCGAACAGTTTTCCTAAATAGACTCATGATTAGGGATATGTGAGAAACAGCCCTCTTGGATGAAGCATTGCTGTGAGGGGCAGAGTAAAATTATGTTAGCAACTGCCACGAGAGTCCCTGCCAAGAAAGAAAACCCCCCTATTTATGTAGCCCAAGAGTCTCCAGAGACCCCAAGGTATCCACCCAACTTTCTGTATACTCCTGTCCCATCAGCTCTACCAGTACTCCAAGAACCCCCGCTAATACCCCGAGTAGAGCCAGAGGAAGCGAGCGTACCTCCAGCTGTGGTGCCTCCACCCGCCCATCCGCCTCCAAAATCTGAAGTGCGGACCAGTCCTCTAAGAAGTCGGAGCCCTAGTCCTGAGCAGCGCTCTGAGGTGGAACAATCATCCCCCGAAGAATCCGCTAGTGGAGAGTTAGATGCCAGTCCAGGGTCGTCCACTAGTCCAGATACCAGTAGCGGCGTCACCCAAAAGCCCACTGAAATGCACTATGATTTCAGAAGTAGAATGAGAGAAGCTCACCAACTGCCGTTGCGGCAGGTCCCGGGATTACCCATTCAAGAAAATGGTCAGGTTGTGGTCGGACCGACCAGTCTAGTGTATGTGCCCTTCTCCACAACAGATTTATTAAACTGGAAAACGCATTATGCCTCCTATACTGAAAAGCCCCAAGATTTAACAGAGTTAATGACTAGTATTATGCAAACCCATCAGCCCACCTGGTCTGACTGTCGCCAGCTTTTGGCTACCCTCTTTACTACCGAAGAGCGGGCACGGATAGTGCGAGCGACCACCCGATGGTTGGAAGAGAACCCTGAAGTGGGGAGAAACCTAGATCCCAGACAGGCAGCAGCCGCAGATTTCCCGAATGAAGACCCTGGATGGGACCCAAATAGTGATGTAGGAGAAAGGCCCTCACCCGGTTCTGCCAGGCGATACTGCAGGGCCTAAAGAAAGGAGGCCAGAGAGCTATGAATATTGGGAAAGTAGCGGACGTTCTTCAGCGCCCAGATGAGAGTCCAGCTGCTTTCTATGAACGATTAACTGAAGCTTATAGACTTTACACCCCCTATGACCCAGCAGCTCAGGAGAATTTACGCATGGTGAATGCCGCTTTTGTGAGTCAGTCCCAGGGAGACATAAAGCGAAAACTGCAAAAATTAGAAGGATTTGCGGGCATGAACGCAACACAGTTAATGGAAGTCGCACAAAAGGTATATGTGAATCATGATCAAGAAAGCAAACGGGAAAGTGAAAGAAGGATGAGGAAGAAAGTGGATCTGCTCGCTGCAGCACTAGTTGAAGGACGCGGAGGAGGATATCCTAACAGAAGAGCCAGAGGATGGGGAAGGGGCCGAGGGAGCGCTCGGCCCCCTTAGGTGCAAATCAGTGCACTTATTGTAAAGAGGAAGGACATTGGAAGGATGCGTGCCTGAACATGAGCTCCACCCCCTGGAGGGACGCGGGAGCGCCAGGAGAGCAGGGGGGGGGGCGATTCCAGCAGCGAGGGGGATGCAGCGCGCGCAGTTTCAACAGCAAGAAGAGGTTGCCATAGCGGGAGTGGCAACCGCCGAGGACGATTCTATGGATGATGAGGGCTAGGCCAGACCGGGCTCCAAGTTCGTCTTTTCTGCAGAACCGTGCCTGTGAACTAGGGGAACAGAAGATAACACACCAGTTCTTGTACATGCCTGAATGCCCAGTTCCCCTGTTTGGCCGAGACATGCTTGCAAAGCTTCAAGCACAGATATCCTTTGTTGAAGGGGGAAAAATGGAAATGACTATAAACTCAAAACCTGCCGGCCTGATGGTGTTAGTTGTCCCCCGAGAAGAAGAATGGCGGTTCTATTCAGCTGCATCCAAAGCAGTAAGCCTCTGTACACCTCTCAGCATTGCAGCCCCGCCTGGAGTATGGGCAGAGAATAATCCACCTGGCCTAGCGAAAAATATAGCTCCTGTACTTGTTACCCTTAAGCCAGGCGCAGAACCAGTGCATGTGCGTCAGTATCCCCTCCCACGACCAGCAATTGAAGGTATTCATCGCCACCTGAAGAAATTACTGCAGTATGGACTTCTTAGAGAATGTCAATCACCCTGGAACACCCCCCCTTCTCCCAATCAAGAAGCCTGGGACAGGTGACTCCCGCCCAGTGCAGGATCTACGTCAAGTAAACAGTGCAGTTGAAACCATACATCCAGTAGTACCAAATCCTTACACCCTCCTGGGACTGATTCCAGCAGAAGTCACTCATTTCACTGTTTTGGACTTGAAAGATGCCTTTTTCTGTATACGCCTGGCAGAAGCTAGTCAGCTTTTGTTTGCATTTGAATGGGAAAACCCTACCACAGGAAGACGAGGACAACTCACTTGGACTCGCTTGCCACAAGGATTCAAGAATTCACCCACTATCTTCAGTGCAGCCCTCAGTCAAGATCTGTCAAGTTACCCTGTAACTCCGGGAAGAGAATCCTACTCCAATATGTGGATGATTTGCTTATAGCCACCAACAATGAAACTGATTGTGTGCAAGTTACCCCAGAACCTCAAGATGCTATCCCTCAACAGGGCATTATTCGTAGGAAAATGGCTTTTTGCTGCTAGCCCTCTCTGGGCCATTACCAATAGGAATATGACTTTGCACCTCTACCTCATTTGTCTACCTCATTACACCCCATTTCTCTACCTCATTGCTATGGGCCCTCTTTTATATCACAAGTAACTCAGCAGCTAGCCCATGCCCTGCAAATACAATGGAAGTTACACACAGCCTACAGGCCCTAGAGTTCAGGGAAAGTAGAGAGAATGAACCGAACCCTAAAATCTCAGTTATCCAAACTTTGTCAGGAAGCCCACTTGAAGTGGCCCCAAGCTCTTCCCATAGCCCTCCTCCGAATACGTTCAGCCCCCACCACGCCATTAGGGGTATCCCCATTTGAGATTTTGTATGGGAGGCTCCCGCCCATAGTACAGGGGATAAGAGGGATATGAATCAAATTGGATCCGTAATTACTAGGCAAGAATTGTTGGTTCTAAGTTCTGTTTTGCAGAGCCTTCATACCTGGGTGCAGGACCAGTTGCCTATCAATCTAACAGAGCCATTGCATCCTTTCAAGGCCTGGAGCCTCGGTGTGGGTAAAGGAGTGGAAGAAGACACCGTTGGCACCTCATTGGAAGGGACCTTATATCGTTTTCCTGAGGAGTCGCCCCTGGACTTCGATCGCTAATCCTGCATCACCGTGCGACTCACGCTGCGAAGGAGAGATCCCTCATCATAAAGACTTTGCCAGCTTGCTCCTGAACATCTACATTTCAGACTCTATCCCTCTATCTATCTACCTCATTCAACCATTAACTATCTCATTAATCATCAAAGACTATAATCATGATGATTACTAATTGCCGCTTATTTCCTTCTTGCGGTAGCCCTGGGACACTTGAGAACCACTCTTGCTTTGCCCCCTTGTGCAGCCTGTATAACCACCACCCGAACTGGTATGCAAGTTACTCAGACTTTGCTTTATCACTCTTACTACATTTGTACCGGTGTAGTCAGCCGGTGTATCTATAATGGTACAGAACTGAATGTCTGCACAAAGGGAAAGACTCGTACTTGCTTCAGACCTCGCCAGAATCTATCTTACTATGTCCTGGAACTGAGATGGAATGATGAAGATGGAGCCCTCATCAATGCCACGAGTCAACTCTCTGATCCTAACCAACCTGCTTACCTGTATTTTTGATGCTTGTGACTTGATTAATAGAAATAATTACTACAGGTGTGGATCCTGGGAACAAGCTTACTATTATGATGAGAAGTATATGTGTCCTGAAGGTGCGTACAACTGGGGAATATGCACTGGGATATATTCCCCAACAACATATAGCAAATCAGCAGAAGCAGACTATTTCTGTCCGAAATGGGATTGTGTGTACTATGCTACCTGGTCTGGTAGCCCTACAGGACAGACTGGAGGTAATCGCAAGGCGCTGCTGGAAAGATTACCCTTATTGAAACCTGGACAGTGCAAGAAAAGCACCTGCAATCCCCTATGGCTTCAGATCTTCGACCCCAGCCAGTGGAAGCAAGGATTTCGATTCGGCCTGCGCATAGCAGGAGGTGGAACTGATCCTGGAACCATTGTATTCATCCAGTGAATGTAAAGACTCATG
Organism: Ichthyophis bannanicus; assembly: GCA_033557465.1. NCBI lineage: Eukaryota > Metazoa > Chordata > Amphibia > Gymnophiona > Ichthyophiidae > Ichthyophis > Ichthyophis bannanicus. The sequence goes on from CM066033.1 coordinate 104,319,342, forward strand.
TTTCTTCACCTTATCGCCTACATCATACCTTCTACGAGGCCATGAAGGCAGAATTTGTTGGTCCCCACGCTTCGCAGAATTTGTTCATTGAACTAGCTGGGGCTGTGGCATCCAGCCTCCATGTCTCGGACTGTCTCTTTTGGGGAGGAACACAGATGGGAGACCAATGGGCCTTGGGAAGCACAAGAATTGAACTATTCCGTTACCATATAACCAAACTGATGTGCATAACACTACCAATGAATGGGTCCTCGCCCACTCCATAGTGGGTAAAATATGTTTTGCATGAGCAGGACCACAATTGAATGCACCTGTGGGACAATTAGTCTGTTTGAACCAGAAATATTCCAATGCCACAACTGGGAAGACTTCTTGGTGGTCAGGTGCCAATACTCCAGAACCGTCTAAACCCTCTGATCATCTTTCCTTATTTGGCCAGGATATGGACAAATCTGGCTACCCACAGCACTTGGCAAGCCCCACCTGGACTATATTGGATTTGTGGCACCAGAGCATATGCTAAACTCCCTGCCAAATGGGGAGGAGCGTGTGTTCTTGGAACAATACGACCATCTTTCTTTCTTTTGCCCCTTTCCCAAAGAGAACAATTGGGGTTCCCTGTATATAATAGTCGACAGAAACGAGAAGCTCTGAAAATCGGCCAGTGGGACAAATGGGATGCAACCTCTGAAGAATGGCCACCAGAACGAATTGTTTCTTACTATGGACCTGCTACCTGGGCGCAAGATGGTTCTTGGGGCTACCGCACCCCTGTATATATGTTAGACCGTATTATACGTTTGCAAGCTGTTGTTGAAATTATAACCAATGAAACTAGTTAGAGCGCTAACCTTGTTAGCTAAACAAGCCACTCAGATGCGTACAGCCATTTACCAGAACCGCCTAGCTTTAGATTATCTGCTTGCAGCTGAAGGAGGAGTATGTGGCAAGCTGAATTTAACTAACTGCTGCTGGCAAATAGATAATGAGGGACAGGTTGTAGAAGATCTAGCCAGTACATGAGAAAGCAAACTTATGTCCCAGTCCAAACATGGCATGGCTTGCAACTAGATGGCTGGTTTGGTTCTTGGTTTTCAAGCCTAGGCGGCCTGAAGACACTTATAGTGCTTGTATTTTTGATTGTGACTGTTTGCTTATGTATCCCATGTTTTCCTTCCCCTATGCTTGCGTATGCTACGCTCCATTATTGATAATATTATTGACCGCAAGGCAGCAGCACAAATATTAGCAATGTGGGACTACTACCCTATACCACGGAGTGATCCATCTACCATAGTTTTAAAGTACTTCCATATATATGTGTGATTTGATTCTCAAGTTTAAATTTATTTATTTATTTATTTATTTGCAGTCTCTTTTATACCGCGCTATTTGACATCAGTGCGGTTTACAATGAACATAAGAGTTGCACATCTCAATTTCGTGATTTGTGCTTACAGTGAAACAGGTATAATAACTTGGGTATACATTAAACAGGAAAATTAAACTTGGGTATGCATTAAGCAGGTATACAGTTAAAATAGGGTATAAATAACCAGTCCCTTAACAAGGAGACACGATGAATAAATACAGTCTACTTTATGCAACAATATAATGAGTTATGCGGCACTGCATAGGTTTCTCATGGTGGTTGGAGGGGAAGGTGTGATTGCGAGTGATCAGTCTGGGAATGTGACGTGCATGAGTTTGAGGTGCTGCATTGAGATGTGAGAGTGGGTGAGTGTGGGGAGAAGACTGCATCATCGTAGTGATGAAGAAAGAGGTGCCGTTTCAGTGCCTTCCTAAATTGGGAGAGTTCACTGATGGTTCTGATAGTTGCTGGTAGTGCGTTCCAGCAGGATGGAGCAAAGAAGGAGAAGGCTCTGGATCTAGTGACTTGAGAACACTTCGTGCTTGCCTTAGGTAATATGAGAGTATTTGCAGCATTCGATCCTCCTTGCTCGAATTGGGAGGTGTGATTTGAAATTAGATCACTTAATGGCAGTAGCAGGGTATTTATTGATGGCTTTTATGGGGTCATACTTAGATCTTGAATGAGATCCTGGGCTTGTAGGGGTAGCCATGGCAATTGTTTTATGTATTGGGGTAATAATGATAACTTCTT